>JBBPDE010000001.1:20726811-20736817 GCA_037974605.1 Nannopetersius ansorgii
GTAAAAGTATAGACGCAGCCTGATAAAGAGCATAAACACAGACAAATGCACAAACACTCTTCCGTATCAGCAAAAAATAGAACTATTCAGTCACATGCAGCTTTAGAGAACGGATTAATTACTCTTGTCTTGAGCTGAAGAATGTTGAACACTAATAACTGTCTACAGTCCATTAAAGCCAAACATGAGGCGAAAACATGCAGGAATCAAACCCCCGACACTTGCTGGGGAGGTCTGACACTGAAGTGCCCCCCGCTCCTGCAGCAGACCCCGCTCCTGCAGCAGACCCCGCTGGTCCAGCAAAAGACGGAACACACTGAGACTTGTGTTTTTTTGTGGCGCCATGTTCCTTCAAATCCTTAAGTTGTGCTCGAATTTCTGTGTTACAGCGAGCTTCGGAGTCCTGCTCTGGCTCAGGGGCAGCCCAGCATTTTAGCTCCGGATGAGTCTCCCGTTCCTTTCTGTAAGGGTTTTTTGTATTTTTTTCCCGCACTTCGGCGCGATGCTCTCTCTCGGTAAATCTCCTCTCTGTGACTTGGGTGACCGACACAATTCCACTGTGATGTTCGGTTAACCAATGTCCGTCACTGATTGATGATGTCATATTTGACAGATTCTCAGAATGAACTAATTGTGACGCTGACTGACAGCTAAGTGACACGTATATATACTTAGTATATTTAAATACATATTTTTTAAATGATAATAATAATGCTGACAGTAAAACCCACTAAATATTTTAAAAAGCAGCCCAAATTTTATAGACCCGCCCAACGCCAATTTTCCCAGCCCAGCATCACCAAAAGAACCCAAAAGGGCGGAAAACCGCCCAATCTGGCAACACTGGCTGTGACTGGCCGCAATGTCATGTCAGTCATTTTGAAGTGGAGAACTACCCAATCACAGAAGGCAGCCACTGTTTCATGGGTGGGACTTGTTTACCGTTAGTCCGTTGAAACCGCCGGGGTGTGAGAAGATTTACATTGAAACGAAAGGGGGCGCTAGTGACATTCTCTGCTTCACCGCGGTTGGGGCTTTCGCGTTTTCGACCAGAGCCGTATGCAACTCTAACGCTATTGCGGAACTGAATTTAGGAGAGCAACCTTATTTTTCTGAGTATTTTTTCATAACTATCAGAGTATAAAAAGTTGGTGCTCAGCAGTGCTGGGAATCGAACCCACGACTTCCTGATCATAGGGCGAATGGCCTAACCACTAGGCTACCAGCTAAAAAACATACATATATTTCTCATTTTTGTTTAAACCTTGGTAAACGTCTGCTGTTAGAGTGTGTAAGTTCACAAATAAATGCAATGACTGGGAAAACACTGGAAATCATCTGTAACCCTTTGAAGTTGAGAAACTTTAAGTTCCATTTTTGAAGGCACTGTGATTTGTGTATGCTAGTGAGGATACATAAGCCCACTCTACCCTTTCCGCAGCTCCTGAGTGTCTGAAGTTTGACGCGCTGACAGCTCACCCCATGCTGCAGCTCAATAAGGACCTCACAAGTGCTGAGTGTGGGGTCATCGTCAACCGCCTGCCCAACGATCCAGAGAGGTTCAGCTACAGCTACTGTGTACTGGCCAGTCGTGGCTTCTCCTCAGGCAAGCATTACTGGGAGGTCCACGTGGGGGAAAAGTCTAAGTGGCGTCTCGGCATAATCAAAGGAACCACGTCCCGCAAGAGCAAGCTGCCCAAGAGCCCGGAGGGTGGTGTTTGGCTGATCGGGCTGAAGGAGGGCTGGCTGTATGAAGCGTTCGCCAGCCCACGAGTCACTCTGCCTCTCACAGCCCACCCCAAGCGCTTGGGGGTGTTCTTGGACTATGAAAGAGGAGCTGTAACCTTCTATAACGCGGACAGTCCGGACGAGCTGGGTTTCATCTATTCTTATCAGGCTGAGCTGCAGGGAAAAGTGTTCCCACTGTTTGACATATGCTGGCATGAGCGCAGTGCCAACAAGCTGCCAATCTCCCTGCCTCAGCCACTTGCTGAGGCGTGACCTACCTCCAGTCATCTCCTGCATCCTTCAAACAGGCCGCTCAAGACCCTGGTCCTCAGCCTATCACTTTTATTACACTTCCGCCGCCATTCTCTGTGACACTACATATTGCATTATGGAATGTTATGACTCTTTTATTTTCATTGTATAGGTTTCAATGAATGCGCCACGGTTCTGCTGCCTTGTAACTTCTTTTTGTGACTGGAGCTCCTCTTTAACCCTCTTTAGTTTCTGATCGCACAATCCTGTGAGATCCACAGTAACGCGGGATATGAGTGAGGGAGATTTCCTTTTTCTGTGGCTTGTTTGTGTTATGATTTTGCTTTGTTAGGATAGGTGAGGGACTTAGGGTTAGGGTGTGTTTCGACTAACACCAACATTTGGGTTACGCTACTGTCGAAGGAACAGATCTGTGGTAGCTCCAGGACGCCCTGTTCCACACACAGAGCTTCAGACAGGCCTATATCCAGTCTGTCTTGAGAATATATGCACTGATATCCACTTCCTGCGCATGTGAATTTTGTCTTCATCGGTTAAACCATGGCTGCAGCACATCAGAACCTGCTGAGACCCATCAAGAAGTGCTGAGCCTGTCAGATTTAAAAATGAGACACACCTCCATGCTGGTGGTGGCATAGTGGGTAGAATTTAGACCTAGAGGTCATTGGTTCAAATCGTGCCTTCAGCACACTTGAGCAAGACCCTTAGCCCCAAGTTGCTGCAGGGAGACTGCCCCCTGTGGTTAGAGACTGGAAGTTTGATAAATGTAAAAATATTTATTTATTTTAATCTACTCAATTTGTCAGATACTCAGAATGTCAAAATTCATTGGTGAACCATCTGTCACAGAGCCAGTGACGTTAAACAGGCCGATAGTTGATTGTGATCTCTTAATCAGGTACTGAAGATGACACCACTTCTGAGACGGGAAGGAGGAGATGGCTGTTAGTTTGACTGGTAGCTGAAGAATGTCTGATATAACACATGAATATAGCCTAACACATGGGTCTAGGAACTGAGAGACGACTGAAGTTCTTGGAAAAAATGTGCAAATGTGAACAGTGTGTCGTGGAATCAACTAAAACATAGACAGGGCGGATCGTATGAAGGGGTTTTTGACCATTAGGTGGCAGTGGAGTTATTTATGCATCTGTGTCAAGGGGCCCTTACACTACTATCCATACCTGCATACATGCACCTTCATCAGAGGGCTAAAGACTGCACTTAAAAGGCAATGTCAACAAGTAAACAAGTAAGCAAGTACTCTTGTGCATCCCTTTAGAAAGTTAAGAGAGAAACATGTCTGTTTGATTTTCTGTGTTAATTCTTTGCACTAATGCTTTGCACTAATGACTCACGCTAGTTCACATCCTGTACATCTTGTTCATATCTATTGCATGTTTATAATTAGTGTAGCAACCTGTAGAAGTGTTCATCTACATGTAACTCCTGATTATAGTTGATATAAACTGTACATTATGATCATATCACTGGTCATCCATCTGTAAATATTATCCAGTTTCTGCTTGTACATATAACCTGACATGCTCTTATAACGTATACCTTTATCCTGCACTTGTTGCTTATTGCACTTCTGGTTCGACCTAAACTGCATTTCGTTGCCTTGTACTTGTACATGTGTAATGACAATAAAGTTGAATCTAAACTAGTGCTCACTAATGGCTCAGGATCAGACACTATAACTGTATATGAGACGAATGAAGAATTTTGAATCCCAAACTGCATTCGAACCCATCATAAAGGTAGGGCTACTACTCCACCACCCAGAGCAGTAGGGGTTTATAAACTATTTATCAGGGGCATGTTGCCATTCGGGTAATGTTCATCCGTTCTGTTCACATCTGCAGTGGGTTCAACTTAGTATACTTTGACATTGAAACTTGACTTATTAGGTTTGTAATTGTTTATTCTGCCCTCTGTGTGTTGTTAATGTGAAGTGTGCATGTTAAAGTCGCCTAAGCTTCTCCTTTTATCTGCACTGTCTGCTAAGGTCACAGCTAAGGCTCCCAGATGAGATGACTAAATGAAGCGAGGAATAAATACACAAAAATGAGGCAACACTCTAGATATTATAAATATTTAGAGAAACATACACACACTTCAATGGGCAGTTTTAAGCAGAAAGGTCCAAAAGGAATGGCGTATGGGAGGCCTCAAGTGGATGAAAGGGAATAGCAAACGCAGAGCAGCTCAGTGCGATGTTCCAAATGCATCATCAGTCAATATAATAACAAAACAAGCCAAGCTTCCCCCAGCCCTCCAGAGCTCAGAGCACCCTCCACCCCTCCACTCAGCCTCTCCGTGGGAAGAAAGGATCATTGGCCTTCAACAGGCTGGAGGGGTTGCTATGGCGATACTATGACAACGCCTTAGCCCATCTCCTCCATGATACAGTGAACAATGGAAGGCATGAAACTCAAAGCATTTCAAAATAGAAACAATTATGTTGCTACTGTCGTATCAAAAGCTCTGCTAAGACATTCAGTGTTGAAACATAGAATATCATTGCATTCAGCCACAAGCGCATTAGTGAGGTCACAAATATTAATCTATTATAAACACACTTGATGGTGCTTCATCCGTATGGAGAACACAGTTCCACTGATCCATACCGCGATGCTGTGTACTCCCACAAACCAGCATTGATTTTTGGGAATGGTGACCTTTGTATTGGAAATTCTTTTCTATTGACGATATTAAACCTGCGTGTATGGAGTTCAACACCCACAACAGCAATGAATAGGTGTCTGAAAGTATAGAAGTATAGAATAGAAAGGGGTGTCTAGATACTTTTTGGATTAATAAATATAATAAAATAATAAAATAAGATCCAGTGACTACAGTCTCTGCACCCATGTGTTCCTAGGAATATACATGCTCTGTTATTTTTATAGCTTTGCAAATTAGTACCAGCTTTTATTCAGTGCCACATGAGAATTGAGGAAATATCACAGCAAAGCCCACCAAAGTACTGAGGCATTTGAGTGATTCGAGTAAAGTCAGTAATCACCGAGCGACACACTGTCATTAGTGTCATACCTCTGATTTTTGCTCTGATGTAAAATCAATGCATGTCTCTGTAGAGAGGGATGCTGAAACAAGTAGCTATGCATGAATACAATCTGAACGAACCAGTGTGGCCATGGTACCATGGTTGACCAATTAGGATTTGCAGATAACTCATCCTTTTAACTGCTATTGAAAAAGAATTTGTGTAATATGGGCACTCCGATACAACATACCGGATTGTTCGATCTTAAATTTATCGCAGGTGTGGAGCTCCAGGAGAATCAGCTTTTAAACACCGGTTTCTAAATTTACCCCCAGGATGATCAATCCAGCTTATGGCTAATTGTTTCTATGTAATGACTTACATAATATTGCCATAATAATGTATATTAATTATACAGATCAAACACGGGATTTAAATGTACACGCTGAGTTTTACCACTCACTATTTGGTGAATGGAATTACTCAACTGGACAATCAAAAATGTGCTGTATTTGACAGGATGAACGGTTTCTGGGGACTGTGTGTTGCATACACCCCAAAAAGTGAGTATTTGCGCCCCTGCATGGACCTAACTCTAGAGGGATTCCTGAGGTGGTAGAAACATGTCAGGACCAGCTTATTTACATGGTTCTCAAAGGTCAGCTTGGAAGGTCAGGTTTGACAGAGGAGGAGTTCAGGGCCTATGATCAAAATTTCCATTTCATCCGAATTCAGCTGAAGGAAATTGTTAGACATCCATATTACTCAGACAGTTCGATAAGCAGAAGAGCTCAGTGAGGTTATTAGATTTCACTGGCAGATACAATTGAATGTCGTCCGCATAACAATGGAAAGAGATGCCATGTTTGCGGATAATGTCGCCTAATAGGAGCATGTAAATGGAGAAGAGAATCAGACCCCAGACTGAAACCTTGGTGCACTCCACAGTTGAAAAGCTGCGGTTAAGTGCAGAAGTACAAGGACAGAGACATCACCAACATCTGCATTCATTTACAGGTCATTGGTAACCGTTAACGAAGCAGCCTCAGTGCTGTGATGTTTATAAAAACCAGACTGAAACTTTTCAGACACCTGACTCTCAGTTAAGGCTGCAAGGAGCTGTAAGGAGAGTCTTGGCTTACAGCATTAACTCCGGACACAAGCATGGCGCTGCCTGGATTCCAGCTGCTGCGGGCAGATAGGACAAGAGAGGGCAGTACGAGGAAAGGAGGGGGACTGGCATTGTTTGTGAATGATGAATGGTGTAACCCTTGGCACACCATTGTAAAAGAACAGCATTACAGCAGCAGAGACGTTGAGCCGTTAGCATGTGTCCGTACTACCCCCCGAGGGAATTCACTCTGTAGTCAGCGGACTGCAAATGCAATCTCCAAGAGCCCTTTTTTAAATATCAGGGGACTATAATCAGGCATCACTGGACTCCACACTGCCCACCTTCACCCAGTATGCAACATGCTCCACCGGAGACAATAAAACATTGGACTTGCTGTATGCCAACCCAAAAGAGGCGTACAGCATCACCCCTCCCTCCCCTGGCCAGATCTGATCACAACCTGCTGTCCTTAGTGCGCAGGGAGCCACCTAGCTTTATGTTTACTGTGTGGGAGGTGCGTTGTAATGACCATGTGGAGGACACTGACAGTCTTGTCACCTGCATTACAGACTACATTAACTTCTGTGTGGATAACAGCATACCCAACAGGACTGTGCGGTGCTTCTCCAACAACAAACCTTGAATTACCCCAGAAATAAAAGCCGTCCTCAAGCAGGCCTTCAAATCTGGAGACAAGGAGGAGCTGAAAAGGGTGCAGAGAGAGCTGAAAGGACTGATGGGGACAGCTTCAGCAGAACAATGTTAGTGACGTCTGGAGAACCATCTCAGGCCACAAAGATTAAATCTCTCTGCCGGTGTGGGATGTCAGGTGGGATAAATGAACTGAATCAGTTCTTTAACAGCAGTCTCCAACATCGGCTCCAGACACACTGCTGTTCCACCTCTGACGCCTCAGACACTTCACACCTCCTACACACACTCTCCTCACTGCTCCCTACCCCCAACCACAGCATCCAGCACACGTCTCCAGCCTCTCAACCATCCAGGTCAGGAAGGAACTGAGGAGGATCAAAGCCAAGAAGGCAGCAGGTCCAGATGGAATCAGCTCAAAGATTGTCAGGTTCTGGTGATTGAGCTCATCTTCAACCTGAGTCTGAAGCTTGGGAAAGTTCCAGAGCTCTGGAAAACCTCTTGTGTGGTACCAGTGCCAAAGAACCCACATCCCAAGATCCTCAACAGCTACAGGCCAGTGGCTCTGACATCCCACCTGATTAAAACACTGGAGCGGCTGGACCTTGCTCAACTGAGCACTTGACCCACTTCAATTGGCCTACCAGCCTGGCACTGGAGTGGATGATCGCATCATTCACCTCCTACATCATTCCCTCTCTCACCTGGAGACCGCTGGGAGCACTGTGAGAATCATGTTCTTTGATTTCTCCTGCGCCTTCTCCAGACTTCACTCACAACTCCACCAACTGCCTCCTGCAGAAGTTCTTTGATGAATCTGCAATAGTTGGCCTCATTACTGATGGGGACGACAAGGAGTAAAGGGAACTTAACCAGGACTTTGTGAACTGGTGCCAGCAGAACTACCTCCAGATCAACGCTAGAAAAAATCCAGGAGCTGCTGGTAGACTTCCACAGGCACAAACATCCTCCACTGCAACCACTGAACATCCAAGGCATGAACATTGAGACTGTGGAGAGCTACAGGTACCTTGATGTTAATCTGAACAATTAGCGGGACTGGACTCACAATTCAAATGCTCTCTACAAAAAAGGACAGAGCTGGCTGTACCTGCTGCAGAGGCTCAGGTCTTTTGGAGTGAAGGGCCCAATCCTGAAGATCTTTTATGACTCTGTGGTGGCATCAGCCATCATTTACGGTGTGGTCTGCAGCAGTATCTCTGCTAAAAGTGTATCACTGATGTGTGTGTTTCTGCGCCCGTTCTTCACTGTGAATCCGGATGGAGCTGTGTGGCGTTTAAACCAGTTTAACTAAAATCTTCCTCCTTCAGAGCCAAATTTGAAGAATCCACATCTAACCCTGGCAAAGTCTTCTTCTCTCCCTGTATATCTAGGTCCCTCACCAGAAGACTTCACAAAGTTCTTGGACAAGAAGATCGACAACACTCGAGAATCCTTTCCTCCTACCACCAGGCTTCGACCCGCGTCTCAGACTGTTTGGCCGACATTTCCTCTTAGATGACGGCAAGACCCCAGCAAGACCGAGCTCCTCTTCATCAAAGGGAGTTCTTCACCAAGCCATGATCTCTTACTTTCCGTCAGGAACTCGGTTATATTCTCTTCTATACTTTTGTGATGTACGTCTGTCTGTGATTGTTCAGTGGTATGACAGATAGAAGGAGAAGCCATTTTTTTAATGGACTGAACCTTGAACTAGTTCTTTTTCAGTGTGTACTGGCACTGAATCTCTGGCCAGCTGGAAGTCCTTTCCTTGAGCCGACTAGAGATCATTCCACACACAAAAGGGAATGAAAGGATGTCCAATAATGGCCCCTAGTGGCCATAGACTGGAATCATGACAATCATCTAAATATGTGTATACCCAACGGCCCAACATGTCCCTTAACACATCATTAACGAAATGTTGAACAACAGCTGGGCTATTGAAAAAAGTGAAATAGTACAACCAGAGAGGGCATCCAGGGCGGTGTTGGTGAGTGCGTATTCTTCAGCGTTTAGCCCCGATAGTCAAGGCCACCATCTACTTTTTTTTACACAAAAGAAAGGTCTGTCAGGTCACGGTAAGTGCCTCCACATCGACATCAGGGGCCTTGGACTCCCAAAAGTACGTCCCACTGAAGATTCTTTGTCCAGGAAATCATCTGACCATGTCGAGGAGCCATGGATATTGTATAAGGAGAGGAGAGGTGAGAGTATTGGTGTAAAATTAAATTGATTCAGAGTGATCAAATATGATGAGGTTGAGGTGGCAGGTCTGGTGTTGTCCTCTGCGGTGATGTTTATAGGTTGGGATAATGCCTCAACCTCCACACCCAACTGGTCAGCATAGGCATGGTCAACCAGGACAATGGTGTTTGGGGGAGACTCAATAGGCACAGAGACCTTTGTGATAGCATCTGTCCTTCTTCTCCGCGGAGTTTCCCAGCTCCCGAGTGGTCCACAGGAAGAGGTGGAGAACCGACTGAGGCTGATTCTGCAGGTGATGGAGTGGATGTCAGTGATCCTGGTGGAGCTGGCCGAGGACGGAAGCTGCGGACGAAATGGGGAGTTACTGCAGATTAAGACCAAGAAAGACATTCAAGTACAAAATTTGTGTCAATCCATGTTCTGAAAGCCCTATAGCGTTTGTATTCAACACTGTATACACGAGGATCTGTACGAAGGTTAAGATCTGTAAGACAAAATGGACTGGACTCGACAGGGGACAGATAAAAGGCAGAGCAAGGGATTACAAAAAACAGTCCTGAAAGTGGGCAGATGAGATTTGTGTGTGTGTGTGTGTGTGTGTGTGTGTGTGTGTGTGTGTGTGTGTGTGTGTGATCTTTGTTCCTAGTAGGCCTTGGTCTTGCTCAAGGTAAGCTGTACTGATGACAGTAGACAGGCCTATCAACAAAACTCTGTTTAGTGACCTTGCTGTTGCATCTGGCAAGAAACAAAACAGGGAACTGGGGAAGGAGTTGGATCTCATTACTTGTGAAGATTTTCTAAAATTGTTTACCATGAACAATTCAGTGAAAATTAACTTTATTGAAACCACCATAAACAAACATGTAACAAAAGTAGTAGAATACCACACCTATAGCCTATTAGAAGACATATTCTTTGACCAAGAATACTCCTAAATAAATCTTAATAATAATAATAATAATAATAATAATAATAATAATAATAATAATAATAATAATACATTTTATTTCTAATGCACT
>JBBPDE010000001.1:20792034-20804191 GCA_037974605.1 Nannopetersius ansorgii
TGTTTTTCAGGTAAGAAACAGTAGTGGACTTCTTAAGCACTGATGTACGTCGCTCTGGATAAGAGCGTCAGCTAAATTGCCGTAAATGTAACGTAAATGTAACGGAAAATAGGCGCCGTTTTGCTGTCGGTACGTTCTGGCCTGAAAATATGCTGAAACAAATAAACAAAAATACAGTGATACTACACCAAAACCTAACCATGTATACACACACACACACACACACATATATGATGTGTGTGGTTAGGTTTTGGTGTAGCATCACTGAATAATAAATCCCTCAAAGTTCTTTTAAAACTTTACACTGTGAACCTGAAACTACGAAGCCTCTATAGTTCACTAAAACCTGTTTTTGTGTAACTCTTTGGGGAAATGAGGGAAGGATTATCTTGCATAATAAATAAATAATAGCGTGGAAATAAATTTGCTTGGGCCAACTGGCCAGCCCAAGTCTAGTGTCAGGTGACTCTGCTGTTAACGTACTGATGGACAGTGCCATTTTAACGGCCAGTTTGACCTGTCACTATAATTGGGCCCATTAAGACGCAAAGCAAGAATTAAGGCTGTATTATTTACAGCAGTCTGCAGTCCTGCCTCTGGGTCACGGCGGTAAACAGGCACAAAGATAACAACATACAGAGTTCACATATTAAACACATTAAAGAGTTACATTGTCTCAAGAATTACATTTCTGACGTTTTGCCTTTGGTTGCAGCAATAGAATAAACTGGACGTTGCGTTTTTCCTGTGACACAGACATCAGCCGGTGTGCTACTAAAGTTCTGACTGTGCACAATAAATGTCAACTTGAGATTCTCATGATTAATGGGACATTTTTCCATCATTTACTATCACTGAGATTAGGCTAACTTCGACGGGAAATAGTACTGATAAAAAAAAATATTGATAAATATTGATCAAGAAAATCAAAAAGAAAAATCCATTCTAGCAGCCTGTGACGGACTGGCAGCTTGTTCAGGGTGACTTTCTCCAGCCCCCCACGACCCTGGTTTGGGTAAACGGCTTAGAAAATGGACGGAACGGTATTTGATAGCCCACAAACAAAAGAGGTTACAGCAACAACAGCAGTTCATCTTCTCGTAGGCACACAAGGAGATTAATGTACAAAACATGTGTTTCAGTAAATGCCCATTAAAATAGTTCATGTCCGCTACCCTCTCAGGCGTATTTCACGCCCCTTTTTTATTATTTTAATATATATTATCTTTTTTTTTTTCGAGCATTGCTGGATGTTTGAAGTTTAGAAATGCGCTCGTCCCGTACAGTTACGCGTGAACAAGCCGCACCGTGTGAAATCCTGTCTCTGCTCTTGACCCATTCACAAGGGAAGCAGTGGTCTGCAACCAACAAGGGGCACCCAGGAGGCACCCAAGTGATGATGTTGGGGCGGCTGGTGGCCTTGTGTTTATAGTGTTCTGTGATCAGAAAATCGTGGGTTTGGATCCCAAGACTGCTAGTGACACCTCTGAGGTTCCCTGAGCAAGGTACCGCCCCACACTCTGCTCCCCGGGCGCCGCCTTCCTGCTGCTTCACTTGGTGAATGGGTTTAATGCAGAAGAAGAATTTCGTGCTGTTCACACTAGCCAAGTTTCCATTCAGTTTTTTACGACGTTTTGTTATTGACAAACAGAATATGCATCAAAAAATGTGCGAAATTTGCCGTCTCCAGCCTGTTTCCATCCAACTGGCTTTTTATCGGTAAAATGGTGTGCGTGATGACGTCATCCCCCCAAAAACGAACTGTCGCGTAAGTTTTGGTGTATCGCAAAAAAAATCTGACCTTGAATCGTTTCCATTCATCATTTTGTGTTTGTCGCAAATTATCTACCTTTGGTTTTTCCACGTGACCACCCCCTCCCCCCCCCTCCCTCCGCTAAACAAAGAAAAAAATGATGATGGAGAGATTATTCCGTTTTTTAAAATTTGCCAGCTTACTGTTATTTCAGTTTCACAAATAATTGGAAATGTACAAAATACCCGAGGAGGACAGCAGGTGGTGGAGAGACAATTCACAGAAAATCTCTGGCTGCAGCAGTTCAGAGCGACGCGGCGGCGTTTGGGATGCTGTGGGTTCATCGGTCCTGATGCTGCTCCATCACAGGCTGCCACCGACCACCGGCTCCAACCCAAAACCGCAGTGCATCATGTGACACAAGTTTCCAACGTAGTTTTTGCGATGTCTGAAGTATCGATATAGAATTGATGCGCTAAAGTTAAATGGAAAAATATTATGTCGACATTTATCCATAATTAGCGTTTCCATCAGCGATATCGGTAAAAAAACTGAAGCGCTAAATATTTTATCGCAAAAACTCCTTGGATGGAAACCTGGCTTCTGTGTGTTTGGTGTGTTCACGAATGACAGAATGATTACATTACACTTGTTAACAGTGGGGTTCCAACCCACAACCACTAAACCACCATCTGCCTCAGATTTGTCTGTTCGGAAATATCGATACCGTAAGAAATTATGTTACGAAAACGTGACGGAAAGGGTTTCATTTTGTTCATTGTTTTTCTTTCCTCAAGTTTGCCTCTTCAGTTTTCCTCCAACTGGAGCTAATGTCACAAACAACTTTTGTTTTTAGCCATGTGACACTTTTTAACTGTACATCTTATACATTTTCCAGACAATATATCATACAGTAACAGAGACCATAACACCAGTTTTCTGACTAGCTTTGTGTCTAAATCGGACTTTTCAAATATGCACTGGCCATTCGGAGTTACTGATTGTCCAATAACCAGAAAACTTGAACTTTTGTTCAGGTCTGTGTGGCTGTCTGGTCCTAATCCTCTATGCAGCGGAGGTCAAACTGCATCGACTGACTGAGAGCATCGCTAACTACAAAGAGGGCGGTTTCGTCTACAAGACGCGCGGCGAGAAGTTTGATCGCTCCTTCTGGCTTGTGTTACTGGTCTTTCTTTTGCACTGCCTTAACATACTACTGATCCGCCTGGCGGGGGTCCAGTTTCCTTTCCAGGGGGCCAAAGAGTCTGATGCCACCATGGGCGCAGCAGATCTCATGTACTGACCAGTGCTATTGTTCGCCGCCTCTGCCACCCGGACGGGACACCCTATCGTGGCTATTAGCGCTCCTCAATAGGAGTCTTGCATCTTGCAGCATCCGTTGTTCCGGTGTGTTTATCGGTGAATAGGCAAGGCACACATGAGCCTCCTAAGCTGCGTCCTTTCACTTTTAGAAGAGTCATGGTCTTCGGGCTTGGCGTCCCGGCCGTGTCTGTGAGAGCTCTCTGCAGGGAGGCTAGTGGTGGCATTCCATCTTTCAGCCCCATTCCTGATAACGTATTCTGTTCGTTAAAGCTCAGTATTTTAAATGAATTGATGAAATGCACAAACAGGCTACTCAACTCTGAGTCCTCCTTAAGGCAACTATATCTCTCAGTGTATTACATCGATCAAACCATTTTAACCATACCTGATTCACAATGCCTCACAGCATGGTTTAGGTTTTTATCTTGGATATATTTGGACGTCCAACCACAACGTGCCAAGAAATTACGAAAAGCATGTTCTCGTGTTTTTGATAAATGCCTTAAATGCATATTCTTGTTTATGGAGTACCAGCAACAACCACAAAACGGTACAAAATTAATTTTCAGTTTTAATCATCTATATATACCTACTGCAAATATGATCAATAGCTATTACTTAACAAGATCGTATAAAATAGGATGTATTGTTTTAAATTATAGATGGGACACAGTTGTGTTACATGTTGCTGATTAAAGTCCCACGTAAACTATTCCACCAATGCCTACATCATGACTGCAAGGAAACTGGGGCACCTAAAGTGTTTGTTTTCTTTGAATGTGGTGAAAACTGGCCTGGAAGGAGCACTGATTACTGATTAAGGCTTCAAGGGAGTTCTTGCTGATACAGCGTAACTGCTTGGTTGAGATTTATGGTTTTACTCGGTCATAATTCTGTGTCCTTGAAATCTTTTAACTTAATCCTTTCAACTTAGTCCATTTAAAATTGGAATTCCACCATTTTTTTTCAAAACTTCTGCATTATGCAAAGACTTGTACACAGCATGATTCAGGTGTGATGTTTGATGTGAAATAGTGTGTTTTAGAGAAACGTATCAGCTCAGATTTATTAACAGTGTTGGTAATAGAACCAGAAGTTTTTATGTCTACGGTGCAGTGATTTCCATTTTTATTTACTGTCCAAAATGACCAGTGAATCTACACTTGTTAATGTGTAATGATTAATATGGTAGAATAAAGGGAAATCAGAGAAAATACATGTTCTTTTTGAATTTACCCTAGAAGTATTCGGCCAAAACCATATCTAAAAAACATCACTAAAATGTGTGTATTATAACCTTTTTGATTACATTCTGTAAGGTGGCGATTAAAGGCATCTTCAGACATTTGGTTCCTATCATAACTGGCTGGGTGTCATGTGCAGCTGGGGTAGGCGCAGACGCAGGATTCCATCTGTTGCATTTCGTTAACAAACACAAACTCAAAAGGCACGAGGGCCAAAACACAAGGAAAAGCATCAAACACGGCCGGGTAGCATGAGAAACAGACATACGAGAACAGACATTATCATACACCATTTCAAAATAAAGTCCCAAATATAAAACTCTGGCGGCCGCTGACAGGAAATGTCACACTTGGCAAGTTTAGATTGGAGAATTTCACACCCAGCTCTGACATAACAACAGTTTTATTGTGCAGAAACTTTGAAAAGTCTGTGGAATTCTCCTCTGACACTATTTTTGCTGTTATGTTGTTGTATTTATGTAAAAGGAAGTTCTTCGAAAATCTGTTGTTTTTAAATAAAACTGTTTTTTTTCCTCTATGCACTAATCTTGTGGTGTCTTACCAAAACCCATGAAACGTGTGTGAAAAAGTTTGTTATCCAAATTTTCAACATTTATATAAAATTTCATCGAAATGTTTGCTACAATCTTCTCTATCTTGGTCTAAATAATTTTATTAAGATATTAATACATCCTCACTGGTTCTCTGCAGTGGGTCCCATTTTTTTAATTTTGTCCTGGAAGTAACATGTAACATGTGTTGTGATTTTTGTTAATGCTGATTTAACCATCATAGAGGGATGATGCTACTTTAGAATCAGAAAACCTTATTGATCCTGGAGGACATCGCTTATACTATGACTGCACAGACACACAGAGACAAAGAGACCAATTTTAGTATAAATATATTAAATATAAAATAAAAACTGGTCTATAAAACCATACTCTGCACTAAAAACACTGTTATATACACTTAGTGTACGATCAGCAAGAAAGGTATAAATATAGATAAATAAATAAAATTCCTGCTGAAGTGGTTTTCTTGGAGTCCATTATTGCACATAATAGTGATTTTGCACATAAACCAACTCTTGCCAGTTTAAAGCAGACTAGAGCAAACTAAACACAATTCATAACAAAACGACAACAGAACATCGGTAAGGTTACATTTTTAAACCATATAAACTACACAAAAAGCAGTTATTCTTATTAAAGATTACCTGCTGGAACTCCTGCACTGATGGCATTGACTAGAAAGTACAGTTTAGTCCTCCACCCATCAGTCCTCCACCCATCAGCAGAATGAAGGGGTCTGACACTGAATGGGGACGTCACTTGCCTCATGAATACACACTGGCAGGAGTGTATAAATGCAGGATTTCGTTCAGGTGCGTCAATCACCTTGTGTTTTGCGGTGTGAATTCGAAGAAAAGTCATCTTTGCTTTTAACTCTGCAACTGCATCATCCTCTCTAAAACAACAAGGACATACAAGGTAGGCTTTTGTTTGCAAAGCTAATGATGGGTGTAATGAATTCTAGGAAAAAGGAAGATAATGTGCGGATTTGAACAGTAGATGCTGTATAAAACAGTACTTTTAGTAGAAGCGTACAGTGCTGTGCGAAACTACCCTTTTCTTCATGTTTTGCTTCCAAAGAGCCAGTCCTTCCTCTCTGGGCTCTTACTTTCAGTCCAGTCCCTGAATAGTTTCGGAGGATTTTGTTTCTGTTTGTTAAGCCACACAGTGAACTACATATGAATTTTTGAAGCATAACTAAGCACCAGTGAAGAAACAGGAGCAGATGATTCCAGATGATCAGGCGGTGATCAGTATACGGGTGGTGCTGAGTGCTGAGTGGCTGAAACACCTTCATCTAGGAACCTCGTATCTTTAGGCTCTTTGCAGCTCAACGCAGGAAAAAAATATTCCTCTTTCTTTCATTTAATTTACTTAATATGCCAAAGATGTCTAATTATTGTCCTGCCATTCATTGTACTGTCTATTCATTGTCCCTTTCACTTTGTTCAAAGCAAAATATAAAGAAATGAGAGATTAAAACTTTTGCATAGTCCTGTAAATGATATGAAATGAAGGTAGAAAATGATAGAGAGTGCATTAGTGATCACATGTACCACGTACAGAACACTAGACCTGAGGGTTTTGCCACTTAATTCTTGTCATTTCAGAGCTTGACACGTAATTAAAAAAAATCTGATTCATAATTATTCACTTTAACATAATTTTAGCTTAGATGGGTATCAAGCATTCAAATAAAAGAGTGTTTTGTTCATTGTTATTTATTTTCTCACTGCAGATATTATACTCAAATGGAAATTTATAAATAAGCATCAACCAAGACACACTCTTTGGAATAAAAAAAATGATGTCCAAAGTCTGTTCTGCTCTTAAATTTAAATAAAACACATCCTGAAAGTTATCGTTGATAAATATAATTTCAGTTCATCCTGTTATTTTTGGCAATTATAGGAATGTATATTCTGTAAATAAGATCTAGATTGTTATACACTTTTGTTTGCTCACACACTTGACCAATCAATGTGACTGTTTCTGATTATGATTTATGTTTATTTAGTTTAAGTTCTTTTTGTGTAATTATACACACACACGCACACACGCACACACACACACACACACCCACACACACAAATACGAACACACAAAAGCCTTCTATCGCCCTCTAGTGTTGAAGTTTAAATGGGACTAAATTGCAGCCGATTGTCTGCTGCAGATGTCACAGAACCATAGAAGTGTGACGTAATCTTTTCAAAAAGTCTCACTTATCAATAAAAATATAATCAAAGACAATCCGAGAATTAGGTATGTCTTAAGTGTGTGTAGACCACCACACTTGTGATACATCCTGGGCACATTCTGACGTCTTGTTTTATTAAATTGTTCAGGAAATTGTTTCATTGTATCTTTGCATATTATTGTTGTTTTATACCGAGAGACACCACTGACGAGATTCAGATTCCTCGTATGTGCTGACTCACACATCTGGTCAATAAACACAATTCTGATTAAACCGGTTCTGCAGAAATACATCCCTAATTCCAACTTATTCCTCTTATCGTTTTTAATTATTTTTAATGTTGAAATAAATGATCAGCCCTTTCAATCTCCGTATTCCAAGGAGGACAGTATACTAATGAGCTCCTCCGCACCTAAGTGAAGGAGCTATAGGCATCTTAGGAGGCCTCAACTTGTCCTTATTATGATGAGACATAGGAAAAAGAAAGCAACCCCAGAGAGCCAGGCTCTAGGAACACAATGGTGTGGTATAATAACGATGAAATGATACACACTCGTGTGTAGTGCAGCATTCAGTCTGTATTCTGCCCCAGAGCCCTGATGTCCGGGGTTCCTGTCTGTCACAATAAAAGCCAGTTCACTGAACTAGACCCTATAACACAGGATAGGGGAGCCTCAAGAGCCTTTACCAAATTACCGGCTGGGTTTTGCATAACATGAGGACCAAACAAGGAGTGCGCTGACTAGGGCTGCACAATATATCGCAAATTTACCGCCATCGCGATACCAACATGTGCGATATACATATATTGCGAAAGTCTGACCGAACTGCAATTAATGCAATTAAATTATGTTTACATTTATTTAAGAGTTTAATTATTTAAAAAATATTTTCAGTTTTTTTTCAACAAGATTCAGCGGTTAAAATGTTTATGGAAGACATTAAAGTCTGTTTAAGTAAATAAAAAAAAAAACGTGTTGGAATGGAAGTACTGCATATCACCAGCAAATCCAAATCCAAAGCAGAAAAACATTAACACCATAAAGTTTGTACTCACTTATCGCATGTGATATCGCCATAGCAACGCTCAATAGCATTATCGCATATCGCATATTCTCCTAATATCGTGCAGCCCTAGTGCTGACAGGTGGTGGCGTTCTGGACCGCCTCGCAGGTCCTTCTGAAAGCACTGATCACGAGGTGCAGGGGCTGGAACCCCACTTCTCCTCCAAACCAGAGTAAGAGCCGCAGCCCCAGGCGGCAGAGATCAGCCGCTTACAGAACCACACCAAGGAACGCCTCTGAAGTTCGTAGGCCCACTGCATAGTCTTGCTTGAGGAGTGCTCCGTGAGTGCTCCTCCGGGCTGCAGCCCTGGGTAACAACCCTGATCCATCATGCATCCAGGCTGGAGCTATCCTTAAAGGCCTGCGCCCTCTTTATCAAGTGTGGCACCAGAGGGGAGTTCGACAGGTGAAGGGCCAGGGGACTATTCAGTACCTGTTTTACATAAAACACACTGAAGGTGGGGTCAGCACAAGTTGGGGGGGGGGGAGCCAGGTTGACCCCCCATACCTCTTTGCTCGAACCTTCACTGTAAGTTTTAACTTAAAGGTACTATGCCCTTCTATAGAGGTCCGTAGTTGCCTGGCAGTAAGCAGATATGAGGTAGGCTAATCCTGAGAGTTACCTGGATGCATTCTTGTGCATTATTTATCCTCACGAGAGCTCAGCCGTGTTTAACAGCCTGAAGCTCGAGTGTGAAAATGGCTGAGTGATCGGTATTGTTCCTTCCTTTAAACCGATTGGGCTTTTTCTCAGATGGAAACATTTGAAATGTCTCTTTTCTGCTGTCAGTGAAACATCAGTCCACCGTAAGTCACCTGTCTGTGTATTTGTGTGTGTGTGTGTGTGTGTGTGTGTGTGTGTGTGTGTGTGTGTGTGAACTACAGATGGAAGGCAGCCCTCAGAGAGACGGACGGCTCAACGCGGAGCTGGAGGACATCCTCAGCCAGTTAGCGGAGCTGGATAAAAGGAGGGAGATGGTTAAAGCACAAGGGTGAGAGGCGTGTGGGATGTGCTCGAGCTGTTCTGGCCTCCCTCACTGCCGTCCTCATACTTTGTGTTTTCGCAGGTTGGAATTGCCAGGCTGTTTGTCCGAGGTTAGTTTAAGTGTTGCGTTTCTGTTTAAGGGCGGAAGAGCACGGCCTTTCTTCTGCTCTCGAATGACTCGACAAGGCCTCCTCTTTATGTGTTTAAGCCTGACCATATGATAACTGATCCTTCAGACAGAGTGGGCTCAGGTGACTCGTGTGTGAGGCGTGTGTGTGTGTGCGCATTCTAACAACCCGATATACCCTGGGTAGACCTGGGGCTGTAGAAGGAGGTGTGGTCATTCCTGGCACAGCGTTCTTCCTCTCGCTGGACTAAGTACCGGACCTGTGTGCAAAAGAGAGCGAACTCTGACCACCAGCCGCTCGTAGACAATGCAATGGCAGAATATAAGCATCAGACCGTCGGGAGCCAACAGGCCTCCAGGCTCAGTTATATAGAGCTTCTTCAGGAGGAGGTGAAGAGAAGTCAGGATGTGAGTGATCTGCTGGAAGTCTCTCTGCAGTCTGGGTTTGTTTCGGAGTGTGTTCCTGTGGTCCATACGAGTGAGAATTCTCCAGGCATTAAAATCGCGAGTATGTTTAGATGCATAAAGGCCTGTTTTTGTTTGCAATGATTAAAAACAGTTTCAGAGGAAATGAGTTCAGGTGTGGTTTAGGCTCAGGCTTAGTCTTGGTTTGAAGATAAGGTGGTGCGCTGCTCATTAGGAGAAGTGTGTGAGAGAAAATGTGCAGCATGTGAAAGTTTGGACCTTCTTGGTCGAATTACACGTCTGGTTGATTCCATGCCCTCTGCATGAAACCGGTATATATTTTCCTCCGAATGTATGATCAGGTCTCCCGTTTGAGTCGCCTCCGTAGGTCCTGTCCCAGTTTCGCTGTAGACAGTTCGGACAATTAATGAAACATGAATCCCAACCAGAAGAGCCGCTTAAATGGTGCAACATTACGTTCTAAAGGCTGCATCGTTTAAGGCGGAACACATTTCCATTTAAGATAAAAAGCCAGTTTTGTAGAACATTGTGAGGGCAGTGACTGCAAATGCTCTTTTAAATGTAGCGAATTGCCGCACTGCTACTGATAACATGTGAAACCCTTCAGACCCCTTGATGTTTCCTAACACACAGCAGACATGGGCTCAGCCAGTGATTGGACATATATAACTATAAACACATTTTTGATTAAAATAATTTACTTTTCTTGAATTGCAAGGATTTGTGGATTTAGCTGAACAGCCCTTGATGAAGATCCCCAGTGCATGCCGTGAGAAAGACAATACGAAGGCATTATACTGTGAGGCCATGAAAATGTCATTCGTTTCGAATCCCTCTGCGCCTCTCATGCATTCGAAGCTCACGCAGCTTCCTTAAGCCGAGCCTCATCAGCAGTTTTGACCTCAACAGGCTGCATTCACTTCTCTCTCCTGCTCTCACTGACTCCTGTAGAGGCCTTTAGAGAGAGTTAAAGCTGAAGAAGACACAGAGGATGTTCCTAAGTCTTCTGCCGCGGTCCACACACCTCAGGGTTACATTAACCAGCTGATGATGCCCTACTCCATCCCCCGCTCCCTCGCCGTCTCCCCGAGTCTGGGTGGAGTCCCCGTGTCGCCTGAACTGGCTCTGGTGAGTTACAGACACTGTCCCTTTGGGTCTCAGAGAAGACAGGACTTTTTTTTGTATGTCTATGAGCTTTCCTTGTGAAAACGCTGTGGGTCTGATTAAATATCCTGCTTCAACACAGTCAGCACTTCAGCACTTCACAAAACCATGTGACTGAACCTGTGCTCTTCAAACCAGCTCACAAAACACAAAACCACATCTTCATTTTAGCGTTTTCTCGTTTCTTAGCATTTATTCCAGTGTTAATTTCGGTATTTGCTGACTAAGGTTTTGATAAATGGCTGTGCACAGAACCGTACATTATGCATGAGAGCACCCTGGAGAAGGACAGGTTACAGCATTAGAGGGGATTCATTATCTTTGGCAAAGGAAAGACGTTGCATTATTGACAGGTTTGTGATGTTCGATGTTGTCTCTCAGAGTCTGAGGAAGATTTTGTTCGGAAACACGTTCCACGTCTTCAACTACGAGTGGAAGAAATCCTTCTTCAAGTTCAGGGAGCCCTTCTCAAACCTGTCCTACGCTTTGGAGGCAGAAAGAGTGAGTGATCGGTTTAAAAATGTCTGAATGGGAAACTTGACGAAGCACAGGAGTAACACGATCATGATCTGGGGTCTTTGGATTTTACAAGCTTTAAATATTGAACCAGATCTGTTCAATATTTAAATGCGGTTTTCTTGCAATAAGAAGCGATTTTCACACAACAGTTAAAGTTTGCTGAGTTTAACACATTCACGAAAGGAGACTGAGTGGTACTTCTGAGAACTGAGCTTCAGTGTGTAAAGCTAAACCACATGAGAGTTGAGTGAACAGTTGTATGCAAAAGTTTAGTCACCCCTAATGTTTTTTCACTGGGAAAGAAGAAAGCTGCGCATAGAACAGCCCAAAGGTTTCCACAGCTGGTCATTTTCTGATGTTATTTGTTTTAGGATAATAATTAAAAAACCAAAAAAAAACAGATTTACCGGATTTAATGTGTACAGATTTAGCGTTCAGTTGTGCTGCTGTTCCTGGTTTTCAGCTGTCAGAACTGGAGCTCCGATATCTCCCGGGGCTCCAAGCCACTTACTATTTATCTTAAATGATCAGAGTAAAGGAATGAGCTGTGTGACCACGTTAGAGCTTCTACATCTCATATCACTTTTGTCCGTATGGATATGATATTTTTTATGTTCTAATATCATGTCCTTTTGAGTAAATGTCATTTTGATAAATTGTACTGTATATTTTTTAGTGGTGGGCCGTCAACGGTGTTAACGCGAGACTCTTATCACGCGATAAAAAAAATATCGGCGTTAATCTGTTCACAGAGTTGGGTTGGGAGCTGGGTCTGTACT
>JBBPDE010000001.1:21499202-21520105 GCA_037974605.1 Nannopetersius ansorgii
GACTCAGGTTTATGATTTACTTGCGCTTTTTGGTCCCTCTGTGATTCCGTATTACTTCAATCATGTCTCCTCCGCCGTACCGTGTATTCTCCGAAAGACATCACGTACCGGACAGTGACCCATGTACCGTGACGATTCGTTACGAAAACATGTACCATTACAGCCCTAGTGCTTAGCTATTCTGGTATTTTAGTTGCTCGCTTTCTTTTCTCTTACATTTTCTCAATGTATTAAATTTCTTTTTATTAATTTGAAGTTTATTTGAAGGCCTAATTTACTGCAGGGGTGTTTGCAGACTTTTGCATGGTACTGTAGGCCATAGTACACTCTGTGCTAACATAACATGGGGTCTCACTGGGGTGTTATCAGAAATAAGCATTATTCCAGCCAGTTGCTGCATTAAACCCTGCTATTTAATCACCCTGGTTGCTGACACCTAGGGTTGTAATGAAAAAGATAAAAAAGAAAAGAAAAAGACACAAAAAAAAAGAATGTCTTTATGACTGAGCAGCTTGCAAAGAAGATACATCCGCATAAAGCATGCCTCTTTTTGAAATAATTATTTTTTTAAATCTGTATTTTTAGGCAGTGGAAAATAATTGAGTTGTAAACAGAAAGGTTTGTGAGGGAAGAAAAACCCATTAGAGGTAAAAGCAAATTATGCTGCTGATAATTCCCACAGTCCTGGGGAATCATTTAAAATGGAGAAGTGCAGATGAAACTCAGTTTAAAAACATATTAAATGTATGTCACACACCACTGGACTTATGAAATATTATATGTTCTGCATTTTCACAGAATCTATATATATTCTGTGAGTAAAACTGGACTTTGGTCTCAGTGGGTAAGCCCCCCTCCCCATCCCCTATTAAAACAGATAAACAAGTAAATAAAATATAAGCACATGGCTTTGATTTCAGTATAGTAAGCTTAAAATAATCTGGTGTCTGATTATGGAAGTGGAGCCTTTGAGGTTCAAAGATTTTCAATCTTCAGCGGATTATTCTGTAATGCTGTAAATACCAGCCTTGATCTGAACACCAGTTCATTTCCTTTATGATTTTAATCATCGGCTTTACCTCTTAAGATATAATGCCATGTTAACGATGCTTGTTTACAAAGCTCCTTAAATGTGCAAAAAGGAAGAAACGGGGTCCAACTTTGCTGACTTTAAAAGCATGCCAGCTCATGGAGTTACTGGTGTGAAAACTTCTACTTGAGGAAAATAAATGTGTTTTCAAACTATCTGTAAAATTCACAGAAATGAAAATCCCTGGGCCATTTATTGTCCGCGCTGGCGCTCAGTATGCGGCTGAGTTATTGTCCAGTCGGTCTGTTTACGCCACGGTGGGAGAGTGTGTGATTCCACCGTGGTGTTAACATCCACGCTGCGGCCCTTCAAGCCTGCTGCGCCTCGCCTTCAAAGCGCTCCACACACACACGTCTCAAACTTCTTAAAACAAGGGTCCCCTGGACGTCGCACTCCTTTACATTGCAGTTACGGCTCCCACCGTTCCGCCCCCACTCACAGCCCGCCACTATGTCTTTCAGACAACAAAATAAGACTCGCACTCTCTGGGGAACATCCCTGAACATCCAGCCAAGTCTAAACAAGCCAAGACTGGGGAGGAGGAGGAGGAGGAGGAGCAGGGAGTGAATTAAGAATCGAGTCAACACACACAAATGCTGGATTGATGTTATGGCAGAATAAGTCTGGAGCTCTGCAAGAACTTTTATAGTGAAAAGATTAACCCTCAGAGTGTTTTAGTGAAATCTGATTTCAACAGATAAAAACTGTGTAAGAGTCTAAATCTGGCATTTACACTCCTACACACTCGCCACTTGCTGCCTTTTTTCTCAGCCGCTTTCCGGACTGCCTCACAAACCAGGAGAACCTTCATTTAAGGAGATGTTTTGTCGGATGACAATTTACCATTCGTTGTGCTTTCAGCATGGCTCCATGCTGATCAGGTTCTAAGGGTTAAGGAGAAAGCAATTGATCAACCTAAACCATCCAAAAGCTCCTAAAGCACTGGTGTAGCTGGATTCCTTTTACCAAAGGAGGATCTATAATGCAATTTGGGAAGGATTTAACTGGCCCATTTGTACCAAATTCCCACCGATCGCATAGATTTTCATGTTGGCGTCACATGACCGCAGATATGTAAGAATGATATTTTATATACATTCCAGGACTCATTGCTGAGACCACATGACCCTTACTTTCAGTAATTCTCCAGAGACATGCACTGACATTTTTGAACGGTCAGAAAAAAAAAAAACTATTCCAGTTCCTACCTAAGTTTGTGTTGGTACTTCATGTTTGTTTGTTGACCACCTAAATAGTGCTTTAAAGATGACATACAATATAAGCCACAAAGTTCTGGTGAAAAATATGTTTCTCTCACACTCCAACATGACATTATAAAACTGCATATTACAGGATATTACCCTCAATATTATCCAAAACAAGCAAAACACACATGGATGAAATATTGATGTTTCTTATTTGTTTTATAAAACAGGTTAAACAGTCTGGAATCAAACTGACCCCAAACAACACATTTGTACAAAACCCTGAAAACACATCATGATGTTCATTTTCGGTTTACACAATTATTCAATATGAATTCAATATGTTATTCAATATGAAGCACAAATACCAGTTATTTATTTAGAAACAGACTCTGAATGAGGTCAAACAGACCTTATGGCACCTAACTGCCCGTCACTCCTCATGTCTTCATATTTTGCTTTGAATCACTTTGTTAGTGCAAAAATACTAGCTTATTCCATGTCTTATCTTTGGCATACTGAGAAATGAGTGGTTCAAGACTTTTGCACAGTACTATGAGAGGCAATTACTATATTTGATGAGGAGGATGATGATGATATTTGTTACATGCAGCGAAATTGGACCCCTCTGACCATACATACACAAACATCACACTTTGGTGGGGGACAGATCAGACGCAAGGTAGCAAAGAAAAAAAAGGACATATAGAGTACATGAGGAGAGAGGAGGTAGGGCAGTGTGGGAATAGGGAAAAACACCTCTGCAACAAAGCAAATAAACACAACCACATGAAAACATGACTGGCAACGGGGGAGAGGGGGTATGGGGATGTGGCGGTACTCCAATGTAGGCAACAGCCACCCGGTCCTGCAGCTGAAAGAGCGCTAGTCGCAGACCTGTTCAACCTGTTGTAAATGGACTGGAATAGGTCTTCCGTTACAATGGACCTCTGGGTTCAGTCAAATGTGTAAATACAGTATTGTATTTATACAGAAATCAAATCAGCATTAAAGTACATTGAGCACCCCCAAAAAACTTTACAAACTAGGTATTCTTGCATCACCTGCACCAAGGAAGGCTTCATGTAATCATAGATCATTTGAAGATAAAATTCATATGAAGATAAAATTATTTGCAAATCATTTAAGATACTTTTTACTGCGTGGTACAAAATGATGAAATGAACAGTCACTAACATTGTAAGTGTCTCTGTGGACCTCTCTGGATTTGGAGGTTCAAAGATTTTTAAGCAAAACAAATGTGACTGGCCTTCTCCAAAGTCAAGATGAACAAATCTGTGACTCACTGTACAAAAACGAAGTGACTGGTAATCAAATTGTAAGGACTTCAGATATTCGCTAATCCATTTAAATAACCTTTTATTTCTTTCACGATCACTTGAACCAAATTTCTTGCATTACTGCATGCGATCCTGCTGTAATACACTGAAATCCCCTGCTTTCACGTTATCTTCCACACGGCATGAGAGCATTAGTGCAAGGGGCTTCCTTTATATTACTCTGCTTGAGAGACTCAGAGGGAGATCTTTCTAGTCCTTCACCATTCCTTCATTTCTCCATTTCCTTTATGACTCACTTCACACTTAGTTGTAACTTTGGAAAAGGAGATATTTGCCCACAAGGACACCCAGGAATTGGAAGAATGTGTTGTTTGAAAGAGTGTTTTTAATGAATGTGCTAATTGCGGTACCTAAACCTCTATTAAAATAGTCAACAAATTAATAAGCAGTCGGACTCATTTGTTAATCTGTAACACTTTACTTAATGACTATATGTTATAGGACATGTACATTGATATGTCATTAAAACCACCTGCCTAGTACGGTCTAGATCTCCCTTGTTTCTCCAAAGCTCTGGCACAAACCATACAAGACCTCTGTAGGTGCTGTGGTTTTTGCACCAATATGTTATACTGCAGATTCTTTAACGTCTTGTAAGTTGTAATGTGTGGCCTCCATGGATTAGACTACTTTTTATAGCACATATTAGACAGATCTGTCAGTATGGGTACTCTGACCGGTCTGCAGCTATTCAGCCCAACACAAGGTAGGGGGTGTTGTACTGTATAACTCCATTCTATCAGGCACAATCTGTGCTATAGCAGTTCTTCTGATGGGCCAGCCTATGCTCCTTGTGTCTTGGGTTCCCATGAGCAAGCTGCCATTTGACTTCCTTGGTCCACTTTTGGTTGGTAATGACCACTGCATACCAGGACCCGCTAAGAGTTGCTGTGTTCTGCCATTCCAATTTGTTTCTTGTCAAAGTGCCTCGCCCATTTTCTCTCGACTTCAAGAACTGACTGTTCATTTGCTTCCTAATAAACCCCTCTTTAACTGGTGCCACTGTACCCAGATAATCAGAGCAAATAACGGCACCTGTCTGTGGCTTTAATGCTGGGGCTGATTAATGTATATAAGATTTTTATGAAACCTGACAATCTGGCACAGATATTTGTGCCGGCGTATGCCGACAGGTGACAGCTGTCATGAGGGCTGCATTTTTGCGTCGATATAAGACAAACAGATTTCTGATGGCATTAAGGTGTGTTATGATACTTTGTGGTGGCTAAAATTACAGCATGTTTTGACAAGCGACTTTATTGTTTATGGAAGTTCGTCAGAAAAGCTTGTGTAGGCGTACTCTTATGAACGCTGTCTTTAAAATGTTTCTGTGTGATTTTGAAAGAGAGAATAACAGTAGTGTGAGTGCATCTCAACACACCTGGTTAATACTTTGGATGAAATCACCTTTAAAAAGATTTATACGGTTCAAACCAAGCAAGAAATCCCGTCAGAAAATGAAAAGTCAAAAATGTTGGAAAAACACACACTTTCCTGCTGATCCACTCGGCGATAATTACCATCCGCACTCCTGCTAGGCCTCAAGGTCACAGAGCTCCAGAGAGGAAGGTGAAGCGTATTGTAATCTTCCCCCAGGATCATACGGGGAAGCAGGAAAGTGTTAATGAATCAATTACACAGCCTGGATCTTAATCCGGCCAATTCAGCCCCACGCTCTCCATTTTTATGATCCCATTTACTGAAGACTGGGCAAGCGAGCAGCGGACAGAGAGGCTAAAACGCTCTCTCTCCATCCGAGCTCCCTCCTCCTCTCCCAGGCTCTGCACTGCTCAAATATGAGTCACCAGGGTGGGAGACAGAACGAGACCTGAATTACTGTACACCGCGACGCCCAGGGCTCAGCGCACCCCCCTCCCCGTGCCCGCCGCGGCGGGTTGCGTTCCAAAAGCAGCCGGGTTAGGGGCCGTTATCATAACCACGGAGGAAGACGCCAGCAAAATAAATAAAAACAAATGACTGAAATGGTGCCTGCATTGTTTGGGAGGTATGAAATTGATTTCTTCCAGTGGAATGAATAGAATACCATTCGCAATGATGTCGATGACTAAGTGCAATACAGCGCAGAAAGGAAGACAAGAAAGAGAATGGGGGGAAGGAGAGAATGCGGCAGGGGAGAGTTAGAAAAGTGAGGAGAAAATTTTAGAGCTATTTTAATTACAGCACATTTGTCATATACCACCAAACACCATTAATGTTTTTCATACACACATTCATACCCAGGCGCGCGCACACACACACACACACACACACACACACACACACACACATAAACACACATACATATATATATATATACACGTGGTGTGATGTGGTTAAAGAACTCATTAGCCTTAACGAAAATGTAATGGTAAACCCGTATTTGTATTGTACAGTTAACTCCCACACTGCTAGAATGTAAATAACGATATTATCCCCTGTACAGACTGCACTGTAATTCATGCACAGGTATTTTCTTTAGTGTGTGCTGTTGTTTTCTTTGGTATAAGCAGGCAAATGAATTTAATTTACAGTAACAAAAATACGAGGCTTTAAGAAGAACAAAATGAAAAAACAGGAGAACACTTGAGACGCCCCACGGGGGATATTCTGTACTGCAGCGTCAGAGGGCAGCAGTCAATTAGCAGGAAGGAGAAATAATTGTTTTTGGATTGGCTACATTCAAACCTACCGCATCTGAGTACAGCTGACTGTGATGTCCGGGCCTCGTGTGCACGCCCCCTCGTCCTCGTGCTGGTTGTTTATGTTTGGTAGTGGCACTGAGCAGCGGAGGTTCATTCTGTTCAGGTGTCTGGTTGCCTTGGTAACCGTTACGTGGTGCACAAGGCCTGGACACAGTCAGCTGTACTCAGAGGCGGGAGGTTTGAAAATCTGTGATGGTAAACCCGTATTCGCCTGTTTTAATTTTAATTCCCTGCTGAGATATGCAACTCGGAAAGTCATTGGATAAAGGAATTGGGACACTGTGGCAAGGTGAACGGTTTTTGGGGAATAACCCCTAATCTACTCGGGCTAAAAATACAAATGAGGGCTCGTTGCAAAGGTCTCCTGGAGATCAGTCAAACCGCTCAACCCTTGCACCGCTCAACCCTGGTGTGGATTTGAAAAAAGTGCTTCCAGGTCGTCTACAGCCTGCCCTGAGTCCCCTTGTGTGAAAACACCCAGAAAAAATCTATATATTCATTGCCAAGAAAAAGCAAAAAAGGGCGGAGGATATTTGCAGTTTCTACGTTATTGTGGGGATTTCCGCACAAAACTGAATTCGGTTCTCCAAAAAACTGCTGATCCACGTAAAACTGGGGGTTTACTGCAAAGTCAACAATAAAACGAATAGTACACTTTATCTGAAAGCTTCATACAGGCCCATCATGACATGTATCATAACACTTATTTATCACATAATACTTATTTTTTCTGCTACTAATTGCAAGTCATATTTTACAAGTAAACTGCATTAAATTATGGGCCTTTAAACTAAATGGACATTTGTTCCACTAGTAACTTTTATGATTCCAAACTTTTGAACAGTGGGATATTTCAAGCGTGGCCAAAGGTGTGATAAAGAAAAGGAAAAAAAGGTGTGAAGAATCCAAGATGAGAGAGGGTGAGAGTTTTAGAAGTATAGTAAAGGGAGAGAGACGTAAAGGGAATATGGAGAGATCAGTTTCTCACCGGTGGTGCCGACAGCCAGCCGTATTTGTCCTCTGTGCGGTTCATGTCCCGGTCAAAGGCGAAGAGCTGGGAGTAGCGCAGGTGATCCATGTCCACCAGGTTGAACTGCCGGCGGGCGTAGTGGTAGCTCTCATTGTTCCCCACACGGGGGAAGTCTAGCCACTCCGGATGACCAAATTCATTACCTGTGAAGACCCAGAGGGGAAACTGCATTTGGTCAAAAGTGCATGGTCCTGAGTAGAAGAAATATTTGCTTCAGAAAAAAAGTTACAATTATAGTAAAGTAAGGTTTGATCACACCTACTCAAAGGTTTTCTTTTATCTCTATTTTTCACTTCTATGAGAGAAGGCTAGATAAGAATTACAGGAAACAGCTTTCTAAACCAAAAGGGATCATCTTGGTTTTCTACTCATAAGATCTTTTCTATTTCTTAACAAATCAAGAAATATACATGAAATGGAGAAATCTCCCCAATTTGTGTCTTCATTTGGCTAAAAACAATGAGATGCTACATGTGCTTACACAGCACTCTCCAAAAGGTTTTTCTAAAATAAAGAAAATACATGGGAAATATTTGACTGGTACTGTGTTAGTAGAAGTGCACTGTAAATTAAGTTATTATTATTTGGATACAGTAGCTCATTTATTTAACCTAAATTAAGACAATATATGGGGATCTCTCTCTTTTTCTCTTGGTTCTTTAGACAAATGGTTCTCTACCCTTACTGGATATCTTTACCATGAGGGACAGCACCAACATGTTTAGGCAGGTGGCACATGATAAACTGAGGGCAAATTGGCAGTCAACTTCCATTGGTCCATGTTCCAGTTATGATGCTTGCATGTCCACTGAAGGCGCGTTCAGCTGTGGACATGAGTTAGTATTGTTGGTCTGACTGGATAATGCTTTGACATGGACTTTGTTGCCTGATTTGTGGTTTGGACCTCCTTGTTTTTATGTACTCGCTGACTACTAGCACCACACAATGCTTCAGTCCATAATGAGCTGAACCTTATCAAAAATAACTTCAAATTTTCCCCACCTGGACTTCAACGACCAGGCACCACATCGACTCGGACTCGAGTCGCACAAAGAAAAGCTTGTGACTTGACTTTAGACGTGCCCTACACGACTTGGTGCTGTGACTCGTGAGCCATAATGTAAACAATGTTCATTACATGGGATGATTTATTTATATCTTGCACTCTTTCCAACGACCCCCAGACGCTGGTGAAAAAGCAATGTAGATTTATCAGATATCAAAATTAACGGATTGCTCATTTCCCTCATTGAATTCTGGCTTCTGTACATTTTCACACTTTTCCATTGCAATAGTTAGATGGTTTTTAGATTACAAATTCTAGACAATTTTGCTCTAAGAACAATATACACTTCTTCAGGCGTGCCCAAAATGCAAGACTCCGCATCAGCGACTTTCACTGCCACAGCAGCGTTGCCCTTTTCTCAACATCAAAATTCAAAGCGCTGATTCAACATGCATCCAAAGGAGAGGCAAGCGTGTATCTGCAGAATCTACTCCCACGGCTTTGTGCGATCTGCTTTCATACAAACAAATACATGCAAAATTAATTCAATGATCTATATTCCAAATATTCCTGAAAGGATAGACTGAGGTGTTGACAACATGAGCACAAAAACGCAAAAAGAAAAAGGGAATGAAAAGACTGAATAATGGATTAAGAAAGGCTCAGCTTTTGACCCAGCTCCCATCCCCTAAACTTTATCTACTGCTGAGATGCAAATTCCCATGTTTGCTGGGAGGTTAATGACAAGGTTTGAGAAGGTCCAAGGCAAATTCTCAAGCACCATGGCTGCTTTTCAATAAAGAGCCCTTGAACTACCCCATAAAAGGTGGGGATTTAAAATCTTACCAATCAGCCGAAAACCTCTTTCATATGTATATTTACAGTCTTAATTAGTGTTTCAGATCCTGTCATAATTTGTCTTAGCAGCTAAAAAGAACCCAGACCAGAGACTTCACCAGGCTTTTCTTTCATCCTGAGACAACACTTCAGTGACCAGGCCGATCCTCATAAGCAGAAGGTTCCAGAAGTTTGTAGGGCATGATGCCCTCAGCCGATGAGCTCGGCTTTGGAGGAGATGAGGGAAGATAAAGCAGAGGAGATCACGGGGAGGGGGGGGGGGGCAGTTATATTTGCACACAGAACGTGAACAGAGGAACAAAAAGAGAAAGAAGAGGAGAGAGGCGACAGCCTTGTCAAGCCAAGTGATGAGATAATGAATCCGTCATCAGCTGACAAGACAACATCATAAAACAACAGTTGGGTAATTGAATTCTGAGGGGGCGAGGAGACGCTTTGACGAGTGAGAGAATGGAGGCAAAAACAATGGTGATGAAGTATGTTGTTTGTTCAGAGAGACAGAAAGAGAGAGAGAGAGGGAGAGAGAGAGAGAATAGAGAAGGAGGAAGGAATTAAACGAGTGACCGGACGAGGTGGAACGGACAGGGACTGACAGAGTCTTTCTAATGAAATACATTAAACTCCCTGTTAAAGAAGCTTCAAACAATAAGTGAACTGTGAGGAACGCAGACACTGTTACACATAATTCTGTATTATCGTGCTGAGAAATGTCAGAACAGAAAGAGAGAGGAAATAAAGAGAGAGAAAGAGAGATGTGTGAGAAAAAGCCAAAGAGAATGAGAGAAAGAAGAAGATAAGAACGGAATGAAAAAACGAAAAAATGAAAAATGGAAAGAAAGAGCATGTGTGAGGTATAAAAAGCAAATAGAAGAAGAGAGAGAGAGAGAGAGAGAGAGAGAGAGAGAGAGAGAAGGAGAAGGAAAAATAATGAAGTGAAAAATGAGAAACTAGAGAGAAAGAAAGAGGGAAAGACCATGTGTGAGAGAAAAAAGCAGAGAGACAGAGAAAGAAATGAAAAAGGGAAAAGAAAGAGCATTAGAGAAAGAGAAATAAACTAGTGAAAGTGAGAGCGAGAGAGAGAGAGAAAGAAGAGAGAGAAAGTGAGAGGGAGAGAATGAGAGAGAGAGGAGAGAGAAAGTGAGGGAAAAATAAAAAATTTAAAGTATGTGTGATGTGTGAGATAAACAAGTCAAGGAGAAAGAGAAGGGAAAGAGAGAGAAAGGTAGAAGAAAGATAAAGAAAAAGAGAGTGAATATGACAGACAGCGAGAGAGAGAAGAGAAGCAACAGAAAAGAAGTGAAAGAGAAAAGAGGAGAGAAGGAAAAGGGGGAGAGGGAGTAAATACAGGGTGAAAACAAAAAATAAAAAGAAAGAAAGAGTTCCACCAGAAGACAGACGTTGCTTAATCCCTGGATACAGCCCCGATTTGAAATCCTGAAAATATGGAAATGGGGAGATAACCAGGGAATTTGAACAATAACAATCGCAGCAGGTAGTGTGTTCTCACTAAGCCTCTGAGGAACACACACATCCCACCATGACGGCAGAGCACAAACTTCCCAGAGCAGAAAGTAAACCTCGTTTGGAGAATGAACTTCTCTCTCTCTCTTTCTTTCTCTCTCTCTCTCTGTTCCCCCGTCTGACTGCGGGAAGTGTTCGGGGTGACTTCTCCCTTGTACTTTTGTTCAAAGAGTGTTCTGCTCTTCTGTGTGTGAGGGGAGGAAACACAACACTGACGCTGTTCAAACGGGACGGCAATTTTCTGAGGTGAGCTTCTGAGAGACGTCCCAATAATCAAATTCTCTTTGTCTTGCGCTGTACACGCCGAAGTGCTTCTCGAGAAAATCTTGCTGACTGTACTGTACCTGCATTTCCAACACATTGGGACTGAATACCAGACTCCCAAAACTAATATTTTATGAGTAAGGCATGATGGCACACATCCAAAACTTCAAAAGAAACCTTCCCCTCTAAACAGGCCTGACCTAAGCAGCATGGTCCTTACAAAACCTGTCACGATTGTCCCAACAGAGAAGCTCGAAGAGTGTCTGGGAGTTCCTGTAATATCATCAAAACTCTGATATATTATATACTGCACATACTCCATTCTGCTGCTGCTGTTAGCACAGTTGGTCCTGGAGGAATGTTGTGGAGCTGGAGGAACCTTGTGGTTCTTTACTGGCACACTTTAATGATTCTGCTGCTATAATACAGTGTGTAATCATAGTATATTCATACTGTTGACTGCACTGTATATTATGTTGTCCTGTAATATTGGATAATGTTTTAATTAATGGTGGGCATAGATTATTTTTTTTATCTAGATTAATCTCACTGTAATCTTGGTATTAATCTAGATTAAAATGGCTCATTTGAATTCTGCCGAAGGCATTCAGAATATGTGCGCTACCCAAATAATGACAAAGTAAGTCTTTGAGAGCGGTTTTCTCAACTACAGTAAACTACTGCCGCATTGCACAAGGTGCAAACAACCTTAGTCTTGTCCAAGGTTTCCATTGGGAAGCTTCTTAAAAATTAATTTTCCATAGCTGCATCCATGTTCGAAGGTTAGAAGACTGGTTCTTGCCCCCTACAGTGCAATTCGGCTAGGTATACATCTGCGCTAAAATATCAAGGTGAAAGTCATCATAGCTTGCGTAGTATAAACCCAGCTCCCAACCCAGCTTTGTGAATAGATTAACGGCAAATTTTTTTTTTCACCCGATAAGAGTCTCACGTCAACGCAGCGCGTTAACGCCGATAACAGCCCACCACTAGTTTTAATATATTTTAATAATATTGCACTCTTGCTCTCTTTGCACTCTGTGTAGTCCTGTCCTGCATTTCTATAGTTTTCTTGAGTTTCTGGTTTTTGTGTTGCACCATGGTCCTGGAGCAACCTTGAGCTCCTGGAAGAAAATTGTAATCCTGGAAGAACGTTAAGGTTTTGAGGAAAGATTGTGGACTTGGGAGAACACTGTAGAACTGGCATAATGTTGTGGTTCTAGATGAACATTGGGGTTCTGGAGAAACATTTAGGTTCTGAAGAAACATTGTGATCCTGGAAGAACAAACCTGGCCCTGGAGAGATGAAATTGGTCCTGCAAGAACATTGTGGTCCTGGAGGAACCTTGTTAGATTTTGCCGTATACTATATATAAGGCTGAAATGACAAGAAACCTACTTGACTTGACTGGACCTGAAGCAGAAAGCATAGTTTGAGGCTGCTGTTTGCTTAGTCAAGGTGAACAGGCTGAAAGTCAAAGTGGATCTAAAAAGTCAGACTCTCAGCTGAAAGCATCTCTCGGCATGGAGCCGCACTGGAACTGATTCAACAGAGAGAAGGGCAAGAACAGGGAGCATGATATAAATTTCCCAGGGCTTGTAGAAAAGATCTCACATGAAGCCTGTAATAAATTGCCACAGACTTCCTTTTCTGCCATTAAAAGATGCATCATTTTTTATTATATGTGCCGCTTTGGTTTATTTTTAGTTTATCTGCCCAGTAACTAATTGGTGGGTGAATTTAAAGGGCCCATATCACAAAAACCCAAACTGTCCTCATAAAAGGTGCGTTTCATGGACTATACCACCCTCACATGGAAACCAAGCTACAAAAACAGACAATTTTGATTTAGCAATTTTCTGATTTTTGATTTGCCAATTAATCCTACTGCAACGGCACCATTCAAACTGAATTTCTATGGAGTGCTTCAGCTGGGGATGCTTTTTGAAACCACCAAAGACAGCCAATCAGACCAGATGTCATTTACATAAATCAGTCTTAAAGGCAGAGTAACCACAAGAGACTGTTAAAAATCTAGGGAAATAGAAAAAAGGCCATATGACCAGTTTGGGCACACAAAAACCACACAAATGTCATAAGTAGACCTCAGGGTAACATACAAACTACAAAAAAGTAAAATATGATCTCTTAAAAAATATTCTTAAAGTCCCTTATTTTGAGTTTCAGAGTGTTAACATAACAGAGCCACAACAGTCCAAAACAGGGCACATTTCTTGGCTCAATTTCTTCTCATTATCAGGCATCACTGTTGACATTCAGAAGGAAAACTCCAGTAATGAACTCTGTCCCCGCCAATCACATAAACATGAGGAAAGGACATGCTCGTGAATTTCTGAAAATGACCAAATCTTCCCTTTAAGACTCTAATTCGCTGCTCCAGAAGCAGACTGTAGATAACAGCATGTCAAATCCATGCGTGGAGCATCAGCTGAAACCAAACGCATGAAAAATAAGCGGTCAGCAACAACACACTAATTGTAAACACACACAAGGCCAGCTGCACAGAATGCAAACCTGGCAATAAGACATGTAAGTAATTAGCATGAACTTCCAGCCTAATGCAGCCCTCTACAAGATGAAGGCATCCCTTCTGAATGTGAATCTAAATGCAGCGTTGAGAGCCTACAGCTGCATAAACTCAACTTAAGGATCCAAACAACGTAGGCTTCACAGTGCACAAGAGATGGGATCTGTAATGAAGATGCCAATACATTTGCTTTTATCAGGATCCATATCAAGACGAGCCAACACTTTTTAAATGAAAAGGAGAATCTTTAGGAATGAATAAAGCCACTCCCCACACTTTCAGAAGGATAAAAAAAGAGAGAAAATCTTTTAATACATATCACAAACAAATATCCTTCAAAATTATGACTACAATTACAGTGTTGCACTGTTGCTGCTCTTGTGCAATTAGTGGTATTTTGTCTATACCGATACTGTTCTACTGGCATATTGCTTCAGTTTTAGTGGTATAAATATATAATTAGTATTATATGCTTGATAACCTGTTGCTGAAGTGATTTGTGTTTATTTTTCTATTATGTGCAGTTTAAACATTCAATGCATGTTATGAAAGGAAGTCCATGCACAACATGCACAGAATCAAGCTTTATACATGACAATACTAACCCAAACTTAACACTTTTAGGGCATTTTTCATTCTGTAAAACAAAAAAATAGTTAAAAATCTACCTGCGTAGCTTAAGTTTATGGCTTGCTCAAAAGACGGTAAACAACCAATATATTGAGATTAGTTAATAAATGTGATCAGTTTTCATGAGCACTTTGATTACAAACATTTAAATTAAGATATTTTAATGTGATCTCAATATCAATAGATTTTTTAATGGTTTGTGACATCAAAAATACGATTATTTGAAAATGGCCTATTTTTATGGACTGTCCATGTAAGGGCTGTATGGGTGAGGGTAGTAAATGTACCAATTAAAGCGATATTTATAGTCTTTTTTAAGTCTTTTTAAAAATTTATTATATGGATCATTTTAATATTATGAAAGGCATCACAGTTGCAATATGTAGAAGTAAAATTACAGCACTAATATTTTGATACAAAATATTTTTATTTTGTAGTAATTTACAAAATATTTTTATTTTGTATCATGCAGCCCTACTCTGAAACAGTGCAGACCATGTCAATCTACCAGGTAAAAGAGAGACAGATGGATACTAATAGAACTCTATGTGCCACAGTGTTAACTGGAGAGTTTGGTGGAGGTGGAATAATCGTCTGGACCATTTTCCATGGTCCAGTGAAGGAAAATGCAACAATAAAGTGACACTTAATTGGGACCACCTATTTTCTCCAAGTGGGTCTGGCATCTACCATCATAATCAATGTTATTGTATGGGTTTCTATTAAGTAAATATCTGTCCACTGATCACACTCCCGTTTTATGAGTGGTTCTGCAAGCAAAAAGCCGATTTGAAAGATCTACCTTAGTTTCCTGAATCCCGGATGTAAATTCCTCTTGCACGCCCACTGCTTTAATGGTATATCTGGTAAAGTACTTGCTCCCTGCCTCTCAGGAGTGTGTTTTTAATGCCACATGCTGAAGTTACAGTGCCTTCCGCGAGCAAACACGACCACCGCCTTGATGTCTGGCTTTTAGCTCATGAGGCTCCTCTATTTGCTGGAGAGTAAACAGATTTGGCCGAGCAAGGGAGTGGCTCAAATTGATTCGCTTGCTCAAACAATTTGTTCTTGCTCTGCTCTGGGTAAATGACTCCACAACCATTGATCCATTGACATGACATGTCGGCCTGTATTTACTTCTGTTTTATTTATTTATTTGTTTGCCTTTCTTTTCACTCTGGCGTTTTATTGCACATTTGCTTGTACAACATACGCAGTGAAAAGCAATAAAAACTTTTCAAGCAGTAGATTTGGAATTATGGTTTGCTTTTCCTCATCAGAAATGAAGCAATAAATGGGACAAAACAGCATTTCTTAGCTTGTTATTGCTACCGAAGCGACAACGCGCTCTCAAAGTGCTGAACTTGTCTGGCTGGAGGTGGAATAAACATATTTAATCTTACTCTACATTATGGCAGGAAAACGCAGAATTTACAGCCAGTTGTCACAAACAATATTTCGGTCTATCTGGGCATAGAAAAAAAGAGAAGCTTATGGGCTTTTGTTGAATTCCAGCACCAAACACTTTGAATAATTATTTTAAAATTCTTCATTCTTAAGTCCAAAATCTCATCAAAGTGTTATTTTACAGATGTGGCTGGTTTGCCAGAGTGAACTCATTTGCGATGCTGTGCTTTAAAAACAAAAGCCTAAAATAATATCAGCAACAAATCATTCAAAGGGGGTTGTTTGCACTGCTTAGTTTCCAAATATAGAAAAGGAAGTGAAGAGTAAATAAAAAATACATACTTTAATGTACAGCACTATGCAAAAGTCTTGAGCCACGTCTCATTTCTTCATATTTTTCTTTGAAAGAGCCAGTCTAGGCCTATTCTTTCAAAGAATCTACTCAATATGCCAGAGATAAGAAAGTATCTTTGTACCAACAAGGTGTTTCAAAGAGAAACAAAGAAATGAGGGACTTTTGTACAATACTGTACTTCAACAAACCTTTTGTTCAAAATAGTGTTTTCAATACAAATACATGACATTGCGACATCTTTTACAATTCTATAATTATTGGTCAAAAAAGTATATATTACTAAAATATCAGTTGGTATCATTATGTAGTGGATAGGTTTAAAATAAAATAATTTGATACTTAAGTAAAGTACTGTTAAGAATAATTTAATATTCTGAATTGTCCCTTCAACATTTAAAAAAAAAACAAAAAACGAATTATAGTATATTTTCAATGCACAAAATAGTAGAACTAGATCAGTGAGCCATAAAATTAAATCCACCTGTTTAATATTGTCTAGGTTCTTCTCATGCTAAAACGGCTCTGACCCATCAGGGACCTGGAAGCAGATCCTTTAAGTTCTGTAAAGCAGTCGTGTGGCACCTAAATTGTACTGTGATGGCATGGAATTTGCAGCACACTTTGATTTTTTCTAACACTCAATTCTCTCCACACAGTTTGCCGGTTTTCGTCCCAAAACTCCGCCCCATTGGGAGTCAAACCAGCCAAAAGCCTACTGTCAGAGCTGCTTTTGCTATTGAGGGCTTTAATCTGAATATTTTTATTTTTTCTTTAGCCGTGCAATTAATATCTAACCCAGCTAACTTATTTGTGATGTCCTGAGAGACAACATCACATTTCTCACAGCGTTCTCACAGATAAATTTGGCATAGAAAACTCTCACCGAAATTTACCTTCAGCCCAAACAGACAGTAGTGCTTGTATTTCGTCACCCTCCAAGTTCTTAGTTTGTATCTCCATTGATTACATCTCCGCTGTAATAACATTTCAACCAATCAGAAAGCAGTGAAAGTGGCCATTACGTCAAACGTGAACACACCACAGCACACAGTGTGAACAGCACTAAATTCTTTCTCTGCATTTACCCATTCAGCAGCGGGCAGCAGGAACACAGCGCATGGGGAGCAGTGTGGGGATGGTGTCTTGCTCAGGGAACCTCAGAGGTGATTTCCTGATTGCAGGGTGAATGTCCTGACCACTAGACTACCAGCTGCCCAGTGATGCAGTCACCACGGCTGCGGCCGGTTTGGGGCCTGCCCTTGAGCAGCTCGGGTATGGGTAATGAATATTTGTAATGAAGAAACATTAGCTAGCGATGCAACACGCTTCCTGCACCTGTGGAAAAGAGCTATACGTTGCCGGATTGGACTTGTGTGCGTTTGGACTGGACTGTGGCTCTGCAGCCCCATATACAGTTAAACTGGGTGTTCTGATACCTTTCTCTCACAGCCAGCATCTTTCTCAGCAATTTGTGCTACAGCAGCTCTTCTGATGCTGGCCTTCAGTCACCATGCACACCAATGAGCCTCGGGCACCATGACCCTGTTGCCTGTTCACCAGTCACCCTTCCTTGGAGCAATTTTGGTAGATACTGACCACTGCATACTAAGAACTTCCCACAAGACCTTGCTGTTTTGGAGTCATACCACCACAACTGTGCTCTTGTCAAGGTGCCACAGATCCTTCCACTGCTTTTTTCTGCTTCCAACATCGACTTCACGACCTGACTGATTACTCGCTGCCTTATATATGCCTAACAGGCGCCAGTATAATGAGATAATCAATATTATTCACTTCACTGGTCAGTGGTTTTAATGTTGTGTACAACCTTTAGCATGTCTGAATAGTTACGCAGAGGCTTTTCTGTGCTAAATGTTGCCAAATGTCCAAATACCTTCCGCCAGCAACTCATGCTCACATCTACAACTCTCAGACATTGTTAAAAGTAAATATTTGATAAATAATTCATGCCATTCATTATCAGTAGCAGTTGCTTGATGTTTGTTGAGCCCAAAGAGCAGAGACTTGTCCGATGCAGCTGACAGTGGGAGGCGGTGCGAGAGAAAACAGAAGGCTGGTGTCCACGCTTGGCTAAAGGTTAACCCCCAAAGACCTTCTGTTCCTTCAATATATCTCTCTAATGTCTACTCCATTGGCAACAAACTGGACTAATGTTACCTCAGATGGCAACTGATGACACATAGAGAGATGCCAAAACATCCCTGACTCAGCTATTTAGCTACACAGGCTTTAGTGCCTTTTGCAGTGAGTGTTTGTCACATATTTGTGCTTATTTGTGGTATAAAGCTTAGACTAAACAAATATGAAGAATTCGTGCATACTGTATTCTGAATACTGAATGAACTGGAATATCCCCCAATAACTGTTAGACAGTGCAACAGTTAAAGGTTTAGATTCATGTCAGGTTGTCAAGTATTTCCATAAAAAGTGAGTTTAGATATGATTTTCTTTGTAAAGGAAAATGTTTTTGTCTGTGATTATAAAATGAGTGTAAAAAAGAAATATTCAGTTAAAAACACTTCAAATAGTTCTAATTAATATAGATCAATATAGTCTGTGGGTTGCAGGTTCAAAGAAATCAGCCCAATAAAGACAATACGATCTCCTCAAGGGAGAATTCTGTAGATTAAATTTCTTCATATTTAATTGGCAATATGTACATTTAGATCAGTTTTAAGTGAAATCACTGTAGGGCACAATAATTTATTTAATAGATTTTGGGTCAAAAGCTTATAAACGACATCTCGAGCATTAAGCCGTGTATCTGTAAGCGGGAGCTTTTAGAGGCATTAAGCTCTTCAGGCAGAGTTTTTTATATTAAACAACTCTCAGTGATGATGTTTACATCTTATCCATTTATTTATGTCGCAAGTTTAAAAAGTGGATTTCCCCTTTAATTACACGACTTTGATTCCATCTTTTAATACGTTTCAACTTGCTTCCAACTCTCATTTGTGAGAGTGCCGGGCTCCTGGCTGAGTCTGAGCTCATGAGGGACTCGGAAAGGCAGATGGTAACGAGTACAGACATGAAGAGGAACAAACAGCTGCTCACCAAAGAGCACAAAGCCCTATTCAAAAGATGAACTGAAATTATTAACACAAACGCTTCAGTCACGAGAGGGGAGCCGGCACTGTTGCTCAACGGTGTGTGCGAGACGATCATGGTGCTGGAGCCTGTGGCTGGTGTGAATTTCACAACAAAAAACTGCTATATTTTCTAACTCTGCCTCAACATTTTGCTCTATATCTTATTGCTGCAGTCTGCAGATCGGTTAAACTAAGGACAGGGTCAAGAAAGTGTAGTGTCCCCATACAGGCCATTCACCTGATCAGTAGGTGGGGCTAGAACACCATACAAAGCTGACTGAAGTACATCCCATCCCTAAACAGAAAAAAATAACACTCCCGGTTATATTGACCGTATCATAACAATAAACTCACTGGTCATTTCAACGGCAAACAAAGTCCAGACGGAGCCCAGCAGTGATATCTTATGCAGTGAACACTAATGCATGTTCCATTTTAAAATGCATTAATGCTGCATATTACACTCAAGGGGAAATGAACCTGAAATACAGAATCCTATTGCCTTACATACATTGCTGGAATTGTACAATGGACGATTTTTAAATCAGTGTTTTTTTGGTGTTTTTATATCTTTCAATTGGATGTTATAAGTTGCACTGAGTAAATACAGCTGAAAAAAAATGTTTGTTTGTGTGTCTTCATTTCAGGCTGCAAAGGTGTGATTCTTTTCTATATCGCCTGTAAATGATACAATTGTGAGAAAAACAAGTTTCTAAGAGGCTGGAACTATACAAAATGATCTTAAAAATGCTACTTGAAGGCGAGTTGCTTTACAGAAAGTCACCATAGACAGTCATTTATTTCATGTCCTTGGAACAGAAAAACCCAGAAAAACACCCTGGATGTAAACAACAAACAAAAACGTGGTCCCATTAAGAATCTCAAGGGCATAATCCATGTATTCTCGTATTTATGATCAAATCTATGCAAATCTATGCATTTATTCATTCATTTATGATCATATCCATGCATGTAAATGAAACCTCTTTGGGTGGAAGATGATCCTTTGAAGCAGATCTAAGACCAGTTTTCTCTTTTCTCCATCATTTTCTGTGCATCATCTATGGAATGGGCTCAATAAGAAAAAGGGCTTTTGAAACCGGATGCCTATGGAGAGACTCACCCATGAAGTTGAGGTAGCCCTCCCCTCCCAGGCCATGTGTCAGGAGCCGGATCATCTTGTGCAGCTGGATGCCCCGATCAATGATGGGGTTCATGGGAATCAGGGTGCTCATGTTGGTGTACATCTCCTTATCCATCAGCCAGAAGGCCAGGGTCTTGTCTCCCACCAGAGCCTGTCAGAAAGTTGCAAGATTATGAGAACTAAACACATACGCTCCATTAAATTGCATGAGTAATGATTATCGAACCAGCTTATGGATGTCAGCAGTTGAAGGTGGGCCTATACAGTTGCAGGGAGTTAGATAAGATCATGACAAGGATTAGATGCTGTAAAATACAACAGAATGCTATCTCACACTTTTACAGCTACTCAGCCTAGCGCCGTTACACTGTGGAATAACAACTACTGTACAATGGGGCTTGAAAGCTAGAATTGTTTATATTTCTGCTTAACTATGACCTAAAACACCATATATTTTTGAAAATAGACGAAGTCCTGAAAATAGACGAAGAGGACCCAGTTAAACAAAAAAGACAAAAATGTATACATTGCCATTTATTAATGAGGAAAATACTACATATCTGTGAGTGACAGGAACCTTTCCTTTTAGTATCTGGTGTGATACATTTACGGCATTTATCAGACGCTTTTATCCAAAGTGACTTCCAATCCCTACCTACAGGGGGCAGTCT
>JBBPDE010000001.1:21537575-21553303 GCA_037974605.1 Nannopetersius ansorgii
GAGAGAGAGAGAGAGAGAGAGAGAGTCCGCGCACTCTGGGAAAGTCACGAACGAGAGAGAGAGAGATAGAGAGAGAGAGCACGAGAGAGAGACAGAGAAAGAGAGCGACAGAGAGAGCAACAGAGAGAGAGAGAGACAGGTTTAAACAGGCGCGATCCGGAAAACTCACGAACGAGAGAGAGCTAGAGAGAGAAAGTGAGAGAGAGAGAGAGACAGACAGACAGACAGACAGACAGAAAGAGAGTAAATCCGCGCTAAATTATGAAGGCGAAAGTCATCATAGCTTGCGTAGTATAGACCCAGCTCCCAACCCAACATTGTAAATAGATTAACGGCGATATTTTTTTTATCACGCGATAAAAGTCTCACATTAACGCAGCATGTTAACGTCGATAACGGCCCAGCACTAATATAGATAGATAGATAGATAGATAGATAGATAATAGTTTTTTTCATTTTATCATGCAAAAAATGTGTTATTTGTAATTTAGACAAAGGGTTAAGCAGCATGCACATGATGAAAAAGGTTTCATTATCCTTTTCTCACCTTCGAGACAGTAAGTGGGTATGCTTACAACAGACATGGCAAGGGTTCATTTTTTCAATTTGGCCAGAGTGGCTCTTAAGTCATTAAAGCCCACCTCTGCTATTGTGATGCAGTCCTCATACAGTGTGTGGAGAATATGGTTGGAGAGCATGAGGTAGATCAGGGAGTCCTCGTCAACCTGGAGCCCAAAGTACTCAGAATAGTCACCTGAAAATCCTGTCCCTGAACAAAAGCATGTACAGATGGGATTTAACATGTGCATTTAAAGGCAACAAACTGCAAGAACATTTTTAAACAGTCAATGGCAAAAATAAGTTTAAGCCAGTCTATTAAATTAACAGCACATGCAGCTTGTTATATTTCAGTCTTAAACAAATGGGCAAGTTGCATATTTTTGTTTTATACACTACTAATGTTTTCTTTAGTAAGACATTTTGGACCACTCCTCCATAAAGCATATTTCATGTTCATTAATATTTTTAGATCTTGTGGACAACCTTCTATAATAAATTATTTATATGTATTAGTTTTACATTTTCTCCAAGCATTTGTTTTACATATATTAGGGCTGTAACGGTACATGTATTCATATTGAACCATCACGGTACATGGGTCACGGTACGGTACATTATGTCTTTCGGAGAATACACAGTACGGCGGAGAAGACGTGATTGAAGAAATACGGAATCACAGAGGGACCAAAAAGTGCAAGTAAATCATAAACCTGGGTCATACTGTGGTGCAATAGTGCCACCTACTGGCATAACACTTCTGCTGCCTTACACATACATGAAAATATAGGCAAGAGTGTGTGTTTACTGGTTAATACACTTCTGCTTATTTAAAATCAACAAAAACAAACCAAGCCTCATTCTTTAGAACCTCTTGATACTTAACTTTGCTGTATCGTGAACTGTACCGAACCGTGAGCCCAAAACTGAGGTACGTACCGAACCGTGACATCTGTGTACAATTTCACCCCTTATATATGTATATGTTGCGTGTTATATATGTAACACACACAACTGTAGTACATGGCCTTTTGATTACAAATCTATACAGTTAAAAGTAAACAAACTAAAAAATTACAGCAGTGGAAAAAAGCCCAAATAGCCTATGCTGAACAAGCTCCTTAATCAATTTCTTGCTTGAGATGTTTTTCCCTATTTTCTAGCCTCTTATACGAAATTCATATAACACATTTTGTGTGACTGGCATATATAAACTGTAGAACCAGTAGTGCGTGTCAAGTTCTATATACATAGTGTATTCATTAAAGTGTGCAGACTGAAGTCCTTTTTTTTTGTCTGTTTAGATTGAATGGTGCCTCTTTGACTTACCAATACCATGATGGTGGTACAGCATTGATGTGACCCCATCAAACCTGAAGCCATCAAAACAGTACTCCTCCATCCACCAGCGCAGGTTTGACAGGAGAAAACGCAGCACTTCCCAGCTATGAGAGGACACATGCATGCAAACACACTTAGTCGTTCTGTTTATAGGCTTCAAAAAACAGTAGACTTTTAAAAGTGGACTTCAACCAGTGCTTACAAGGTCATGAATCTGTATGAGCAGCTGCTGAAATGGCTCTCAAAATGATTGGCAGTCCAAGCCACATAATATTTCCCACTTGAGACTTGCTGAAAAGGGTAGATTAACACAGCCGGAGCCCACTTTTTTGGGGTGGAGACAACTGACACTGCAGTTCCAGATTTCCCGGCACCATGGCAGTATAATCAATAGTCCTGACGTCAGCAAATGCTGCCTGTGTGTATTATGTGTCGGGGAGTGTGGTCACTGAGGATGATCTTGCCTACAAGGACTGATGATGCTCTTTTCAAAGGGAAACAAATCTCCGCACATTCTAGAACAATTAGCGTAAGAAGAACCCCCCACAAGTCAAGTGACGTGTATTTAAGTAGCCCATTATCATTTACAAAGGTCATTTAATGTGCTTTACAGAAATAGAAAAATTACTTTATGTTTAGGTTTATTAGTGTCACGAACAAAATTGGTTGAACAGCATAGTGGATAAATGCTATTTCACCATGTTCAGTTTCACCTATTTTTACCACTAGCTGAGCCGTCCCTGCTGATCCAAGAGACCCACCAGGATCGTGCACATCAAGCTTATCAGAGATGGGCCCTATTGAGTGACTTGTACATTATGAGCAATGCTTTGAAATGAATTCTGTACTGAACTGGGGGCCAGTGAACCTGAAGATTGGAGTGATGTGATTTCTTGCTTTTGGTTAGAATTCTGGCAGCAGCATTTTGAATGAGCTGGAAGTGTCTAATCTCAGCAACAAAGTAATGGTGGGCAATACAACAACGTGACAGTGGGTGGTAAAAGAAACATTTACTTCATTTAGAAACCACAATACACTAATCTGCAACTAGAAACCATTTGGGAGGGAACTGATAAAACAGTCTCACAGCATAATGGACTAACATGCATTCAATTACTTATGAGTTTGCTGTATAAATATCCTGAAGTTGGTCCTATCTGGTCTACATACATTCAGTGTTTCAGAAATACTTTAATGAAAATGATGCACTCAGGAAAATGCATTATGAGGTAATATACACTCTCAGAAAAAGGTACTAAACTGTGCCTTGGTTGGTATTCAATGGCATTAATTAGGGAACATAATTCTACCAAATTCCATTGCATTTATGTATTTTTTAAACTGCATTGACTCCGCACGCCCTGTTCTGACATGTTGTTCCAGTGGAATGAAGAGCCAGGCATGATGCTAAAAAACATGACAGAACATGATCATGCTCTCCACCACTACAGCAAAGTAACTGATTTAACTGCATCAAATGTTTATTGCTTTCAGATATTTAGAGTATAACTTTCTCAGCGCGGTTATAAACCCTCGGCGGAAGAATTCAAGACAGCTGCACCGGCGCCTGCGACTGCCTCCGTTCAAATGCAGAAATGAATACTAATGCATGTTAGCTTAGGCTCACTTTCATCAAGCACCTCAATCAGCTCCCCAGGACACAAGTCTATAAGCATAAATTAAGCACTGTGGTAGGGGGAAAAAAAAGAACCCCTCATTCCTAAAGTAGTTACATATCCTGGGGTGTTTGGATGTTATCTGCAAGCACTTGTGACTCGCCACTTTGAGATGAGAATCCTCCACACCTTCGCTCTTCAGGAGTAATGGCCATGTTGCCATAGAAACTTAGTTAAAATGCAAGTGCTGGGGTCCTTTAGCGTTATGCGCAATGCACAAAAACAAGGTAAAGTATTTCAACCGTACAAGGATGGCAAATTAACGGGCCCTTTATGCTCCAGCAGGCTTAATGTATTGCACTTGTATACGGTGACTGTTTTTGTCTCAAAAGGCTCTCCTCCACGCTTCATTCCAAAGTCTGACAGTTATGGTCTCAGTTCTGCACGCATGCCTTGGTTTAGCACTAAAAATACCACTAATCCTGCTTCTCTAAAAGTGTACGAGTGCATGGATGAATCCTACCTGACCCCTCCCTGCCCCAAAAATTCTACAACTATGACAAGAGGGCCAGCGAGCAGCAAATGAGAAAATATGGAAATGAACAGTCTTTTCAATGATCTGACACTTACACCAGGATTTGAGGCCATTCGGCATAACTTGCGAAGCCCCATCCTGCGCGTGGCGCCGCAGAGCCGTTGGCAGATGTCTGATAACATTAATACAAAAATCAGGTGCCACAACCTTCATTTCGAGGCACGTGATGCATCAGCCCAACACATTCAGATTCCTGCTGAGGTAGGCAGCTACATTCATGTATGCTAAATCGAATATACGGATACAAGTCTCCACTGGGAAGGCACAAATCCCAGCCCCCGCCTTGCCATACCTCTCTGCACTGTTGTGCTTTTCACAATTGGTTCTGCTCTGGGAGAAGAACGGTGCCGGGGCAGATTGTGGTGTTCTCAGCCATGGTGAAAGCGCTGATGTAGATATCCCTGGTGCACTCTTCATAAATGAAGGTGTGAACGGCGGGTTTAGCGTTCCCAGGGCGGACGGCCTGAAGTGGCCCGATAAGTGTGCGGCTCAAGCGGTCACCGGCCCGTGTGTGATGAATAGATTAGCCTGCGCCTGATGCAGCGCACGAGTGCCTACAAAGTTCCCCGGGGAGGGAGGTAACGGCCACCCCGAGCAGCAGAGTCGCCACAAAGCCGTACTGGTGCATTACAGTCTGAAGAACAGCTATTAATCAATACAGCCAATTACTGCCCAGAGTAGACAGCCACTTACAGATCGAGACACACCAGCGAGTGTAAGGCCTTAAGTGTTGAATTCAGAGGCGAGCAAAGAGGGAGCAGAGGTGATGGTTTGTGAAGTTTATTTCTATGGCCCATTACCATCTGTTAAGGTCATTTAATGTGCTTCACAGAAATAGAATAAAAATATTAAACATAAAAATAGCTGCAAAAAAATAAAAGAATAAATAGAAATAAAAGATGAAGAAATGCATCATGGAAGATCAGACAAGAAGGTGAAGGAGAATAGTGTGGTGCAGATCTGATATTGATGGGGAGTTGGTTGCACAGCATTGTGGATAAACGCTGTTTACCATGTTTAGTTTCAGCTCTTCACCATGAGATGAGCAGCTCCTGCAGATTTAAGAGACCTAACAGGATCACACACATCAAACAAATCGGAGACGGATTTAGGCCCCAAACCCTTGTGACGTGTGCATGGTGAGTAATGCTTTGAAATCAATAGTAACCACCACTGAATGGGTGATCAGGTCCAGGCCCAGAACTTCTGGGAAATGTGGAAGGATCATAAATTCCTGTTTAAATTATTTATATGTATTTCGTTCACTCCTCGATCATGACCTTTCCTAAACACTGTGTATCCAAAGCCCTGAGTTTCAAATGGCCAGCTGTCAGAATAAAATCTCCCAAAAAAATCCTTTAGAAGAATTTTCCTTGTAGGTCAATATAACAAGTTATTCGTGACCGCTTTCATTTGTCGAAATGTTGATGCAATATAAAATGCATTTTAAAATGATGCAAAACATGAATGACAATGAATTTTGAAATGCGAATGTGCAGAACAGTTTAAATGTATAAAGAACCTGCACATCATTTGTAGGTGTTCTTCATGAAAGTAAGGGTTTTTCATTATTACAAATAAGAAATTTCATGAATTTTGACGAGTAGTGTCACTTTATTGATTGCTTATTACAAACAAATATTTTTTGTTCTTTGTAAAAAAAAAATAAGTTTGTAGGTGTTGCCTTTTTGTTTGACAAATTTTAACATATTTTGATAATTAACAGTTAAATGTATAAATTCATTTTCAATACAAGAAGAAAACTGAAATGTGGTCAATAGAATCTTTTGTGCGGTGAACGGACATCGAGTCTTTTCTTCCATAATCAAAGAACACAAAAAGGACAGTTCGACAGCTGTAGAGAAAGAAGTAGAGAAATTTTGGCAAAATCAGAACACTGCTTTAGGCAAGACCTGAAGTTAGACAGATACTTTGTTGCAAAATTTGAGCAGTATTAACAGGTGGGGGCTCTGAAGAAGAACGGAAACTAGAAAACTGATATCCAGAGAAAAACGTACGAGCTTGACAGTCTGTTTGACATCAACCGCATGTATGATCTGAAGAAGACAGACAGTTTCTTCTTGCTCAGAGCTAGGCAGGACGATGTGGTTGTTTGGGGTCTATGGACAAGACTCTTACCTTGAAAGAAAACAGAACTAAAACAGATGCCAGTCTGACGAAAAATCATCTACTGAGAAACTGGACATTGCCAGTTATTGTGAGAAATTTGAGAAACTTTTAATACACTTAAAATATAATTTCAGTTAAGCAAAAGCTAAAAGGAAGTTCAGAGACTGTATAGGACTGTACATTTCTGTCTAGTATTATTTTTGTAATTTTTACAGACTAAAAATCAATGAAACATTGAAAATCTTTCCAGGAATACTTTCCATCAATGCATCACAAGATAAAAAAAATTATTTCATGAAAAACTGCCATCATCACGGCCAGCCTGAATAAATGTGGTAATCTCAAAAGAATTGATAACCTGAGAGTTCTTACTGAACTGGGAAAATCTGCTTTAAACTCCAGAAGCTCCATCTGGACTTCAGTATAAGACTCTAAAGCTCAGCTCACTGGTTTCTCTCGAAGTCTTTGAACTCTTCATTTCCAACCAATGCCACACAGCCTCACACAGTTTTATCTAGTTTTACCTAAAACTATTCTACTTTTATTCCACTGTTATTTAAAATGACATTACTTTGCATTTCGCCTTTTCTTTTTGGCTGATTATATTTGGTTTCACCAAAAACATGCGTGCTTTGGGGAATAGGTGAATTGAGCACTCTAAATTGCCCGTAGGTGTGAATGTGAGCGTGAATGGTTGTCTGTCCCTATATGTGGCCCTGCAACGTGCTGGCGACTGTCCAGGGTGTACCCCGCCTTCGCCCATTGCAGCTGGGATAGGCTCCAGACACCCCCCCGACCCTGAATGCAGGAATAAGGGGTAGATAATGGATGGATGGATGGATATTTGGTTTCATAGTTATGTTGTAAGCTGATTAAATTCCAATTGAATATTCTCAGTCATTTATTGTGTGAAAATACACATGAATTGATTTATATACCGATTTAAAAAAAATCCCGTACTTAAGTCACTTTGCTTAAATCGTCAGTTGGTTAGTATGATTATAACCCAATAATAATCGTTTAAGTATTTTCATTTAATCAGAGAGTTTTTGTTTTACACTGTTAAGAGTTCTAATCTTATAAGTATATTGGGTAGCATCCTTTTCCTTTTAGATCTGCCGTTCTACACACATTGTATACGCTAACAACCTCCAGTTTCCCTCCTTCTTCATAGAAACTCTTCATAAAAACTTTAAAACTGAGTCATGCAATTAACATATAACCCATGATTGTGACTCACAACATACTTGAAGCACTGAATAACCCAGGGAAGAGCTATAATGGGCCTGGAAGTGGAAGAGCTTGGTCATGGAATAAGAGGCTACCCAACATAGGTAGACTCTTAAAAATACAGGCTTCTAAAGGGTTCTTTGGAGTGAAGAACTATTTCGAGTTCCTATGTTTTTAAGTGTGTGCTATGTTGGCTCACTCATTCACACAAGTCTCATTCAGCGATAAATCATTTTTGCAGTACTGCTTGGAAAAAAAAATGACAATAACATACAAGCCTGCCCTTCACTACGGCCTCCAGTGAATCAGGAGAACAGAAGTGATTCAATAAAATCTGGAGAAGTATAAATCATAGCTGTGTCACTTCACACACCACAGGTACCGAAACCTGTTATACGGCAAGAACATCTTAAACGCAACCACAACAGGTGCACCTTCACCCAGGCTCCCTCATTAACAGAGCAGCAGGAGCTCATTTGCATTCCCGTCCCTGAAGTGGCGACTCGAACCACGGCTAACCCGGCGGAGCCCGAGCGGGAAATGATTGAAATCCCTGAATCCTTGCCATTACAGTCAACCTGCAGATAAGTACAAATAAATTTACCACCTTGACAGGTCATTTCACGAGAGGCGTAACGGCGAAACGACGGCACCTGACAGGCTGAGGGATGGCGGGCGACCGGGCCTTGTGGGAAACGATGACTGAGGCACCTCATTTCACGCGTCTCTCGCGCTGGCTCCTGTAGCACTGGCAAGAAGGGCTTCCTCGCTCATTCAATAAGAGACAGGCGTGGCAGATTAATGTTTATTGGTTAAGAGATGAATCATGCTCCGATGAAACGATGTGACATGTGCCATCCTGGTGTCGTTTCTGTGTCATAAAGGGCTTCCGGGATGCAGTGCAAAACTGCCAGAATTAGGATCCTCCATTGACGCCCAGCTGTGTCTCCTGCTGATTTCAGACATCCGTCTCAATAGAAAGTTTATTAAGTCGCACTGAGAGGCATTGGGGGAATAGGCGACGCGTGTTAAGATAATGAATGCTCGCCGAAAAAGGGGCATTTCATCAAATGGAAAGGCCTGCTTGGGCACGCCGCCGCACGAGAACACGCTACGTGGAAATTACCCGCCCACACTTGGCACTGGGAATCAGTCAGTGTGTCTCCACATAATCTAATATTACTTGCCAGGCATATCAAGCATGTCCTGTGTGAACACAGCTCCTCCTTCTCATCTGATATGAAGAAAAAATACTAGTGGAATTAGCTGATCTTCCCCAAGGGGGACAGACGCCCATCATTTTGGGTTACCACCCAAAATCGGCTATTGCTGGGACACTTGGAGAATGGACCCTGGACTGGTTTGGCTGTTTTAGCCTGCTCCTATTCTCATTCAAGATCGATCACTGCTTAAAGCCCTGTCAAGCGACCCCAGCGATAGCCCATCTGTAAAGCAGTGGTGACCCAGAGCCTTAATTGTGTCGACCAGGCTTATCGGATGGGCAACAGTTTCCCTTTGAGAAGGAAAAACCTTTGATTTCCTAACCTCAGAAACTTTCCTAACTTTAGTTCAGGGCACTTGGGCAAGTGTAACCAGCGATAGCCCATCCACCTATCTTGGTCAACCACAATCCAGGTAACAACTCTATCCTGGATGGCCAATCACTGGGGTCCCTTAGCCATGTGTCTGGAACTGATTCAGCAGCTTTGGACTTCTTCAAACCATACACGGCTAATTGCTGCTCAATAACCCGCAAAGACTGTTATTCCTGTTACTGTGGCCTAGAGACTCTCAAACTACTCCTCAAGCTGACTCCAATACAAACAAAAACAAAGTACAACACCGACTCTCACTGTTCCTCATCTCACATACCACAACACAAACTCCCACAACTAACTAATCCTCCTCAAATCTGATTTCAAGACACTCCTAAATAACTAACTCTACATCCAGCCTTCAACAGAAACTACTGACTAACTGTTCCTACTCTGTTAACTACAGACTGGCAACTGTTCAGCCATGAATAAGTCTATGCAGAAAGGCCTCTTATTGCCATTATCTCCTTAGGAACATGTCTTATTGGGGCTCAGAAGCGCATTCTGAAAAGCTGCTTTGGAACAAAATGGGTTGTAAAAAGTGCAACATAAACAAAACCTGAACTGAAATCTAATGCACTATTCAAATAAACCTCAGTACATCAAACCGGCCAGGATCCAGGTCCTGTTTAGACCATGACTGATAAAGAATAGATGCAAATGAACCAATAGAGCACAGCACTGCGAGGGAGAGATGAGTGGTGGGAAAGTGCTCTGAAGTTGCGCATCTGAAGCGCTCCGCATTTGGCAGACAGTGCGGGACTTCGCAGGGGCCAAGAGAGCCTGTGCCCGCCCTTCAGCAGCCACGAGGAGCCTGCTGGACTCATTTATTCGCCTTCACAAGGTGTCCTTGCGCCTTTTTGAAAAAAAAAAAAAAAGCCTATTAGAGGCAGGCCCAGGAAGTCACGTAACGATTGAGCGGACGCCCCTGGGCTAGTTAGCTAACCACTACAAGGACAGAATGCTCAAGTGCTCATCCGGACACATTTCCATACAAATGCCGGAGAAGGGAGCAGCTGGTGAAGGACTTTGCTGGCCTTCTTTCAAATGCTTCTGATATCAATAGCTCATCTTTACACTCTTATAGAAACCTTTTTACAAATCTTTACATTGTGTGAACATTTCATTATAAATGGACCAATAGAAATAGTCCAATAAATAAATAAATATCTAATTACATAAGTGTGTGAAAAAACAAACAAACAAACATTTCTCCACTTACAAACAACAGCAAAAAAATACATCTCCGAAACTTCTCTCAACCCACTTAAACCAAACCTAGATCTTTGTTAAGGTCCAGCAGACATGAGGATATGCTCTGATTAATGACTGCTTTGTGAATACCAGCTCCGGTGCTGTTCTGAAATGGTGGACTGTAGTTGTATTCTGTTTTATGGTTGAAGGTAAGTCACACAGGGCCGTAATTCACATCATCTTGTCTGTGGCACCTTAATGAAGAATTGGATATGGTCTGAGTGAGTGGAAAAGTTTTGATTATGGGATTCATGAAGAGAATATAGATCCATGTATCCACTGAGTTCAAGTATTTGTCGGCAACATAATTTGACCCAAAATGTCTAGTAATGCCGAGTGAGGACATCTGGAGTATATAGTTTTTCATTCTCTTCTAAAGTCACAGTAGGAGGTTATACTATGACACTACCAATAATGCTAAATCTGAGGAACGGAAGATGTTTCTTCACACGTCTCGGAATATATTGGCTTTACAAAAATCTCCTGAAATCCATTTCCAAAACGCATCAAAGCTTCATTGCAAAGTCATTGATAAGGCAGTTAAAAGAACCATCAGAACACAGTGAGGCGTCGGCTCACCTACTGTGTCTGTGCGTTTGTTATTCAGCGGAGAGTTGCCGACTCTGAGGGCTTTGTTTGTTTATGTGGAATTTGTGGAGGCAACATGGAGCTTTTAAAAGGCTGAATGAGTTTTCAGTCTGTGGGGACACGCCGTCTTTTCCAGCTTTTCACACGAGTCTAACTCTGACCTATTTGAATATAAATATGGTATGGATGTTGCTAAACACTGTTATGGAGCACAGTACGAGTTTTCATACTCCATTACACCTTCAAACCAAACCGAATCACACTTTTAATGACCAAGGAACAGCAACAGTCTGAAGTCTGGGTGCATCTACTCTTAAATGAAATGTAGTACAAATAAGGAAAAGCCCTTTTGCATCCCCACATCAGAAATGGTTCGGAAAGGTATGGAAAATCCGAACAAAACAGTTATTCGTATAATTGACTTTGATATTAATTGTATTAATTGGCTTCACAGAATGAACACAAGATATTTCGGATTTTGTCTTGTTGACTTCATGTCATTGGTTAATATATGTCCATTCTTCCATTTCATGGCTGCAACACATTCCAAAAAAAGCTGGGATGGTATGGAAAATGCTAAGAATGCAGTTATTCTTAAATTTACATTGACTTTTCTTTCATTTCAGACAGTACAAGCCCTTCTTTATAGATTCTTTATGCTTTTGTCTGGTCAACATTTGCTAATATACACCCATTCCTGCATTTCAGGTGTGTAGAACGTTCCAAAAAATGCGAGACAGTAAAGCATTTACCACAGTGTAATGTTGTTAAATCCTTTACAGTTTTGTCACTGTGGACACCAAGTGATGAACCATTACAGGTGTTATTTTGTCCCATTCTTCCTGCAACCATGTCTTAAGGTGTGCAACAGAACCTGGTCGCGGTCGCAGTTCAAGACTGCGGATGGGACAGTCTGGGGACCGTTTGAATTGTCTTGTTGAAAAATGCGTGAACATCATTGGAAAAAAGGTATTATCTCGAAAGCAGCAGATGTTGCTCTAAAATCTCAGTGTACTTTTCTGCATGTATCACAGAAATATAAACTTTTGCAAAGGGTACAGACACAACCTCGACAGACCCTGGCTCTTGGAGAAGTTACTTAAAACATTTTTTCTTTGTATTCGAATGGCCCTTTACGGCTTTGGCCCGGAGCACACAGTGTCCATTACTTCCAAAGAATACTGATTCGACTGACCCCAACATGTGCCCCTACTGTGTGATGGTCCATCACCAGAAGCTCTGAGACCAGAGAAGTCAATGCCACTTCTGGACATGGTTAACATAAGGCTCTGTTTTTGCACAGGAAAGCTTTAGGTGCCATTTTTGAATGAAAGTCCATAATGTAATGCTTGACAAAAGGTTTACCAAAGCAATCTCTTGCATATGTGGTTATACCAGCTGTTGATGAATGATGGTTCTTGATGCTGCCTAAGGGATTGGAGATTGCCCAGCTTAGGTCTGCACCCTTTACGCACTAAAATTTCTCCAGACTCCGATATAATTTGATAATATTATTTACTGTAGAGGGAGGAACCTGCAAATAATTCCCAATCACTCTTTGAGCAACAATGCTTTTGAAGATTCCGATACTTTTATCAAGTATTTGTTATGAACGACTCTGCTTTCTCTGGATACAGCTGTTGTATCCAATTATGATTACAATAACCTGTTGACAGGTTTTTTTTTTTTTACCTTATTACTAGCCCTAAATCTCACCATTTCCAACTTTGTTAATGAAATCTGTTGCAGGCCTGAAATACAGCAATAGATGTACAATAAATGAAAATGGTACGACTGGAGAACTGTTTCTTAAGGCTTCACTAAAACAAAGTCTGGCAGCAAGATCTGAGGAAATGAGGGGGTTCTCAGTACAGTATCATCTGCACGCACTAGTGTGTTTGCAGCGGTGCAGTGTTATGTTTTGCATCACATCATTCAAATGGACGAGACTGGACAACATATGTTGAGGATTGACAATAAAGAACACTTGGGCTTGATTCGATACCCCCTTCTCTTTGACAGTAATGTACTCGACTGTCCTCCAAAGAGATCTTCTGCCTCCAATCACTACTTTGTTTAGGGCTTTCATTAAATCAAGTTGCCTGCTTAAAGTCTAGCACTGCTTTTGCTGTCAAATGTGGAGCAGGTAATTTCCTACAAGCTCCTGCATTGATGTTAGCATAGTCGGTTTGCCGTGGTGTGAATTCACCTCGCTTAGTTCAGGCTAAATTGCAGATCGGTAATTGCAGTGACTCACTGTGGTGCTTTGACCCCTCCCCACGCCGACATCCACACATCTCTAGCGACTTCATTTAAACAGCGTCAAGAATTCATGAAGAAGCAAAGCAGGCTCACGAGTAGGCCGACAAACGCTCTGTTGCTGAAAACCCCCCTCCTGACACCCAACCCCAACACCCTCCCCCGCTAATAGTGGCCACCGTCAGCTCCTTCTGATCACCAATATCAAAGTGGCCTGATTAAGCAACGCCGCACCAAAGCTGCTGGCTCTTCCGAAAGCTTCTAGCCTCCCTTTCTCAATTAATCTGCCTGGAAAACGGGCAGAACGGGACCTCGAGGTGCATCCATCCCAACGAACAAAATAAAATCAAATAAATAAATAAAAACCTGACATAAACCAACAACGACACCAGGGCCATCTTTGAGGGGTTTTGCCCACAAATGACTCTTCAGATGGCTGGCGGTTGTGGCATATGTCTACAGCCCATCTAATGAGTCCCTCTGAAAAATGCGCAGACTTCATAAGTAATGAAACCCTCTCTCTCTAGCCAATCCCTGCGCCGCCTGACACTAAACGCTGGATAATGTTATGGCAGCTGCAGCTGTTGACACACTCTTATTAAACCCAGGGTTCAAAAAGCCATCCGATTCGCTCCGTGGGCGCCTTGTTGATGTCTAGGCTTCAGCTATGGAGGAAAAAAACGAGAGAGACACTTAATTATCAGGAGCCGCAACAGCGCCAATCAGCAAGTTTTTCGGTCCGGTGCAAGGGCCGCCGGAGTCACTGCTACGGCCGTAATGATGTCAAGAACGGAACTCACACAGGTTTCCGTGGAGTGGCATATGCTGTTTGCATTATTAGGTGGGTCAGAGCTGTTCGGAGCTAAACGAACGCTTGAGCTCAAGGAATGCTTTAAAAAACTGAACACAACAGAGCATTCTGGAAGGGAGGGGTACAGGTCCCCTCACCACTTAGGTTCCAATATTAGGCTCTTATTTCTCCGCACAGAGTCTGTTCCTGTGATTATTTTTTCTAGGTCCTGTCCCCACTGAGTCCCCGAGTAATGAATCAGAATAATGAAATAATTATTATATATTTTACAGCACCGGGCCTCGTCGTGCAGGGTCTCCTCGGCCGCGTCCTCAGAGTGTCAAAGACGCTGCGTAAGAGAGCGAGAATCCACAGCGTAAGAGAAACTGACCTGCCGGATTGGCCCTCATTATTTCAGAGTTGTGCTCGAACTCTTGATCAAGACTCCAATCACCGCGGCTGTTCAGAGTTTGGTCCAGCAGCCATTAGCGGCCAGTGAAGAACATCTAAGCGATCAAAACAGCAGCAGCCGAACCTTTGAACAGTAACTGATACGTTCTCTCAATCTATCAAGATACACAGCAATTCTGTCTAATGGGTCCATAGTGCTGCTTCAGGCGGAACCCAGGGAAAATAACGGCTGTTAATTCGAACACAACTTTGTACAGGCTCAGTCGGACCTCTTGTTAGGGATCAGTGTCAGGCAGAAATCGGCTAAATATGCCAGATGCTGGATAAAAAGACTAAATCTCATCAAATCCTGTTATAAATCAAGGCTGTAATAACACGCTCACAATGCTGCCACATGTTGTAAGCGCCATATTTCCTACGTCAGGGTTGGTGAATGTTTTACTAGTACAATTTTATAGTGATTTTAGAGTTTAATGACAATAATAAACATTAACAATACAATTACAGATGGCATGATGGCATTTCCTCTACACAATACCAACGGAAAAACAGTGCAGCTCTTAACATGAACAGGCCAACCAGCTGAAATGGAGACCAAACTATAACCAACATTGTAAGAAAACTAAAGCTCATCCAATCTTGTAATAAATCTAGCCTGAAACAACACACTCACATTGTTTTCACATTATGTTAGCTCCTAATGCAGGGTTGTCAAGTGTCTGAGCAGTTGTAGTTTAGTTGTCAGGCAATTTTAGAGCTTATAGTTTAATTAAAACACAATAATGATAATAATAAGAAACGGCATGCAACCGTTTTCCTTTTCCAATTTTCTATTTTGTTCTTTTGCCACCATTGTTTTTCAGTTCAAACCAGTCATATTGAAATTAATTCGTTCTTAATGGACAAACACAAACAATGCAGCTCTTATGATGAACTGCCCAACCAGCTGAAATGAGATCAAACTGTGACCATAACATACAAAAATAACATTAAATTAAATTAAAAAGTCTCCTCAGCAGACAATTAAAGAATTTCTCACACACATACACATGCTCTGCGCCAACACTATGAGAAGGTGGTTAGATTTTCAAAACACATCTTCATTAAATGTAGGATCTGAGTTGACAGCAAAACACCTTCACACGTTCGCCCAATTTGTAAAACTGTGGATTCGAATACAAAAGCCCTGATCACACCTGTCCTCTGAGACGGAGCTGAAAATGAGTGTGACAACAGCAAACAAACAAACAAACAAACAACTAAATTGCTGGTAGGTTGAATGTAATAGACACACATATACCCATCATAAAATAATAATAAACTGCAAAATAAATAAATATCCTCACTTTACAAGGGAACAT
>JBBPDE010000001.1:21606062-21624283 GCA_037974605.1 Nannopetersius ansorgii
GTACTGTTGCACAATATACTAATTGTTATACTGATATCCGTCTCTACAATACTAACATTGCAAAGGGCTGCAATATGCAAATGAGCCTCTGTCCAATCACAGTGTTTCTGACAGGGCGACCAATCACATATATGTAAATGCGCTGGTCTTGTGACATCACATAAACTTCTGTTTGAAACAGGCGTTTGTAGCTTATATTCCTTATATGGACCTTATATGGAATTTCAGAAAAGTGATGTGGGCCCTTTAATATCTTGAAACACATACATAGGGCAGTAGGTGTTCATATCTAGTAGTGCAGTGAGTTGCAGTAAAATCACAATCCTGATAGTATTTATATTTATAAATTAAATATATTTAACGTATAAGATTTTATATATTAAAATGTGTGTACAGTATAGTTTAATATATAAAATCATTCATTAATATATTGTATTGTCCTGCAGTATCCAGCCTGTGGAAGATGTGGAGCCTGTGTCTATAGAGGAGACTCTGTCTGTAGATTTAAACACCTATAACACAACAATAATAACAACAACAACAACAAACAACAAGCATCTCTGATTTAACCCCCTTTTTCGCTTAACCTGGGGAGGGCTGACGTGCAGCATGTCTGCGCATGCGCACAGAGCAATACCCAGATATGGTAATACACGGTATGTGGTGCAGGTCTAATACACGCTCCTTATTTCTTAGACATTGAGGACGCACTTTCTGGTTCTGAGGATGTGGATCATTCTGCTGGTCTTACTTTCGCTCTACAGCTCGTGCAAGGTCAGGTCAGCAGAAGGAACCACATCCTCAGATCCACCGCGTGCACACCTTAGACTCCAAAACTGCACCTTTACCTCCTTGCAAAGTCCTTCTTGAACGGTTTGAGGTACGGGTCCAGCTCCAGGAGAGCTTGAAGCTCGGGTACCGAGATACCATCCTCCTCCGAGCCGGCCATGCTCGCGACAGACACGAGCAATCGAGAGAGCAGGCTCGAGCGCCTAGATCACGCGTGCTTTTGAAGGCTGCTTTCGTGCACTTTGATCCAAGTGGGCCGTGGCTTTTACGCTCCCTCCCCTGTCCGGTTGTCCCTGTAGCTCGTAAAGTCGGTGGGGTGCGTTTATTTTTGCACGCAGAGGTCGTGCACCCCCGCCCCCTAGTCCGGAGTGAAGCGGCTCCTTTAAGATGACACGGGCAAAACACGAGGAAGCATCCGCAGCCGTCCCGCGACCTTGGAGACCCAGGGGGACTTTACGCACATGGGGTCGTCATGGGACAGGGGGCTCGCTGGTCGTCACTGGGACAGGGTGTTGAAGGGGGATTTACAGGGGTTAAAGGGGTTTAGAAGCGTGGATGGTATCAGAGTTGGATAAATAGATCAGAACTGTGTTCTGTGAGGGTGGTGGGGGAATTCCTCAGATATAAATAAAAATATATTTAAATATAAATATGCTTATATAAAAAACAGTGATTAAGTTAAGTGATTAAATCCAGACAAAAAAAATAAGGATGAGGATTAGGATGGTGGGGAAACTCCACCTAAATAAATAAATAGATTGATGAATAAATCCTGAAAAACGATCACTTTGCTCTATAAGGCTGATAGGGGAATTCTACAGATAGACAGACAGACAGATAGACACATAGATACATAGATAGATGCAAATCTTAAAAAAACCCTCCAACTTTATTATATTAGGCTGATGGGGGAATTCTAGAGAGTTAAAATCAATCAATCAATAAATAAATAAATATAAGTAAACATAGTGGCAAATCCTAAAGAAAACATAACTTTATTCTATGAGGACAAGGGTGATTCCACAGAGAATAAATATAGAAATAAATCATAAATAAATAGATAGATGAGCAAAATGGTGGTAAATCCTGAAAAAAAGCGTGATGGGGCTTCTACAGAATTAAATTAAATAAATAACTTTTACGTATAAATAAATGCATTCATCTGTAAAATAGTAGTAAACAAAAAACCAAAAAAATTCAGATCAACTTTGTGTTCTATGGAGGTGAAGATGGTAGAGAAGTCCCACAGTTTAAAATGAATAAAAATGAATAAAGTCAGTAAAGTACTGGTTAATATGATTATCAGAGATTAAAATACAGGAACTCTACAGATTTAAATAAATAAATAATAACCTGTGAAGTGGCGGTAAATCTGAAAAATACGATTAAACCCATGGTGAATCCAGGGAGGAAAAAAAAACATATCTTGGGCTTCTGTCTGTTGTGGATCTAGAAAGAAGAGGAGAGTTTTGGCAGCGTGGTGCCGTCATGCTCCTGTGGTCGGGGGTGCACTTCTCCTTTTTAATGCCAGAGTCTGTGGAAGTTTAGTCCTGTAAAAAAGTCTTAGGTGTCAATCATTCCCAGAGCGCTCTTCATGCCGTCCCAGTGTTACTTGTAATCACCATCAAATGTCTGTTTTGGCTCAATCAGTACTTTATTAAATCAGTCTGGATGTTCATGGACTTTCACAAATCCATGCAATAACTGGAGGCTTTGAGAAATCTGGAACCCAATAGTTATAACATTAACACTCCCTGCCCTTTGCCATTTTGTGTAGGTTACTCATGCTGCTCCGACCTGTCGAGACCTGGACTCCGCAGGACCTCTGAAGGTTCTGCACCAGCAGCAGATCCTTTAAGTCCTGTAAGCGGTGAGGTGGGGCCCTTATGGACTAGTTTATCCGGCATGTCCTTCAGATTCTCAGTCAGATTGAGATATAGAGAATTGGGAGACACTTTTAGAGAATCTGGAGGTATCACTGTTTCTAAATTGTGTGTATCATCCTGCGGAAAGAGGACACTGCGATTAGGGAACACATTGCCATGAAGGATTGAACTTGGTCAGTAATGTTGTTTAAGTCTCAAAGTAATGTCCGCATGAATTCAGAGCATCACACTGCCTCCACCGCCTTGCCTTCTTCCCATAGTGAAGCCTGGTCAATTTCTTGGCCATGTAAGTGACGCGCCCACACACATGTAGAAGAATACATGATTCATCAGACCAGGCTAAATTCTTCAATTGCTCCATGGTTCAGTTCTGATGCTCATTATAGGTACTTTTGATGAGAGACAGGGGTCCGCATGGGCACTCTGACCGGTCTGCAGCTATGCAGCCCTGTATGCAGCAGGGGGCGCTGCACTGTGTATCTTGACACCTCTCTGTCAGAACCAGCATGAACTTCTCCAGCAGTTTGTGCTACAGTAGCTCTTCTGTAGGATCAGACCTTGGGTGGCGTGACTCTGTTGCTGATTCACCAGTTGTCCTTCCTTGGAGCACTTACTGACCACTGCATATCAGGAACACCTTGCAAAACATACAATTTTGGAGATTTTCTGGTCTAGTTATTACAATATGGCCTTGGTCAGAGTCACTCAGATCCTTAAACTCGCCCATTTTTCCTGCTTCCATCGTCAACTTCAAGAACAGACTTTTCACTGCCCAAAATAGCCCACCTCTTGGCAGATGTCTTTGTATTGATGTCTGATTTGCGTGTGTGTGTGTCTGTGTGGATACGGTACTGTCTTGAGCTGTCAAAAGTCTTGAGCCACCCCGCAATACCATCTGGAAAGTGTCTGTTTGGCAACAGCTTCATTTTTCAGCAGGACAACAATCCCAAACACACTGTCAGTGCAGTCAAAGCATCTCGACAAAAAAAACAAAAACATGATAAAATGTTATCAGTCATGGTTCGGCCTCTTTTTAGTCCAGATCTCAAGATTACTCAGTGTAGGATCACCTCAAAAGAGAACCAGCCAACTTCCAAAGAAGAGCTTTGGAACATCCTTCAAGAAGCCTCGAGAACTGAAGACACCTAAAGAATTGAAAGGAAAGCTTGTTTAAGAGAGTTCAGGATGTGAACAGTGCTCATACAGATATCCCCCAGTTTTATGCGGATCCAGTCACACTGGATCACACTTCTCACACATTATGAGAATGAAACTGATCGCGGGAAGTGCAAATATTCTCTGCATGATTTTTTTTTTGCTTTTTTCGTGACAATATGGTGTTTTTTTTATCATTTAGTTCTAAATGATTAAAAAAATATATCGTTTTCCAAAAACATAAATAGTAATCCAATCCCAATCTCTGTCTCTCTCTAACTCTCTCTCTCTCTCTGTCTGTCTCTCCTTCTCGCTCTGTTGCAGCATCTCGGCGTGGCATCTCATCCCAACGGCCGCCCCGTACACATTTTCAGTAAGGGTAATGTATTAAGCTGAATTCAAAATGAAATTAAACGGTTTCAAATTCAGTCATTTTGAATTTGAAACTAATCATTTTGTCAAAAATCACAGCAAATTCATGGAAACAGCAGATACAATATTTTATTTCATGGCAACATATAATTCTTCATGTATTTTAGTGCCTGTTATTAATACAATACAACTTGCCACCAGATGAACAGTAAGTTATTGAACTGTAAAAATGGTGATTATGCCTATATTTTACTGTATTTGTATTAATAAAAATACATTAAATTATTACTGTATTTACCCTACATATACAAAAGGAAACGACAGGCATACCAAAGAAAACGCCCGTGTATGAATTACAGTGCTGTCTGTACAACGGTAATATTGGTATTTACATTCCCGCACTGCAGGAGTTCAGTGTAAACTGTACATTATATTTACAAGTTTAAAATGAAATTAAAGTGTTCTGAGAGCATATTTGAGGGTATATTGACCAAAACACAACATCACATTTTTTCATTATACACGGGTGCTCTTGGAACGTAACCCCCCCGAATAGCGGGGGATTACTGTATATCAAAGTGCTTGCTTAACCTTTTCCGGACTCTTTCCTTATGGAAGACTTGTATTTCTTGTAGCTTCCATTAAATACCTGGGCTGACTGTTTTGAATTCATTAGATTAAATTAGGTGTATGGAATTGTATAAATCCACACAATGACTGGAGGCATAGAACAGGAACCAAACCTTTGTTCTAACCTGTTCTAACCAGCTCACAAATTATCATCTACTTTTTTAGGAAGAAGAAAAGAAATCTTGATGCATTTTTACCGCTTTCTTGTTTGTTTGCATTTATTCGAATGTTCGCTTGTCTTTTTGCTGGCAGAACGAAACCCACCGCTGATATAAATGCCCTCAAATAATTTGCATAGGTGCCTAAGCCTTTGCACAGTACTGTACATATAATTTGTATGCACACACTCACATCGATCAGCCATTAATACAAAGTCATCTGCCAAGAGGTGGGATATTTTTAGGCAGCGAAAAGTCAGTTGTTGAAGTTGATGAGTGAAGTCCTTTTCATACAGACTGATGTCTCGATTTCTTGTGACTGATGGGTTCATTGTGTGAGTAAATGGCATGACACATGAATAAAATATTTTTTTACAATAGTCTTTTTCATTTTGCATTCCACTTAATAAAATGTTGCATTATATTTTAGGTGCTGCGGAACTCAGGCAGGTGGGGTAGCAGGTCATGGGGTGGGAGTGGGGGGTTGACAGCTGTCACCAGTTAAAAATATGTAGAAAATTCACCTAGAACACTTTGTCACAACATACATGTCATTTATTTTTTTGTGTGTTCATTTAACAGCTGCAAATATTGTGTCATATAGTGACGTGTTATGGTTTTAGTCCCACCCCTTTGTTATCCTGTTCACCTGTGTCTGGCTCCTGTCTCCGTCTCTGCCCTGGTGTTTTCATTTCCTTAGTTAGTGTAAGTTCCCTTCTTGTGTTTTTTGATTTTCTCATGTTTTTGTGCGCCCCAGACCACTTTGTGTTTTTGTTCCTTGTTGTTCAGGTTTTGGAGATCTACCTTCCTGAGAAGTCTAGTTCCAGTCACAATCTGCAACTAATTACCTTTATGTGAAGTCCTAGATTGGCTGGACGATCACTTTAGGGTGAGGGAGCAGCACATTCATCAGACTGCCAGATAGTGGAGCATGATTCTTTACTCCAGATAATGATTCCACTGCTCCAGAGTGGAAGTGTGCTTTACACCCCTCTAGCCTACGCTTGGCTTTGCACATGGTGATCTTAGTGTTGTGTGGTGCTGTAACATCCCTAGTTTGTGGCCGCCAGAGGCCGTTGTTTAGGTTTTGACTGAATTTATCACAACAGCTGTTTTTGTTTAGTTTGTATGTTTAAGTTACCCTGGGACCCTGTTTAGTTGTCTCTTCTCCCTCACAGTACCCTTTGTTGTGTTCTCGTATTCTGTTTGGTTTAGAGAAAGAATATCGGCCCTAATGCTTTGTTTTTGTTATTATTATAAATAAAGAGAATCTGAGTATGGAAGTCTGCATGTGCGCCTCTTGCCTAGATGGATTGCAGCAAAGTAGCAAAGTCTTAGGCAGGGGTCGGCAACCCGTGGCTCTGGAGCCGCATGAGGCTCTTTCATCCTTATGTTGCAGCTCCCTGTGGCTTTGATCATTTAACACTATGGCGGAATGGCAACTAATTGGCTATACCTATAACGGCTGCGTGTGTCAGTTGACGCAGTACTCAGTTTCTCACAAGATGCTTCCTGATACGACCGCTGCTGCAGTATGTTTGGGCGGTTAGTTCTGCCACCTGCTGGCACACATCCACGCAAATGTCCAGTGGACTTTGGACCCAGAGCCCATCGTACAGCGCCAGTCTCCACTCCACACCACACCCATATGTCTCTTACAGAGCATGCTTGCTGTTCCAATAGGTCAATAGACGCGATTCTAAATCTGAGCCTGGCGAAATTACGTCAATTTTTGTAGTTTGAAATTTTAAGATCTTGTAAAATTAAAATCACGTGGTTTTTTTGGGCGTTTTTTTTTCTAAAGTTCTAAAGGTTCAAAATGTTTTCTTTGAATAAATTAATTTTACAATCAACACACTAGCCTAGCATAAAAGTAAAAAAATATATAGCCTAGGCAGTGTTATCTTCATTTTAGATGTCAAAAAGGATTTGCGATTCCCAGTGTTTTCTCTTTTGTGGAAACCATGTCCAAATGGCTCTTTGAGTGTTAAAGGTTGCCGACCCCTTGCCTATGGAGATTTTATGTGTGCTTGATTTTATATACATTTTAGCCCTAGCACTGGGAATGAAACACCTGAACTCTGTACTTATTGGAGGTATTCACATACTTTTGTATTTAGTTTGCATATGGTGTACCTGTCTGTGAGTGCATGTAGATTGATTAGCTTCAAAGATCGTGATCATCCCATGTGAGAGACCATGCCGTATGTATTTTCAGCAGTAAGCACAAATTAGAAAATAATGGTTCATCATGATTTTATCACACCAGATGAAGACTATTTTCCATGCATATGGAGGAGTGACAGCTTTAAGATGTCAGATCTTTCAAGCCAAGTCAAGGCTATTTATATAACACATTTTCATACACAAAAGTCATTCAGTATGTTTTACAGGAATAAAATAGAATAAAAGAAAAGAATAGAACAGAAGAAATAAACGATTATACCTAAAATCAGTAAAAGAAGTTCCAAAATACCAAGATTTTAAAAAAGTTGCAGGAGAATAGTATGATTTTAACTACTTTTTAAAACTACAGTGGGTGCAGATCTGACACTAATGGGTAGTTGATTGGACAGCATAGTGGATAGTCCCCATGTTTAGTATCAAGATGAGCAGCTTCTACAGATCTAAGAGACCCAGCAGGATTATATACATCAAACCAATCAGAGATGTATTTAAGCCCCAAGCTATTGAGTAACTTGTACAAGGTGAGTAATGTTTTGAAATCAATTTGGTACCAAACTGGGAGCCAAAGCAAGGACCTGAGGATTGGAGTGGTGCTCTTTTTTCTTGGTCTTGGTCAAAATTCTGGCACCAGGATTTTGAATGTGCTGGAGCTCTAATGGACTTTTGGGAAATCCTGGTTAGAGGGGGTTTGGGACACAAGTCTTTTTCATCTAAATTTTCATCTAATTTTAGCAATGTTTTTAAGATAAGATTAGAGAAACCTTTATTAGTGTCATGGCAGACGTGGACAGAGCAAAGTTAAGAGCTGCAAAAATTAAGAAAACTTTATTTATATTATTATTATTTATAATTATTTAAAATATAATAAAATAAAATAAAATAACAGTACGATATAAAATGTCGACCTTTTAGTACTCCTCCTCCAGTTGTAAGTGAAATTTAGGCGTATTTGTAGTTACAGATTAAGATATTGCTCTTTGAACCTTTGGCAGTGGCCTTAATCAAACTGAAAGTTGATCAGGTCAGGGTTTTTTATGAAGCCACTGAGTCGTTATCTGAAATGGTTTGACGGGTGAAGGCAGACACACTGAATAAATAACTGCATTCTGTTTAACTGCTTGCACTCTTGGCCTACTTTCCCCACTGTTGCATGCCATGTTTCTAATCTTTCCTTTTGGTTGCATTGCAGAATAGTTGTAGAGATGAAGACAGCATAGCAAATCGCAAAATTGTATCAGTTGCACAAGAATTAATACTTTAACACGCTCGACTGGGGCCATAAGAAAACTCGTGTTGATCTGATTTATCTAACATCTGCAGCTGTGTTATCATATCTAAACACTATTCAAAGCATGAACTTACCAGCACTCCTTAAGCTCTTCTGCTCTTAGCACCACAGACTGGAAACAGGCCAGTCAGATGGGGAGGAATATGCAGTACATAGTATAAATAATCGTATTTATGATTGCATATAGTGAGGATTAAGTGTGCATCTACAGCTCGAAAGTCAAGGCGTCATTTGAATATCAATATCTAGCTATATCTACCCTCCGTTTCCTTTCATCACCCTTATGCTGCATAAGCATGTTCCAGAAAAGCATGGCAGGCCCATAAATCGACAGTATAGGCCATTGTTTGGTGTGGATGGATTAATGTGCTTTTCAGGCTCACGACTTTTAAAAGAGTTTCTTAAAGTCTTTTGGCTGAATGAAGAAAAAAAGAAAGAAAGCCATGAATTTGGATTCCAGGGGAGCGGTCACCTTCAGTGGAACGGCTCAACAGAACGAACTGCAAATTCCGTCTTCAGTCACCGAAATAGCGGCATAATAAAAATGTATTACTCGTATAGCTTATGATGTCTCATTGGTAATGTGATCAAAATCCAATCTGATTATTTCCAGCTGGGGTCATCTAACCACATAAAGGTCCCAGCATTTAAATATTGTCATTGGAATATTCATGAATATGGAAAGTGAAGGTCAAGCCTTGGCACAAAAGAAGGTAAATATTTCTACATTCATTTGCTCTTACAGGTATGCTGTGTATGATTCATGAATGAGACGGAGCGCGATATTTCGGGAATGGGAAGAGGTTAGAAAAAGGTCAGGGCAAAAACAACTGCGTTTTATATCTGTCAGACTTCAAGACTCAAGAGGTTTATTTGTCACATGCGTAACTGTACTTGTATAACAGCACTGAAATGACATAGATACAACAGAGCAAACTGAAATTATTAAATTGTAAATAATTAAAAGAGCTAAATTAAAAAAAATAATGAAGCTATATTCAAGAGCAATAGAATATTAATGTGATATAAGACATATAAGGGGAAAAACGATTCGCAAGTGAATGGACAGTGTGTATTATAGAGGTGCTGAGCTGGGCAGAAGGATGAAATGTGTGCAGAGAAGGTGCAGGCTGTGTGTTATAATGTAGGTTTATGGTTCGCATGGCCTGGGGGGAGAAGCTCCTTCTCAGCCTCCAAAGGTCCTTTTCCATAGGGATACACGAGCCGAGACAATAGTATAGAAGTTCTATTTTGCTCTGATTTTTCAGTCTCAGTCCGGTAACTGTGTTTCTGACTCAATTCTCTCGCCACAGTTTATGGCCAGTCATCACAAAACCGTGTCCACCGCGTCCAGGTTTTTCGCTCAAACCCAACTTTTATTCTTGTGCTCTTTTTTATTTATAGTCTAGTTTGAGTTTTTGAATTTTTTCTAGCCATGTGATAAAAACCTAATGGATAGTATTTATTGTTATTATATAATCTGCATTTAAAATATGTTTTTTTGCATGTACAGTAAAAACATGGTCTCTTTCCAAGTCAACATTTCAGCCAATCGAAAGGCAGTGACACAGTCGTCTCAGTTGTGACTTGCTTTTGGCCTTGCCATCGAGCAGCTTGGGTTCGGCTTGGGTATGGCGTGTTTTACTTAAAATGGAAAAAAACATTTGTTTGCAATACAGCATGATTCCTCCTGCCAGTGAAAATGTGTCATTAGTTCTGGCCATGATGGAGCAGAGACACTTGCCAGAGGGCAGCAACTGGAACAGTGAATAACTGGTTTGCCCAGGATCTCCACCACCTGGGTTGCATTCTGGTGTTACATTCAGTGCATCACATCACTCTGTCCTCTGTCTTTCCTATCCAGAATGCACCATTCACTGGTGCTCCCAGAGAGCACAGATTCCGTTGTGGTGGTTTAGGGGGGTTTCTGCAGGGCTGTGAAGGTCTGAGGTTTTCACCAGGGTGAAGATATTGAATTTCTTCAACCATCTGAGATGATAAAAACACTACCTGACTTTCTTCACCATGTATACCATGTTGAGTCCTCAGAAATATGAACCCCAGAGTATCTGTATCTGCCCACTTTCTACACCCAGGTACCATAAACCATGTGATGTGTAGATGTTCTGTTTCTCTTATCTGAAATTTACCCCCATGGTCTTGGAGATACCCAAGCCCAAGTTACTTATACCGTGATGACAGCATTTCCACCACTCCGTTGCTATAGATCAGACCCACCACAACTGAAATGTCTACAAATTTCAAAAAGATGTTAGTGCTGCATGTGGATATGAAGTCAAGAGTACTCAGGACACCGCCTGGTTCTGAGAGTTCAGGTAGAGTTTCCAGATCCTGTTGTTGCTGGTCACCGAGGCTTAAGATTATTATGTGACAATTGTTGTATAGATGTTCTGACTGCAGTATCTTGGTTAAATAGTTGACATGGATTTAAGCTGTTTTTCAGGTAAGAAACAGTTGTGGATTTCTTAAGCACTGATGTACGTCGCTCTGGATAAGAGCGTCAGCTAAATGCAGTAAATGTAAATGTAAATGTAAATGTAAATGTTAAGACTGAAATCTTTTCCGGGCCATGAATGCAGACTGGTGAAAACCGAGCATACACCTTTAATTAACACATCAGTTCAGACTGTTCATGGTGTGGAATTATGGATATATAAGTATAGTCAGCAGGATCCATGTCTGAGAATAGAAAATTCTTTTTTACATTATTTTCTTATGTGATGCGATGTTAGTGTCAGTGTTATCAGAATGATCATTTGAGATGTTCTACATATTAAATTCCTTATGTCCCCATTTGCTTTAACAACACCATGCAAATTGAAAGGATAAAACAAAATATACAAATTATATACAAAGATGTTAATAATGTCCATGTCACAAATTTGCCTTTATTTGAATGTCAACCTAAAAATGAAGCAAAGACATATTTCTTCTTCATTCTTCTTGTTTTTATTAATTGTTTTCCAATGATTCTTTCATTATTGTTCAATATGGTGTACAAGTTCTTGGAATATAAATATGTCATGGTTTTAATTTAGCTGAAACACTTAATTGACTTAGTTTTTAATTGTAGTCTGTTCCGAGAAGCCGTTTTGGCTGATTTGGCCTTCAGTAAGTTGCAGCAGAATTTGACTGGCATGTTTTCATAAACCTTCTCAAAAATAACTTTGAACGCTGTTATTTTTTTTTTGGACGACACCAATAATTAATGTGTTTATGCTTTACGTTCTGTGGTCTGTTTAATCAGGCTTAATCAGGGGAACTTTGCACAACTCTGCCTGACACTAATTGCTGTTGATTGAGGAAGCACCAAATGCCATGGGCAGAAATGAATAGATAAGACGGGGCCTCTCTGGTTCTCAGGGGGAAGCCCTTTGCTTCCGGTGCATTAAAGAGACGAAGCCAGTGAAATGATTTGAATTTGCAGTTGGTGATGAGAAGACTGGTGGGAATGGCTGAGTAAACAAAGTCTTATTGCTTTGGGCCAGAGGGAAGTGTAGTGAGGTGACTCCGTGATCAAAATTATAGGCCGAAAGAGACGCTGAATTGTTATTGAAGAAATTAACCATTTTTGAGAGTCGAACTTGAGGCTGTAATTTTTACATCAATTTATGCACTATGTATATACACCAATCAGCCACGGCATTAAAACCACATGTTTCCGTTGGGCCACCAAAACAGCTCTGATCCGTCAAGGCATGGACACTACAGTCCTCTATAGGTGTGGTTTCTATGCCAAAATGTTACAGCAGATCCTATTGCCCATAGAGCGTATTAGTAAAATCTGATTTCAGCAAATAAAAACAGTCTAAAACTGGTGTTTGCTCTCTTACACACTCACCGCTCGTTGGTTTGACCGCTCTCTTAGCCCCCCATCCCTCTGCTGGTTTCCCCCACCCTCTTGTGACTGGAGAATACACTGACACTGAAGAATACAACTCCAGGGTTAAAGAACTTATGTTTTTTCCTAAAATAACAGATTTGGGGTTTTTTTTCGTTCTTCATGGGCATTTGCATGTGATGCCACTTGCTTTTTTTTAATATTTTTATAATTTTTTAATATTTTTTAAACTGCAAGAACTTTGGTTCAGCCTGACGTCTGATACCTCGAGCATCAGCACAAACAGGGGAACTTTCTCCCAGGTAAACATGTTATCTGCCTGACCACAGTTGCAGTGAGGAAGACTCTAGTCAAAGTTAACCCACGCAAAACTCCTGGTCCTGACAACATACCTGGACGGGCGATCAAGGAGTGTGCAGACCAGCTGGCCAACGTCCTCACTGATGTGTTTAACACCTCTCTGAGACAAGCTGTTGCATGTTTCAAGGCTACAACAATCTCAAGAAACCATCTGTGACCTGCCTGAATGACTACCGTCCTGTAGCCCTCACACCTGTCATGATGAAGTGCTTTAAGAAGTCAAGAACCACATCAAGGCTGCCTTTCCAAGCTGGACCCCCTTCAGCTTGCTTCTCACCCCAACCAGTCCACAGAAGATGCCATGTCCACTGAACTACAGCTGTCACTCAACCACCTGGACAAGAGAAACGCCCACATTAGGATGCTTTTCATTGACTTCAGTTCAGCATTCAATATTATTATCCCACAGAGGCTTTCCACCAAGCTGAGCAGGCTGGGCCTCAACACCCCCCTGATGAATTGGAGTTTAGCCTTTCTGACTGAAAGGCCTCAGTCAGTCCGTACTGGCTCCAATATCTCATCTCCAGCACAATCACCCTGAGCAAAGGAGCACTGCGGGGCTGTGTCCTCAGTTCTCTGCTCTTCACACTTCTGACCCACGGCTGCTCAGCAGAGTCCAATCACATCATCCAATTTGCAGATGACATGACAGTGGTGGGTCTCATCAGTGAGAACGACATCCCAACCTACACAGAGGAGGTGACAAGACTGGCTGTCTGGTGTAAGGACAATAATCTCTCTCTCAATGTCAACAAGACAAAAGAGATGATAATTGTCTTCAGGAAATCCAGCCCTACTCACCCACCTCTCACCATCGATGGCACTCCTGTAGAGAGGGTCAAAAACACCAAGTTCCTGGGCATCCATATCATAGAAGACCTCTCTTGGAAATTCAACTCCACCTCCATAGCTAAGAGGGCTAGTTGTCTCACTGTCTGGTACAGGAACTGCTCTGTTTCGGCCTGTAACACACTGCAGCGGACAGTGACAGCTGAGTTAGTTACTGGCGTGCCCCTGCTCCTCCTGAAGGACATTTTCCAAACCTGCTGCTTTAACAGAGCCTATAACAATGTGAAGGACCGTTCCCACCCACTACACTGTTCCCTTCAACCGTCTGGCAAACGGTATTAAAGCTTCAGTTCTGGTTCTGTATGGCTGTGCAGCAGCTTCATACCATAGGCCATCAGGGCCCTGAACACACACAAACACACATAAATGCATAAAAATGTCTCGTTCCTGGTTAACCAGCACATTTCAGTGATTTACCTCACTTTAAACTATTTATACTGTTTAAAATGTCTACACTTTACATTCATACTATTCTCTGGACTCTCTGCTCTTTAGTGTAACCATGTTTAATGCCAGTACAGACACTCTAATAACCAGCCACTGTTATAATTCTACACTTGCTCATTGTGTTTTTTCTGCGCTGCTAACTGTGCAATAAGAATTAGAATATGATTCCAGTGCAACATTTGCACATGTGTAATAATATGTATATATAGTACAACCTTTTCATTCTTGTAAACTAATTTTCACATCCCACTCACATTACTGTTACTCCGCTACATTGTCTGTTTATTGTCTATTTATTGTAGTGTTCTGTCATCCCTGGAACTCTGTTCAATGCTGCTAACTGCCTCCTGTGCAGTAATCATACCTATAGTGCAATACCCACCACTCCAGAAGGTTTACGTAATGTCCACACTTGCTGTCTATTTATTGTCTGTCTATTGTTCTCTGTTTGTTGCAACCTGCACACTGTTTTATGTTGCTGCATGTTGCACTGCGGTCCCCCCTGAGATATCTCATCTCACTTTGTACATGTTCTGCTGATGACAATAAAGTGACCTTGAACCTTGTATGAGGAGTTTTTTTTGCTGAATCATGACAATTTAATTTATTGTGCTTCCGGCACAAAGACGTGTTGCTCTTGTTCTAAGGGTTAAGGCCTGTGAGTTGACCTCCATGGATTGGACTCGTCGAGGATGTCTTACAGATGCATGATCGTTTAGGGATCTAGGGACTTTGGAGGCCATGTCAACACATTTACATTTACATTTGCAGCATTTAGATCATGCTCTAATACAGAGTGACTTACATCTCTGCTTTGTAGTCCACAAGAAAACACATCCTTCACACCAGTGCTGCTAGTAGTTGAAGAATCTACCAGAGAAGATAATCCACCAGGGTCCTATCATATCACAGAGTTTTCTTTGGGTGAAGTTTGTGAAAAATTGAGATTCAGAGGTAGATCTTCTCCTCAGTGCTCAGAGAAGTGGAGGGTCTTGAGAGTCTCAGCAATTCTGAAGGTCATTGGAAGTTCATTCCACCACTTCAGTGCCAAAACTGAGAAGAGTCTTAATGCAGGTCTTGGAACTTTGAGAATAGGTGGGTGATCGGAGCTGATTGGTCAGAGGTAGCTGGACCACAGTTTTAGAGCATCAAAGTTTTGAATCTAATGGAGAACCGCAGGAGCCCAGTGAAGGGTTCACAGTAGTGGAGTGGTATAGCAGAATTTAGGCTGTAACGATTTGAACTCCTTTTCACAAGGATACACTAACTCTGCGGTACCTAAACTGTACCGTGATGGTTGTCGATCCATCCGTGTGTCCATGGATTCTAACCAGTTGAAGGTTTTCTTTCAAAGCCACTTTTGTTATCGTGGTCTTTTATTATTTAAAGTCTTGCTTGTTTTTTTTCTCTGCATCCTTTAGCCGTGAAACAATACCTGACCCAGCTAATATGTAGCCATATCCTGGTACACCTACGTGTTTCTCACAATGTTAAAACTCCCACTGAAATGTAGCTTCAGCCTGAACAGACAGTAGTGCTTGTACTTTGACAACTTCCCAGTTGTTAGTTTGTATCTCCATTGTTGTTCGTTTGTGCAGACAGTATAAAACCAATGACCTCTTTCCATGGTGTGATGACATTGCGACCAATCAGAAAGCAGTGATGCAGTCAGCTCGGCTGCGGCCTGCTTTCAGCCCTGTTGTGGGACAGCTCCGGTACGGTTTGCTTTTTTGGTAATGGAGAAACATTTGTTTTCAGTCCGGCTTTGATCCTCGTGTTGGTGGAAAAGTGCCATTTCTCATGTTGCTGAAACCATTCCTGCCCATGTGCTTCAGTGAGCCTTGAGTGCCCATAACCCTGTCATTGGTTCATCACTTGTCCTTTCTTGGACCACTTTTGATAGGTACTAACCCCTGCATGCCTGGAACTCCGCACCAGGCCACCTATTTAGAGAGGCTCTGACCCAGTCCTGCAGTCACCACCATATGGCCCTTGTCAAAGACACTCAGATTCTCACCCGTGCCCACTTTTCATGCTAATATATTCCACCCCTCGACAGGTGCCATTGCAACAAACAATCAATGTTATTCTCTTCACTTGTCCTCAGTTCTGATGCTGTGGCTGATCGGTGCATGCTGTATTTTTCCTGAATACCCTGAATTTGAATAACTGTTCATTCGAAAAGTAAATACAGTTTTACAAAGGAATCTTGGTACACTCTTGACAAGATAAGTACCTTTGATGGGATTTGCATTTTCATTAAAAACAGATCCTTCCTCATTCAAAGGCTACTTTTCATTGAAACGTCCTTGGCTCTTAGCCTAGAGCTGACAGACCCTTATCAATCTACAAAGACCAGAGTTCACAGGAATTTTACCAGGGCCCTCAGTGAATTAGTATTGGAACTAACTTCACAAAGATGAATTTTTATTGGCCATTTCTGGTGTGATATTATTTAAGAAAATTGATTTTTTTTCATGTTTGAGGTATCATTGACTTTCTATTTTCTGAGAGCACACTCTTAAAAATAGATTCCCAAATGGTTCTTGGTTATATCAGAATCAGAAAACTTTATTAATCCCGATATTGTGACTGCACTGTCACATGGAGACACAAAGACAAGAACATAATAATATAATAAGAATATAAACATAAAGTAAAAGTTAAAATAATAAAGCATATAAAGTTAAAATAAAAGTCAAATTAAGTCCATTAAAAACTATTCTAGTGGTACAGTAACTGCAAAGTTTAGTTCCAGTTCTAATGTATCACTTCTGATTGAGATAATGCAGATTTTCAGGAGCTTCTAACTATTAAACCCAGGCATCTGGGATCTCTTCAGGGTGGAAGATCTTCAGGACCAGGAGAGGGCACCCAAGCTTTGACTGATTGATTCATTTACAGAACTGCCTTTAAGAGGAACACTTTTTAGGAAGGTTTTTAAATGAAACACATAAAAAGACACACACACACAGACACACACACACACACAAACACAGAAACACACACACACACCACCACCAACAATAACAACTCCCTCCCCCTCCCTTACCCCTTGGACAACTCAGAGTTTAATAATCTGGTTGAATACTTTTTTTATGCGTCACCTTCTGTATAAAACACGAGATTCTATGTCAAGTGGCTGCTACAAACTGCACAATCATATTTATTGCTGTTCTGCATTTTTTTGCACATCCACCATTCAATCATAAAATATTAGTTCACCCAGCGCTGTTGAATCTTAAATCTTGAATCATTCGTGAAAGAATCAATTCCACTTAATCGATAGGAGAATACACATACGAGCAGCCTGTCTATGCACTGACGATTTAGGGAGTACTCACACTAGGCAGTTTGAACCGTGCCCGAGTACGTTTGACCACCAAAGCACGGTTCGTTTGACTAGTGTGAGTGCTGGATTGGACTCGGGCGCGGTTCGCATGTAGTGTGAGTGCTAACAGTGCTGGAGCATGGATCAGGACGCGTGACGTAACGCTTTTTTGACACTACAAAACCATGTTTTGTGCCACAAAAGCAACAGACCTGTTTAGAAACAGGCTGTGAGGGGGCTGGGGACCACCGCGGACCAAATGACTCAATATTACTGTGGCAAAACGAGCGGGAAAGAAATCGACAGAGTGCCAACACTTTCTTTTGGGGGTTTTTAATATTAAACACAGCTCAACGGAGCGCACAGTCACACAACCACACCGTTCTACTCCTACTCCTCAACAGAGGGGATCCCCCACTTACCCCTCCCCTTAACCCGCAGTTCCCGCCAGAAAAGGCACACGGTCAGGTCCGGACACTCCCCCCTGACCTAGTTCCCACGCTGCTGACCGTGTCCTTCCCTGACCCCCCTGCTTAACCTCTATCAACCCCAACCAGAACCAGTCCAATGTGCCAGCCATTACATAGCCCCCTCAGAGGGGGTTTGCCGTCCTCGGCCACCCCACAAATCCACCACAAAGTCCTATAAACGAGCTGGCAACCTGCGCCGTCGGGGCGCGCGGGGTGTGCCCATAGGCACCACATCGTCCTCCCCGCCACTCATCTCCATTTCTCCCGAACCACCCGGGCTGGGCGGGCCAACTGTCCATTTGTCCAACTCACTCGAGTCTCGCCCACCCGCGTGTGGTCGGTACGGTGCCAACCGATCGCGGTGTACCACCATAGCTTTCCGCCGCCCCTCTAAACGCACCCGATACACCACCTCATTAATCCGCTCCAACACTTCT
>JBBPDE010000001.1:21632093-21642267 GCA_037974605.1 Nannopetersius ansorgii
TAAACAAAGCCTTCTATGTAAAATTGATGACTTGGTGTGTTCATTATATATTATATATTGGGATGACACAGAATTGAGATTAATCACGATTAATTTTTTTACAGATTTGCGATTAACTAGTTAATTTTAATTCATCGCTTTACAGCCCTAATATATATATATATAATGCATGTGCGATAAGTCACAGCATTATAAAAAGTGGCAGTAGGCCAAAGTAGTAAAATAAACAAATAAATAAATAAAAATATGGCAGAGTATTTTCATGACAACAGCAATAGGCTATAAGGAATGAAACATAGCGGGGTTAAGTTAATGTAAGCCGACCCATCTCACAGCTAGTTTTGTGAACAGAAAAGGGCTGTTTGCTGTTCCACTTCACAGCATCAAAACAACGGGGGCGGCGTGCATTTCCGCAAAACTCATATCAGACATTAACCTCCAATACGCAGTCAAGCATGTCCTTAAATTTCTATCATCAGATTCTAGACCCTGAACACATTCATGGCTTCATGGTGATGGAGCTTACAGCATCATTTCAAGCTGAGTGCGTATGCCTAAATCTATTGTTCAAGTATTCTAAGTATGTATGGTTCATTTACCAGGCGTGGAAACACACACACACACACACACACATACACACATAGCCACATATACACACACACACAGCTCTTCTATACCATTGCCTGAGCTGAGTGCTCTCTCAGCTCATCCTCAGTCTGCTCACATTCAGAGCTCTGCCTGTGAATCCCATCACATCCACATAATCAAAGGCATTTTTCTGTAGGCCTGGGATGTGCACCCAGCACAGACAAGGTGAAAGCACTGAGGCATGTTTTCTGTTGTGAACAGAATATTCATTATAAGAATGATTGTGCGAGGGGTTTTGGCTGTGTAGGAATACCTCCGGAGATGTTTTGTGATTACCTCGTCCTGCTCACTTTGTGCAGAGGTCTGTAGCCGTTTTTTTGAGGGGGGGGGGGGGGGGTGGTGTCTCTCTTCTGGAATGCTTGAGTGGACCACCAGGCTTTACAGTTAATTCCGTTACTGCATTCGATGACTGAGAAAATGCATCAAAAGTTTGGCCGCTCTGGTCAGATTTGGATGAGATTTCGCATGTTGCTCACCGAGTACTTAGTAAAAGGTACACTCTATATTAGAATGTGGATCACCAGAGAAGTGTTAGATATTAAGTGATGAAAGAGTTAATTAGTGCATTTAAAGGACAGCCTAGAATTTGACGCATCACCACACAACCAGTTAACAGACACTCACTGTTACTTATTAATTCTATGTTATGAAGAAAATTTGTTTCTTTTTCAACACCTTTCCAAGGTTTCTGCAGTTGAATGAAAATAACTGGTAAAACCTGCAAGAATTTTTGACCATGCAATACACTGTGAATATACACAGTGCAGGGCCGGCTCTAATGGGCTGGCATCTAACTGACTATGGGAGGACACTATCGATTGTGAACTATATTCATATGAGCGACACTAGAGGGTGTAAGGGGGCCGTGGCGACTTGCTAGGGGGGGGCAATGCCTTCGAATGCCCCGCCTTGACGCCGGCACTAACAAAGTGGAATACTTAATCACAAAAGGACAAGGCACAATGAGGTCAGAAACAAGTGGAAAGTCATACATAGTAAATTCAAGCTCAAATGTTCTCATTAATTATTCAGGCATACAAAACACATCTAACTGAAGTCCTGAACCAGTGAAGAAACAGGTGCAGATGATTCAAGATGATCAGGCGGTGATCAGTATACTGGTGGTGCTGAATGCTGTGCGGTTGGAACTCCTTTATCTAGGTATTTTGGGCACTTTGCATCCTGTCACAGTAAAACATTTGTTCCCATTTCTTTCGTTTAATCTACATAATGTACCAAAGATGGTTTAAAAGGCAAAAAAAAAAAAACATTGCACCTACAGGGTGACTCAAAGCAAAATATAAAGAAATGAGGAGTGTTTTATTATTATTATTATTGGGCTGGTTAGGAACCTCTTTACACAAAATGGATAAATGCAAAACAAATGCAGGTTTGGGGTCTTGCCATCATTATTTCCTTAGACTGGGCTGTAACATGTGATTGTTATTTATCATGGTTTGCACATTGTAAACACAAGCTGGACTGCAAGTGCTGCAGTTTTGATTTTTAAGCACCCAGGTTTCCTAAATGCATAAAATGTATTGTACAGAGGACGTATTTGTCCTGGATTCCCAATAGCCATTGGATGGATGTTTTGCTTAAGTAGGGCTTGTGAGAAATTACTCAGAACTATTATATTAGGTCCATCTTTTCCAAGAATGAAACCGATTAGCTTGTAATTAGTGTGAACGCAGAAGCAGACTAATGACTATTGTTATTCATTTTATTCCACTACTACTCATCCAAGTCTGTGTGGAGAATTCCAATGCTGAAACATTCCTTAGTATCCAATATATTGTGTGTGCATTCACATTTTTGATCAGTTGATCAGGAGTATTGCTCATTTAAAAATTCTATTTTAGTGGTCATAATGTCTGTGTAATGTATGGGGAGAGACAGCAGGGGGCAAGTGGCCTTAAAAGTGTGTAGCAGAGAGAGAGTCTGTGACATCATGGTTATGATAGCTGTAGTAAATCAGTCATGCTAAAGGCATAGCAGGCTCATTAACAGATGTTAAAGCTCAGGTCAGAAATACAACTGTTCAATCAGCCCGTGAACAAGGCTTTGTGGGCTTTTCCTCATTTTTAGAGTGGTTTGCTCCACCTGTTTTCAGCTGTCCTGACCATAAATGGCTTGTTCGGAGGTAACTTTGTAGTTCTTTGAGGTAAAACATGGTGCCGAACGAAGAGATACAGAAAAGGTGCTGGTCTGATGCCTCACCACGAAAATGCACTTCACATTTTCTCATGGAAATGCAATCTTGTTGCTTTTGTTAATTGTTGCACATGATCGCCAAATGGGCTGCACCAAAAAGAACAAATAGTTTTCAGTTTTGCTTTTTCGCTTTTTTCTGAAGACTAAAAAAGGTGTGTGTTGGCGTCTCGTGATTATCTCCCAGGCTTTCGCTAATCAGGCAACAGATGTTTGGCGAAGTATCCTGCGGCTGAGCCAATTCCACCTGAACTTTTAGTGCCACCTGTCTCATTGAAAAAGTTCATAATAGCGAGCGCTTGATTCCTCTGGCCCTTCAGAATCATTTCCCAAAGCCGGGATAATAGAAAACATAAACGTCCGACGTGTATCTGCCCAGATTGGATTCGCTCGCGATGCTAAAAGTGCAATCCGAGATGGACGTGCCACCAGATAACCCACCACTGTTGGGGACAGAATTAGATGTCAGGGATCGGCATCTTTGAAATACGGCCGAATACCCATAATTCCTCAGGGGAAGCGGGGACGCCATCTTCTGCCAGTGTGAGGAGGTTAACGTTGAGCAATAAAGAGGGGCTGAGGAGAATGGGAATGAGGCTAATGAGAGGTGATAAGATTCATTCTAGACCTCAATTTCAAGGATGGAGGAGCCAGTTGTCTTGGAGAGGACAGCTGAGAGAAGTAGAGGTCCTAATGGAAGACATTAGCTGTGAGAAAGAAGCCGATATCCCTGGAGGTGAAGTGCAATTTCCACTGGGTTCTGCTGACATTGGTGGGCCCATATCAAGCTTAGGTGAGTGAACCCATTTTGTAGAGTTGTTAGTAGACGTTCCTGTACTCACCACCAATTGTACACTCCACACCTCTGCTCTGGAAGAGACACGTCTTTTACTACATCCATGGAACCCACCTCATTCATAGCTGCTGGCTAGCTGGTCATGCCACTACTTATCTCAACATTTCTTATCTATCACTGATCACTATTATGCACAATAACAGATTCTCTTGGTATAGAGAACAACTATTTGTGTTACTAGTAAATTACATAACAGCAAGTTATTAATACGTTTTACATTAGCTGTTGGCAATGACTGCACAGTTATTTTGAGACATAAAGACAAGAGCAATATAAAATATAATATAAGCTGTAAAAAATAAAATTCTCCAGTAAATACTCTGTTCATATTTCAACATTACTTGTCTACTACTGATCTCTATTATGTGCAATAACGGACTCCTAACCACTATTTGTGTTACTGGAGAATTACTTTAACAGTACGTAATTTATCTATAATATTTATACCCAGCATTTTGTGTATATAGTACAGTGTATTTCATGTCTGTGAAATCGTAACATAAGCAATTTTCTCTGGGATCAATAAAGTTTTCTAATTCTGGAACCCCAAATTCAGGCTGCCGGTTACAACTTTCAGTAGAGAAAATCCTTAACCCTCCTTAACCTTAGAACAAAATTAGTTTAATAAAAAATGCAGATAATTTGCTTCAAAGTAAAAGTCTTTTCCTAATTCAATGGGGACAAACTGTGTAAACATAACATGAACATAATGATTTTCAGTATCAGTACTCATTTTGGACATTGGAGTCTGTTTGACTCCAGGCTGTTTCAGCTGTTGTATAAAACATAAGAAATATCACACATTTGTTTTGGTTTTTTTGGGATGATATAGAGCAACCACCAAGCCGTGGACAGGTATGGGTCAGTGAGTCACAGAAAGACGGAATAAAAATATTTTATTGAATATCATAGTCTGAAAGTTCTCTTATTTAGGACAAAATGCTCTTTCTCGGGCACGTGATACAGTACATCAAAACATTTAGCCCACAAGCTAGCAAAAGGGAACACACACTTTGTTTTTAGTTGTATCTGTACCAGTCATTGTTTTACATTAAACTGGTCTGTGGTGCAAAAAAGGTTAGGGGTCGCTGCTATAGACAACACTGTAATATGCAAATTTATCATCTTCAAACAACTTAGCCTTAAGGCCATAACCTGATAGGTCACATGACATATGTTCCACCAGAACGTACATGCGATTTAGTTGAAATTGTTGCTCAGATCGACCCAAACAGAAAGGCTGTGGGTTAAGGAGAAGTTATCTGAACATGTAGGTCAGGAGGACGTTACAGCATCTCGTCTAGTTTGCTGAACATCACACACATAGACTAAATCCTGTGATTATGTATTGTATCAGAGGCATTAACATGCATGTTGAAGAAGCTGGACCTCGCCGGGCTATGCTGGTGCGGCAAGATTTTCACAAAACACAATTACGATTTTCAGTCTGCTAAGCCGCGGCAGCAAAACGGAACTGTTAACACTTGACCCTGTGATGAAGTGGCAAAATTGGTTTCTAGGGAATGGCTTTAGCTCGGAGTAAAGACCAGAAGAGAGAGCGTGAGAACGCCGCGGTGCCTTTTATGAGAGTCAGCATGGGGAAATAAAAATAGTTCCAATGTAATTTCCTCGGTGACAGAAAAGACATCAGTCAAGTTAATATTACATTCCCTTTCTGAGACCAACTTTTTTTTTGATTTTTACATTTCTGTCATTTTATTTATTATTATTATTATTATGCCCAGAAGTTTGGTGTTTTTAGAAGCATATTGGAAAGGCTTATTGCATAATTTTATGTCTCCAGTCACCTCTGTGATTAACTGGCATTGGAGAGCAGATTAGGTAGTTAACATTAATAATCAAGCACCTGGAATTGATAATTACATCACAAGTCATTAAACAACATTAATTCGAGTGGCATCCAGTTGTTTAATGAAGTCCTCAATTAGTAATAACAAATGCTTGAAAAGATCCAATTGAGCTCAGAGAGTCAAAATCGCATGAATATTTCCGGTAACGTGTGCTTCATTAACTATTCATCACCTAATCAACCATCACAAATCCTCAACGTTCGGAACGTTTGGAGCCTCATTTTCCTATCAGTGCTCCTTAGTTTTAGTGCACTCAATGAAATTATACTTACATGCTTAATATAGCTTCTAATCCAAGAACCCAACCAAAACCTCTCTGATTAGTAAATGAACATCCAATTTGCAGAGTCAAGCATTAACAGTTCTGCAAAGTTATGGGTATTTTCTCCGTTTTTCAGACTAGAACTTCTTTGAATGGTTCTTTTTGCAGCTTTATGCATAAAGTCACTTGGCAGACAGCTTTAAAATCCTGACTCATGATAAGCATGCTTGCACATGTGCCTCCCAAATACTGCTATCCAGCTCTGCAACAAGCAAAACATGCTGAAAAATGCTGGCAAAAATTGTGTTGCGTCATTTGGAAAGGGTGTCACTTGGAATTGGGTACCTTATAGAAGCTACTTTAATGCATTCAGCTTCTCCAAAAAGGGAAGAAGATTGTGGCTATACATACAATACTGTGCAAAAGTCTCATATTTTGCATGCAAAGATCCAGACTTTCTGGTATTTTAAATGTAGACTTTCCATGTTCTTCAGGCTTCCTAAGGGAAGGGAACAACTAAGTTTAGTTGTTAAGCCACACAGTGACCTACGTATGAATCATTCAAACATAACAAAGCACATCTAACTTAAGTCATGAACCAGGTGAGCAGATAATTCCAGATGATCAGGCAGTGATCAGTATACTGGTGGTGCTGAATACTGAGTGGTTGAAACACCTTTATCTAGGCTCCTTGTATCTTTAGGCACTTTGCAGCCTTCGCAGTAAAACATTTGTTCTCGTTTATTTCATTTATTCTACTCAATATGTCAAATATAAGACAGTTTGACAGAAATAAAATAGTACTGTTGCACCAACAGCGTGAATCAAAGCAAAATATGAAGAAATGAGCAGTAGAGCTAGACAGTACTGTATGTGTGTACTTGTGTGTACTGTAGACTCTGCATAATGACATCACTTGAACGGGAGCCCAAAATGGAGATTTAGGACATTGTGTGTTTAGCATTGACACACCTGACTATTTATAGAGGAAACAAACTAATTAAGAGATTCTTGCTTCTTCTTGGTGTGACCTGTCTAATACTGAACACTGGAGACAGGAGACTCCCTCTGCTGCAGACTGTAATTAAAGTGTTGGAAGAGAAGACACAGACATCCAAGGGAATGCAGCAAAACTCTGAATACAAAACCTCTGAAACACTGATTTTCCCTCTCTCTCTTTCGCTCTATTCATTCTCTCTCTCTTTCTCTCCCTCACTTTCTCTGCTTCTCTGCTCTTTCTGTCTACCTCACTCTCATTCTGCACTTGTTCTCTCTCCCTCATTCTCTCTCTCCCTCTCTCTCTTTCTCTCCCTCACTTTCTCTGTTTCTCTGCTCTTTCTTTCTACCTCACTCTCATTTTGCACTTGTTCTCTCTCCCTCATTCTCTCTCTCTCCCTCTTTCTCTGCCTCCTTCACTCTCTTGCTTTACTCTGTCTCTTTCCCTTTCTCTCTCTCTTTCTCTCTCTCTCTTGTGTGCTCCATTTGCTCTCTGTCTCTCTCTCACCCTCACTCTATCTGTCTCTCTCTCTCACTCTCATTTTCATTCTTACTCTCTCTATCACTCTCATTCTGTCTGACTCTCTCTCTCTCTTACACACACTCTCTCTCTCTCTCTCTCTCTCTCTCTCTCTCTCTCTCACACACACACATTCCCCCTCTCTCCCTCAGTCTTGCTTTACTCTATCTCTCTCCTTCACTCTCACTCTCTTGCTTTAATCTATCTCTTTCCCTCACTCTCACTCTCTTTTTTGTGCTCCATGTGCTCTGTGGCTCTCGCCATCTCCCCTCTCTCTCTCTCTCTCTCTCTCTCTCTCTCTCTCTCTCTCTTCCATCCTCACTGTATCTGTCTCACTTGCTGTCTCTCTCTCTCATTCTCATTCTGACTAGGGATGGGAACAGAAATTTGGTTCCAAATAAGAACCGATTAGAAAATAGCCGGTACTGGGTACCCACTCAGTTTGTTTTTATTTTGGTTCTGTAAATCAGTTCTTAACACTAGAATGGCGGCTATACCTATAATGGCTACGTACATCAACTGACACAGTGCCCGGTTTTGCACAAGACGCTTCCTGATCTGATGCTGCTACCGTGTGTTTGGGCGTTTAGTCCTGCAGCCTGCCTGCATACATCCACGCAAGCTGCAGCCAGCAGGCACAGCAAGTGTCCAGTGGACTTTGGACCGCATTTATTGGCCAAGTATATGAGTGTCGATGTTCCAGTCGATGTCTCTCAAGCACAATAGTATAAAATAACAACAATATTTTAACCCCACCCATATGTCACTTACAGAGCATGCTTGCTGCTTCAGTAGGTCAATCGACACGATTCTGATTCTGAGCCTGGTGAAATTACTAGTCATTCTAGTGTTAAACACCACATCTGCTAGCCAGGACCTGTTTTAGCTGAGATTCGCTAGGTTTAACGTGATGTTACTTTCTTCAGTTATTTATTTAATGTATAATTGCAAATTGTTTTATTGTGAACAAATCAATTGACTGTTTGGTTCGATTTATTCTAATTAAAGTTTGTTTTGTTATTTGAACAGTTGTTCTCTCTTTGTTTTTTTACCTTTGTGCAATCGAAATAGGGAATAAAAAAGAACTGGAATCGATTAAGTGAAACCAGAACCGGATTCTGACGACGCCCATTTCTAATTCTGACTCTCTCTCTCTCTCGCTCTCTCTCGCTCTCTCTCTCTCTCTCTCTCTCTCTCTCTCTCTCTATCCCTCTTTCTCACTCTCAGTCACTCTCTCTCACACTCACTTTCTTCCACTCTATTCATTCTCTTCCTCTCTCTCTATTCCATCTCTCTCCCTCACTCTCCCTCTCTCTTGATCTCTACTTGTGCTCTCTTTCTCCTTCTCACAATTTTATCTTTCTACCATTCTATATGTGTCTGTTTCAAACACCCTCATTGTTTGCCTATTCACTCTCTTGCTCTCTCTCTCCATCACTCCGTCTCATAATATCTAATATTCTCTCTCTCTGTCTCTCACCCCACCGCCCTCCACCCCACCCCTCCCTGCACAAACTTGTTTTTTTGTAATATTAGCGCAGATGGTGATGAGCCAGTTGGCTCCCATAAGACTCTCATGCTTTGTAATCCACATGACAAGCAGCGGGTCGGTTATATCTGAGGAGGCGCTTTTGAGTCAGTAGGTGTGCCGTGTGCTGCCTCGTGGCGGGGGTTGTAATTACTGTCGACAAGAGCAAACATGCGAAACAAAATCAATTTCATAGATTTAATTTCTGCCTGATTAAAAGATACCAACTGACGTTGACGCCGCTGCATCACACCTAGTCCAGAATCTGCTGAATCTATTAAAAGATTACGGATGCTGATGAGGCACCGAATCACTCCCGGCTGACTAATATCACAACACGCGGGACAATACACACAGGAAACACCATGCTGAGGCTCAGACTGAGTTTAATCTTATTGCTGCATGCTGTTAATCAGCTCAGGGTCATTTATGTAATCAAACTAACCAGAACCAAAACACTCCATACGGACAAAAAGTATAAATATTTATGTATTAACAAAATACATGTGCCAGTATACAGTACTGTGCAAAAATCCTCCGAAATATTTTGCTTTTGAAAAAATACAGCTTTGAAATATTTTGCTTTTTGATGCCTGTGAAACTGCCTTATCTTTGGCATATTGATTCGATTAAGCGAAAGAAATCAGAACAAATGTTTTACTGCAACAGTCTGCAAAGTGCCTAAAGACGCAAGGTGCCTAGATAAAGAGTTCCAACCACTCAGCATTCAGCACCACCAGTATACTGATCACTGCCTGATAAACAGGAATCATCTGCACCTGTTTCTTCACTGGTTCAGTTAGATGTGTTTTGTTACACTTGAATGATTTATGTGTACTGTAGGTCAATGTGTGGTTTACTAAACAAAAAACATTTTTGCGGATACTGTTCAGGTTCAGTGACTGGACTGAAAATGAGACCATTTGAAAGTCCTCCTAGAAGCCTGGAGAACTGTTCCTCAAGACTACATTAAAAATACAAGAAGTAATGAGGGGTGCCTTAAGACTTTTGCTCAGTACTGTGTACGGTATATTAATAGCAACATTCCGAATGTGCATGTGTAGTGGGAGAGAACGTTTGGGGTTTGTTTATAATTTCTTCCGTTCTCTCTCTCACTAATTTGGGAGCAGCTCGGCTCATAGGGGGCTGGCTATAAAAGGGGGCAGGGCTAAGACCTCTGCGTCACCGGGGCTTTTCCGGGTACTTCAGAAAGACCTACTCCTTTGTTTGACTGGGCCTTCGCTTTGAGGTTGGCGTGGATTTCGCGGTGCCTTCGTTCTGG
>JBBPDE010000001.1:21676250-21690721 GCA_037974605.1 Nannopetersius ansorgii
ACACACACACACACACACACACACACACACACACACACACACACACACACACACACACACACACACACATTGCATTTGATTTACAGTAAGACTCAGTGTTTTTTTTTCTCACCCCAGTCTGCAGGGAGTGGCGACTGCAGAGCTCCTGCGTTATTTGTTTATGATCGTTATTTATTATTATTTATAGTGTATAGTACTATCATTGCAAGAGTGAGTGACTGAACTTGGTGCTGCGCGCGCCTATCAGATCGTGGCATTTGCAGCAGTCTGCATCTTGGGGTCGTCGTAGCATAAGCGTGAGAATTTCTCGTGCTCGACCAGCAGCGCGGGACACTGAGGCTGGAGGTCTCGTGCACCACCAGGACCTGACCAGAGAGCCTGTAGTTTTTGCCACTGCAAATAAACGCCTCTTGTACGTGGCTTGAATGTCAAAAGCACCAACCTGCACTGTAATAGGCAACGTTTTTTTTTACACCAATTCAAACACAAGGGCACCCTATCCTGACTTAACCCGAATTACTCTGGCTCTGAGGTGCTTCATGCATCCACTCCATCTCCATCTAGTTCACTAGGGCTTTTTGATATTGACAGAATATCAGTATTGTGATTTTACTGCTACATATTGCTATTACGATGCCTTTCGAGGGATTAAAGAGCCCACATCATTACTTTTCCGGACTTAAAGTCTGTAAATATAGTTTCAAATGGTACATTTACCCCCACCCCCCAGCGTACAGTCCATAAGCCTGTTTTCAAATCATAGTTTTGTGATGTCACAAAACCCACACTTAAAGATATCTCCTTATTCTGGCTGCAGCAGTTTAACCCTGTCCCTTCATGCACTGACTCACTTTGATTTGATCAGAAAACTCAGTAACTCACCTGATCGGAAACCCAGTCAACGGCTCATTTGCATATTGCAGCCTATCATTATTGCCGAGACCGACATCACGATACTGATTTGGAGATGATATTGTGCAGCCCTAGTGATCAGCCTGTCCATTTAGGCTCCTTGAGGCTCAACGAATGCTGCTTAATAATGACCAGATGTCCTCCTTGGCCATGTGGGTGTGGAAGAGGGTTCTAATAGGAGACTTTACCGAGATCACAATGTCTGAGTGCATAAAAGACAGTAATGCATTCTGAACGCAGCACCTGGTCAAATGTCTCTCTGCTGACCCGTCCATTAGTGCACAGGAACCATTAGCAGAATATTAACACTGGATAGGAATTCATGTTTTAATAATGTAAGTGAGCGGGGCTTCTCCCGTAATCCATCTCCATTCAGGTGGGGAAGAGTTTTTATTGGAGATTATTACTTAATGTATTATTCTAATTCTTATTATTTTAAAAGAGCGGAATTCGCGAACCTGTTTGGACTGTTTTCTCAGCTCGATGACTCAGCTTTTGCAGAGATATCAGAAAATCACAAAACGATGACTCATGCAATGTCATGCAAAAATTTGAACCCCCAATCTTTTGTTGACTGTCTTTTATAGGGAGCAAAAAAAAAGTTTTGGCAAGTTTTAAATCACATATTTTTAATGGTGCTAAAGTCTGTTCACTGTGGAGGATATGTTCTTACTGTCACTTAGAAAATCATCTCGATATTTCATTTCACCTTTAATTGCTACTTTTATGCATATAATATATTAATCTCATACACTTCTACCCTCCCACAGTGATCAATGACATCATCTTCATCACCTTCTTCTCGCCCTGCATGCTTTTGTAATAAAAAAGTACAGCTTGTTTGAGCTTCTTTGAAATAAGCGACATAACCTTTCCCTTTTTTAACCTTTTCCTGATATGTATGTGTTTTTTTTTAATTAAGGCAACCTCAAAGTACTTTATGGCATTTGTTTTATGGCTCCCATCTCCCAGCTTTATCTGGTGCTTTATGCTGTGGCATGTCAGCAATAACCGGCTGTCAGTGGCTTTGTCCCTCATCACTCTTCAGTCCCCGAGCATCGCCGACTGTGTGATGTAGATTATTTTCACCCACGCCTGCTGCTCACGCTGAAGCACAATCAGCAGCCCACACTGAGATTTTGGTAGAAGGATGAAGTCTGCTTTCACGGTTTGCATACAATCTTTTTTTCTCCCCACACTGGCTTCATTTAAATTAGCATGGCAACCACTAAATGAACTCCCAGTCCCACAGCTACAGTACACACACTTACAGTACACACTCTCGACTCCGTGGTTGTTTGTATGTCAGCTTGTTTATTCCTTGCAATAACATTCGCTTTGCATCATGTCTGGGTGGTCAGATTCCTTTAAACACTTTTCAATCCCAGTGTGACCAAATGTGACCCTCTTTTTATGTCCATAAATAAAGAGCAAACGAGGCCGTATGTCATTACTGCTTCACTTACAGCGACCTACTATAAATTTGGCTTCTCACTTCGTACTACCTGTCATGCTTTGAAAAGCCCACGGTGCAAGAATGCACTTTTTTGGGTTCCTCCAGCCTCCAAAGGAGCTCTCTTTTTATCCATTCACTCACCAGTCAAACTAAAGATATGCACATCCTCTTATGGAACTGTATGCAGATATAGAATCCACACTCAACATGCTCCGTTTACATTCACAATCAATACGTGACCCCTTTTACATTCATAAATAAAAAGCAAATTAACTTGTGAAGCATTACTGCTTCACTTACAGTGTCCTACTATACATTTCTCACCTGCAAGAAGGTTCTTTTGGGGAGCCTCCAGCCTCCAATGGAGCTCCCTTTTAATGCGCATCCTCTTGTGTAACTGCATGCGCATCTAAGAAACCACACCGTTTACACTTGTGTTGAATGTGGTCAAGATCGGCCACTTTCAAATGTGGTTTGAGGGATCTGATCATAATCTGATCACCATGGGTCCTGGTTGGGTTTACATCTCGCTTTTCATGTGGTCAAGTGAAGTTTGAAGGTCATTTGATCTCCAAAAACATGATATAAGCAGTCCGTCTGTCTCTTACTTGCTTCTTGAATGTACATTTCTGTGCTCCACCCACCAATGTGTCCTTTTCAGTTCAGTACCTTTACTGTATAATGAAGGAGGTGCCAACTTAGGGAGCTATAGATTAAAAACACCTCCCTCATAGTGATCATTTTGAAATATATGCAAAGCTGCTACAGTTGCCCATTAAACTGAAGGAGTTTTTTTTTTACAACATTCTTTGAAGGTTGTCCAAACTTGCAACCAGAGCTACAAAAGAATCCCCTCACGAGCAGATCATGGATAGGTCAGCTTTATTTTTTGCGCAAAAAATATTTCAATTGACCAGAATTAACACATCCGTTTTTGTCAGTTTATGTGTTGCTCGATGCTACGAAATTTCTTTTGAAATGATGTCTGAGCAGAAGTAGACGGACAGCTTTGCTTTTTAAAATGAGCTTCATTAAGAGAAGTCATGACATCAGTTTTAAAACACCAAGAAGCAACACATGAAAATGTACTCAATCGAAAAGCTCAACATCATAATCAATTAAATTAAAAAAGAAACGTTTAATTTAACTGGATGTTGAAAGCAGAGTTCCTATCAGCTCCCGTGTCCATTGTTGCTGGTCTTTTCCTTTTGGTTTTACTGTCTTATTTTAATTTCATATCTTGGTTGTAAAATTGATATTTGACATTTGCTTGACCTTTGTGATTCACAGTTGAATCGTGTTGTAGAGTCTGGCAGATTGAAATTACCTTGAAATCATTTCAATTGCTAAGGATCTTTTATCTTTATAATATTTGACTCTGAAAGACTCATGCTGGCATAATGTGTAGTGATTTCCTCGTCAGCGAATCAAACCCCAGTGTGTTGCATTGAGGTCAGTGGGGTTATCCACTATGCTATACAAACAGCTACTAATTAAAAGTGCTCTACATAATAGATTTCACATTTGCATGCACATTGAGTCCTACATCTAGGCTATTTTTGTCCATATTTTCTGCTGATCATTTGCAGTTTAACAAATAACACTTAATCAAATAGTGATGTTTGATTGTTTCTGCATCCGACTGTGATCTTATAGCAGCTCCATTTCATGGCATATCTCACAATCAGCCTGCTGACACTTGTCAACCACATAATGTGCATAGTCTGATATTTCTTAAAACTGAAAAAGGCTGCTTTCCTTCTCCCAGCCAACAGTGTTAATGCACAGAGGATGATTATTCTCTCAGATTCCTCGTGTCTGCTGCTCTTTTTCCTGCTGAAGCGAACAGTGTGTCTCTATTGTTTCTAATTGCTGTAGAAAAAAAAAAAAACTCACTCAGAGCCTTACAGTACTTTCGGGACCAGACATTTAGGTCAGAGTTTCATCTACCACTTCTGTGTCCTTCTCAGTTCAATTCCCACAAGGGGAGGCTTCTTCCCACCTTAGTTAGTGACTTGCAGAAATAGACATTTGTAGCAAAGACGTAATGTGGCATACAAATTGGACCTGAGGGACTGAAAAGCCCATCCTCAATCGGAACTCTTCAGAGACGCCTGAGGGCCTAGCTAAACATGTGGATGGATCCTGTGTCACTGGAACGCTTAGACTAGCCGTTGCAGCCGGCGCCAGCTTATCGGAGCGTTTTTTGACGTGCGGGCCGTGACAGAGGAAGACGTTTTATTTGCCGTCCAAAGAAGCCCCCCTCCTCTACTTTGGAGGTTCAGCTTATCCTGGAAGAATAGGCTCTAAGCCTCTGAGTGCTGGCCATGGAGCCAGACTATAAATAATCCAGTAGAGGAAGGAGGCTCTGAGCGCGCATACACCGAGCTTTGCTGCTTTGTGCTAACTGACAGATCTACATCTACACGGATCCATCAGAGAGAGCCAAAAAACGATGCGATGCGAGAGACACACTGGGCAGCAGACGTGAGCCGCGGTGCTGACGGATAGCTTTTTTTTTTTTCTCAACAAAGCAGGTCTATTTTGTGACTACTTACATGGTTCCACGAACATAATTGGGACTCTTTTGCATATCCTTAAGATGAATGGCCTTAATATATGCCAGGATTTTATCTCACTCATTGACTAACAGTACAAAAATCTAGTGTTGAGTGAGACGCGAGGACATGGCTTTCCTCCCATCATGCACATCTAAAGCTCCTATTAGACTTCAGATGAATGGGCCTTAATGTATGTTATTTATTGGCTTACATTAAAAAATATAGGGATTTGTGAATGAGTGCGTCAATTCACACAGCAAGCGAAGGGCTACATTCATTTGCTGAGTGAATGATGAGGGCGCAGAGGTAATAGATGCAGTTAAATAGTTGACATGGATTTAAGCTGTTTTTCAGGTAAGAAACAGTTGTGGACTTCTTAAGCACTGATGTACGTCGCTCTGGATAGGAGCGTCAGCTAAATGCCGTAAATGTAAATGTAAATGTATTTATTTATTCATTTTTTCTTTTTTAAGACTCAGGCAGAGTCAGAGCACTGGTTAGCAGACCCTCAATGGAACAGCAGAAAGAAAAAAACATGGTCAGGTTTTCATTCAAACAAATCTGTGAAAGGTTAACTAGCAAATTAGTAAATGCACGTGAGAGAGTGTGGCTGAATGTGTATGTGTGTGTGTGTGTGTGTGTGTGTATGTGTGTGTGTGTGTGTGCGTGCATGGCACTACATTGGCTGGCAGACCTCACCAAATGGTAGAAACATTTAAAAATAGAGCAAACATACCTGACCTTTGAATGACCTCAATCATGCGTGCATAATGAACACTTGATTATTTTACAACTGCTCCAAAAACCTAAAGGGAATGTGAGGCTTAAATCCTGTGAGGAGAGTAGCAGAGAGGAGGATTGTCTGCAGCAGGCATATCTGATATACTGATACTTGTGCTCAGTGATAGGTGGGGCTTGTGAAAGGAGGGAGTGAAAACATGCTGTAATATTATTGGTTAATACTATTTCCCCATGCCTCTTGGACAAGGTCACGTCCGAAGGCTAATTCTCTCGAAAAAAGCAAGCATTTTGTCTTTTGAACGATACGGCACAAGAAATGGTGCTTAATATGGCCAAGGGCATGAACCAACAAGGTTAGGAAGGTCCATTTAGATTTCGAGTCAACTTTTAATGTATGTCTGCCTGTTATCTCACAGAGTGAACATCTCAGAATGGGTGAGTCTGAATGGGCAAATTAATTCACGTAGCGAATGAACGGCGGCATTAATTCACTGAATGAATGGCGAGGGCATGGAAATAGGCCCTGTCTGTTGGATACTGACCCAGGCGGCGTCCTCCAGTGTTTGATGTTAGTGATTAATCCAGAAAATGGTACAATTAATCTCTCTCTTATAGCCGGGACCATCACGGCCGAACATAACTGCGCGGCAAGAGGTACGAATGACGTCGTTGTCTCCATCAGCTGTAATGAGGTTGTTCACAGCAGATTCAGATGTATGTGCAATTAAAGTAGTGTGCCTCTGAAAGACTTCCTTAATGAAGGGACGTATATTGCTTGCTTGAGGAGGCCATAATAACTCCACTGATAAATAGTGCTGTGACATCGTCAGTTAATAAGATCACCTAGCTCTGGGCAAGCAGACGTGATAATTAGCTTCTCTTCGGAGCCCGCAGACACAAAAAAGACAGTGAGATAACGATTATATTTGAGTTTTTGATGTTTAATATTAGTATTTTTTTTCCCAAAGTGGAGATAAATCAGGGAAGGTTGCTTTCAGAGTCACTCAAGATGAGCTAGTTTTCGTCCCCTGTTAAAATCTCATTTCCAGCCGAGCCTGGTACACGTTTTCACACTTAATACATAATTGTCATTCTCCTGATCATCTTGGTTATCTTCAGTGACAGTTTTCATATGAAACGCATGGCTTTTTAACATTGACGCACTGAATCAGACCGTACTGTCAAAATATCATATCCTCACCATACTCACACACTTTAACTGCAGATTTTTTAATGGACTGAATAACAAATTGAGTTATACGGTGCGCTATACAGTTTGCTACCGTTCCCATGTTCATATCTCCGCTTGCTTTGTCTGCTGTATCTCCACTTAACCCTCTAAATCCAAAGTGTGTGTATATAGCCCACACTTCAGTTCCTCACCCTCATAATTGCACAGTTTATATGTTAAATCATGGTAATTACCAGTTTGCTGGGGTGGTTACAAATGACTAATTACCTCCCTCAACTTGTAATTGGATTACTTTACTGATTACGTCCTTCATCGCTCAAGTTTTTCTCCAGAATCCATTCTAATCTGCAACAACTGGAAAGGTCAAGGGAAACCACAGCAGTACTGTATGTCGAAAGAAACAGCCAAACCCAGTTAACATCACTTAAAAGGCATTTTTCTGAAGATGCAGTCAGTTATGCTGTACTAAAAGCACAACAAATGTGATTTGAAAACTTAGAAACTTGCCAATGAATTGTTCATAATAAATGAAATATTTATAATAATTATTAGAAATTCACACTAATGGATAAGCCAGTTATGAATAAAATCAGAATCAGAATCAGAATCAGAAAACTTTATTAATCTCGGAGGAAATTGTTCACATCACGACTGCAGACTCAAGACAAGACATAATGCAGAGTAAAAAAATTAAAAGTTTAAAAATGGTTTCCGAGTCTGGCCTATTTAGGTGAGGTTGATGTTCCTCTTCTTTAAAAAAGGGATTTTTTGGAATTACTTTCATGTTAGTATTACATGATATTCTGAAATATTCTTGTTTATACACAATCCGAAGTTTTACGCAGTTTGGCCCGGGTCATTTTAGTTGAGTTTCTCATTATTCATTGTCTTTCATGGAAGCCCCACTGTTGTCACTCCATTCAAGAACTTGGATCCCACCTCCAGTGTTCAGCTCAGCAGGACGTTGTTAGGACTTGCAGCCCACAGCATGCGGTAGAATTTCAGATTGCTTTCATAAGACAAGTCTGAAAACCTGTCCGTCTTTCCTTTTTTTCATCCATTCATTCATCCATCCAATTATTCATTCATCCATCCCTCCATCCATCAATTCTACCACCTGTCTACCAATTCCCCCACTCCACATGAAAAACAAGAGCAGGTTAAATAGTGTTGGGAACAAAAAGAATCGTGCAAAAACATAAAATGGCCTCTCCTGTCTGCTGCGATATCAGGGGAGCTAATAGGCTGTTTACAGAAAGCTGCACACTCTTATTTGATTGTTGAAACTACATTACTGTCAGAAAATAAAAGACTGGACAGAAGCTTCCAAATCCCAGGCTTGTTTATTAAATACATAACACCATAATCTTTAACTTCAGTCTCCTCTCTGGTCTTCTGTATTAGGCCAAATGATGTAAATTACATGTAGATAGAAACAGAGTTAAAAAAAACATTACATGGGTTACATTTTGCTCCAATGAAATATTGTTGCAATAACTTTTTTGTCCACGGCAAGAAATAAGGAGAAAATGACCTACTCATGAAGAACCTGTAGAGTCTCTTAATTCAAACTGAAACACAACTGACTGTAGCACATTTAGTATAAAAATAAAAAACAGATTTCACATCTACATCCATCTGCTTTGTGCATGTGTTGTACATCTGAACTGCCTGCGTCCTTTTACAGCCCTGTTTACTGCAGAACTTCACAATTTATAATTTTTTACTGTACCAAATATGGCCATTTGTGTTAGTGCTGCACAATATATCTTCTGTAAACTGTTATTGCAATATTCGTCCCTGCAATGCAGCTATTGCTGAAGGCTGCAATATGCAAATGAGCCTCTAACCAGTCACAATTTTTTGATCACAGCTTCAGGAAAGTTACTGGGTGTTTTGATGAGTCAAGGTACTCATTAAATCCAACTAAATTAAGGTTGTTTTGCCTAAACTCTAAACTCTAAGGTGTTTTTTTTTAAATGCACACATTCTACATTCATCATTTCATTTGTTCCTGTCAATATATTTCATAACTCATCATAGTTCATTCTTGCATAACAATTTTCCAACCTTTGCAGCTCATTCAAAAAGGGAACACAGGGCCAAAACACTCCTCAGGCTAAGCTGCTGAAGGCAATAAGAAAATTGATGTAAATGTGTGACTTTATGAAAAAAATTAATTAATAACGGTCTGTTTTGCAGCTTTGTTTCTGTCTATGGACTGAATGGATCAGGGGGAAATTAATGTAAATTTTAAAACAAGGTTTACATACTTCAAGAAAAGTGGTGATGTAAAAGGACGCACAGCTGCAATGTGTTTCAGTAAAATTGCAATACTGATATTTTGTCTATGTCATGCAGCTCTAACTTCTTGTGTTTAATCTCTTGATCTACTATTCAGATTAGACTATAACTTATTCAGTGACTATTATAAAAAATAATACATAGGTTAGTAGGTATAAGAAAGTGAAGCATGAGCCTCCATATGGGTAAAATAAAACACAACAATCACCAGAATTTTCATATGCAAAATTTGCTGCAATTCTAGAAGAATGGAAGGCCAACAGCCAACAACTAGAATTCATTAGTTATTCTGCAACTGTGTGAAAAAATAGCAATAACCTTCTAGCACTGTAGAACAGTGTTAAAAAGGGGGAGAGCATTTTAGAAATTTTATAACTGAGGAAAGCATTGTAGAACAGTGTGAAAGGAGAGAACAATCTAGAGCAATAATTGCTTGGACAGTGTGAATGCAAGAGGTCGTACTAGAACAATGAAAAAGAGGTTAACATTCTAATACAATGAATGGCATAGATCAGTCCAAACAGTGTCTCTAGAACATTCTAGAACAATGAATGGCAGAAATCAGTCCAAACAGTGTCTCTAGAGCATTCTAGAACAATGTCAGTAGAGAGAATGTTCTACAACAGTGAGAATTATATTACGATTTTACTGCTACATATTGCAACGGTCTTTCAGTATATATAATATTTTGGAATCAAAAAGGCTTAAAGTCTGTAAATAAAGTCTGTAAATAACGTTCACTTTCCCAACCCATACAGTTCACATGTGGAACATAAACTACAAAATCAGCGTTTTCAAATAATAGTTTTTGTGATGTCACAAAAGCAACCCATTTAAATATCTTCCCATTCTGGCTGAAGCAGTTAAGCCCCGCCCACATGCACCAATTGTCAACATTGTTAATTACACGAAACCCTCGATTCATCAGAACACCCAGAACCTCACCTGGAGCTGTGACTGGTCACCCTGTCAGGAATACTGTGATTGGTTAGAGGCTTGTTTGCATACTGCAGCCTTTTATAATATCAGTATTGCAGAGAAGACAGATACTCAAAGACAGATATGTCTTACAGAAATGCATGTTTTACTGTGTTGTTTCCAACCTCCTTATTTTTGTATGATTAATTCTAAATATTAAAAAGTGACCAGTTTAAGGGGTTAAGAACTGCAGTGCCTGCTTAGTTGAGAGGGATCACACTACCTGAGAAGTCCAGTGAGTCTTTTTGACCATTTGGTCTCTCTTTTTCTTCTGCGGAATGTAATATTTGGCTCATACTGAAGCCGGGTGCGCGCCTCATCGGCCGTCTGCAGCCCTGACCTTTAAACAGTCTCTCTCGCTTCTCTCACTCCGCACTGAGTGTGCTCTCTCGGCCCATAGACGGCACCCAGACAATGAATCTCATTTACTTTGTGCCATCCTCAGCGCTCTCCCCATGTTTGAGCGCTCTCTCTCTCTCTCTCTCTCTCTCTCTCTCTCTCTCTCTCTCTCTCTCTCTCTCTCCATCGGCACAGCCATCAGCACTTGAATCTGCCAATGCCAGCATGCAGAAACCCGTCTGGCTGCTGTTGGATGGAGTGATATGGGAGCGAGGGGCTATCCCGCCAACTCAAATGAAAATGGGGCCAATCGGACAATTCCAGAGATACTGAATCCCTTGGCTGGGTTCCCCCGTACTGGCAGAGTCAGGTACTTTGCCCAGAGAGGTATAAAGATTGACGTATACACACCTCTGAGGACATGTGGTTATTTTGTAGGTTGTCATATGCGTCCAAAAGGGCCCTGGGGATAAAACTTTTTTTATCTATGGGAAAAACTAACAGTGCTAAATCACATTCTGTGTTAGTGCGACAGAGGCGTGTATGTTCAGTTTTGAACATACCCCCCTATGGTCAATAATACTGTGTTATTAACTGTAATGTACTGTCAAAGTCATTAAGTAGTTAACCCTTAGAACACGTGCGTCACGGATCCGTACCAGAAGCTCCTTATGTGGAAGTTCACCCAGTTTATGTTGCTGCTTGAGATGTCAGACGTCATGCTGAGCTTTGGTTGGTGCTCCTTTGTCACTTACAACCAAAGTTATTGATATTTAGAACATGTGATAATAACTGCTACTGGGGTTTTAGAACAGGAGTGTTAGGAATTCAGTACTGACTGTTTAAATAAAACTAAAAAAATTGAAAATTAAACCAGAAGAATGAAATCATTTCGACTGGCATTTTCAGTTGTCAGGATTTTCAGCATGACAGCAGTTATTATGTTTAGTCCAATGGGAAACAAACGCAAACCATTTCCCAGCTTTGCACATGGCAACAACAATTTTGGGGCAAGATTTAGTCACTAGTTTTTTTTTTTTAAGTTTTCTTTGTAGCGATTAAATGAGATATCTTCACATTAACCAGCGTGTCTTTGTTTCTCATGGCTGTGTTTTTGTTGTAGCATAGATTTGGCAGGAAGTTTGGTCATAGGGTTGATTGGCAATACCAAATTGGGCAGCTGGTAGCCTAGTGGTTAGGGCATTCGCCCTGTGACCAGAAAGTCTGGGTTCGATCCCCAAGACCGCTAGGCACTGCTGAGGTACCCTGAGCAAGGTACCGTCCCCACACACTGCCCCCGGGCGCCGTGTTCCTGGCTACCCCCTGCTTCGCTTGGTGAATGGGTTAAATGCGGAGGTTGAATTTCGTGCTGTTCACGTATGACAAATTTTCACTTCAAATGTAGTATGTTGATGCCTGTAATAAACAATACTATGGCAAAAAATTGTACCTAGGTTTAACATTATCGGATTGAACACATTAACACGTATTTTTATGATTTATTTAGCACATTCTTTACGTTCATTCTCAATACAAAACCGCTGATTAAAAAAGGCAGTTATCTGCTGCGTGTTTTGTTTCAACACTATACCCAGCACCCCTGAAGCACAAATTACATCCTCATTAAGACAGTTCAGGCGGTCCAAACAGTCTAGGTAAGAGATGAAATGTCAGTTCTCGCCCAACTGTCACTCAGTTTCAGGAGTGCAGTCATTATCCCCAGCGAGAAAGCAGGAAGAGTTACCTTCCATCCGTCTATTATGTCAAACAGCAATTAAAAGAGAGATACGGAGCGAGTGTAATATTGGAACATGTGATGAGGCCGGTGTGGCAACCGAGTGGAGGCAGATAACACCAGAACAAATTGAAGGCGTAATCAAAGATTAAACAGGAAAAGGCGAGGGCCATTTCATATCCAGCGTGTATTACTGTGATACAGGCGTGGAGGAGTGCAGTAATTGATTTCTGATCTTAATTCACTTGCTGAGACAATTTAATCTAATCAGAGAGGGAGAGGTGGGGGCCCGTGGCAATGAATTCTGCATCTGGCTGTTGCTGAAACAAAACACGGCTCTGCAGACAGCTTTATAGCAGTTTAATGGGGACTCTCGTAGACCATAGCACTTGTTTGGCTGGTACATGCCTTTGAAACAGCTCTCTTGTTCTCACACAAAACACGACAGGTATCCTAAGTGTAGACAATATGTCTAAATATTTATGTAGTATGATATATAATTCAGTCTATTTCTAGATGTTTTTACTTATGAAGTCATATACAGTGAAATTATAATAGTGCAGAAACTTTTACCTTATTTTTTTAACGTAATTGAACAATCTCTTACTTGAGCATTACTTAATGCCTAGAAGTATAATAACCAGGTGGCATTCTTTAGACCTTTGCAATTTGTCATTATCCACATGTGTGTGGACTTCGAGTTCAAAATTTACATTTACATTTATCAGACGCTTTTATCCAAAGCAACTTCCATTCCCTAACTACAGGGGGCAGTCTCTCCCTGGAGCAACTTGGAGTTAAGGGTCTTGCTCAGGGACCCAGTGGTGCTATGCTGAAAGTAGAATTCGAGGATGGTCCTGGGGCAAGTATCCAACCATAATACAACCACAACCACCCCACTAGTTGGTTTCTCACAGCCTCCTTCCAACTTGTTAATTTTAGATTTTAAATTTGACCCCGAATTTCCACCTGGTTTAGCTTTTTAATCTACTTGTATATTCCTCCCTAACTTCATTTCATACACTCCTGCTTGGTATTACTTCACTGCTTTTGTTTTATCCTCTAATATGATGTCGCTGCTTTGTGTTTCTATTACATTTTCTTTCTTTGCTGTCTTTGCACTCTGTGTAGTCCTGTCCTGCACTGGTTTAGTTTGTGGTGTTTCAGTTTTTGCTCTTTGAGTTGTACCATGGACCTGGAGGAACACTGTGATCCTGGAGGAACATTGTTTGATTTCACTGTGTACTAAGTATATGGCTAAAATGACAATAAACCTACTTGAGTTGATTTGACTCCATCACATCTTGCTATTAACAACGGGAGGGTGGATGTGCTTCTATCCAGACAACTGAAGCATTAGTGAATCTTTCTGAGCTGCCATGTCATTTGACAGCTCAGCACACTTGGAGGAGAACACTGACTGACAATTTTGTTAGAGAGGGCCATCCTGCTTATCCAGAGAGAGTAAAGCCAATAATGCTGTCTTGAATTCCAGGTCTGTGTCTTTGCAGAGGAGTCCTCCTACTGACAGGACCAACAGTTTTTGTGTTATGCCAGAATATATATATATATAAACGCATATAGGCAAGCATATAAATATATACATTTAAGATGTGTGCGCTTGCCAAACACTTGGAACAATGTGCTCTGCTTTGTCAGGCTCCAGTTAAAAGACCAAAGACAGTAAAATAGGAAAACGCTGTTGTGGTGTTTTTTCCACATCAGCGTACAAACTGCGGTTTACCCCCATTCAGTTGCAGTAAACGTTTTACCTCTCTGCCTCGTGAAGCATTATGTCTTGGCATCCAACTTTGTGTGCACCGAGAGGGTAGAAAGAGGGAGAAACACAAACTTTAGTTGATGCATGGTTATATCCCAGTATTGATTTGATCTTTATAAAGGTTCCCATGAGTGCGTGAGCGGCCTGGGAGGAGAGACAGAATGCTGACGGATTTGCAAGTGAAGGAGGAGGTGGTGGAGGAGCTGGGGGCGGCTGCAGGCTGGAGGGGGCTGGGGAGGGTGGGGGTGTCGGGGGGTGTGTGCTGGGGGATAAAAGCACAGCAACTCCATGTCCTCGTAAAGACGGATCAGCACCGTGAACGAAAGCTGCATACTGATTGTGGGCATGGCAAAGCCCTGAGCCAGGGAGCAAGCAAGATGTGCCGGAGAGAAAAATGCCCTCAAAGCCGCTAAGCTGGGAGGAGAGAGGGCATGAAGGGGGAGGGAGAGAGGGAGAGAGAGAGGCTGGGGGGG
>JBBPDE010000001.1:21762064-21772902 GCA_037974605.1 Nannopetersius ansorgii
TGTGTGTGTGTGTGTGTGTGTGTGTGTGTGTGTGTGTGTGTGTGTGTGTGTGTGTGTGTGTTTGTGTGTATGTGTGTACGTGTGTGTGCGTGCGCTTTGGACGCATTCCAGTGAAGGGGATTCCACATTCAGTAACCATGCAGAAGGAGGTGCAATTAAAGTGTCTATGCTCCCATCCACTTCTATGTCAAAGGAGCAAGTCATCCTTTCATTTGGTGTAAAATGAAGCGCTGTCTGAATGGTTTATGGCGCTCGTTTTTAACGTTCCAGTGCACCACGAAAGCGTTCATCTCTCTAACATCTTACATCTGCCGCATCATAACTGCCTTATTATGCTGTCACCCCTGCACAAGATCAGCCACTCGATATGCAGCTTTGGTCATGAACGTGCAAAGAGGATTTTAGGATTTGTTAGGCATCTTTGATAGGATTGCCTTCCTGATTCGAAGATTTTGGGGTTTTTTTTAGAGAGACGATGACTTCATGATAAACTTTGAAACTAGTGTAGATGTGGCCGCTCGCTACTAAAATGTGTGAATGGCTGCGGGAAAAATAGTTTTCAAACCAATTAGCCTAATACGTTAATTACTTCTACATGTGCTGTGCAAAAGTCTTGAGCCCCTCATTTCTTCATATGTTGCTTTCAAAGAGTCAGACTTTCTATTATTTTATTGTAGTCTTGAGGAACAGTTCTTCAGGCTTTCTGAAAGACTTTCAAAGGCTCTCATTTTCAGTCCAGTCCCTGAACCTGACCAGTTACATTTTTTGTGACCTACAGAATGAGGAAAAAGAAAGCAGATTATCGCAGTACATGGAAGCCGATCACAACAGAGCTCATTAAAGACGTATATTGTATTCAACCCAAGCACAGTGTGAGTTAAATATATTAGTTATAGTTTGTATAAATGAAAAACAAAGTTTATGTAGCGCTTATTTTAGATATAATCAGGTTATAATTGATGTAATGTACATTTAAAAGCTTAATGTACATTTAAATGATAAATTTCAATAAACTTTATAGTAACATTTTGTGCAAATTGGGCAAATTGTTATGACTTAATAAATCAAAATCCTAAAATTATGTATATATCCATAACCACATCTACAAGAACGTCTTCTGTGCACTGGTGCATAAGCAGCCCTGATAGCCTGAATGTACAGTTTCGAATGGTTTGAAACTGTGTGGAGCTACTTTGAGACTAACTGTCAGTGGAAACATAGCTGAGGTGTCTTTCTGGTCCTCTGTCCTTTACCCAAGATGTACCTGCTTGTCTTCAACCAGTAAAATTCAAAAGGAGCTCATGGATCATTTGAAATCTATAACATTATCCTATTAAAAAATAATCTTTCCAAACTTCAGCTTCAATTTGAAGCAGGTTTCCCTTCCGTTCTGGAGCAGTTCTTATTGCGATTAAACTGTTCCACACAGTCTTTCCCACCAAAGATAATGTCATATGGGCTCGTGTGCTGATAAGTGATGTAAAGATTGCTCTGCAGAAAGAGAAGGGCAGGGACAGGGACGGCTAAAATGTGCTTTTTCAGCACAAATTCATCCCCGGCTCTCAAATAGACTCCAGTGATCTACCGGCTCAAAACAAGCAGTTATGGGAAGGCCTGTCACAGGCTGTGCGCTGCACTCAATTTATGGATCTCTGAAAACGCTAGAGGTGCTACCGTCCCTCTCGCATCAACATTAGTGACAATATGCAGATGTTATGCTTAGAATCTTTTCTTTTTCTGCCGTATGTTTGCTAGGATGTTATTGCTTATACCGAAGAACTGCTGCACAATGATTTGCCATCTTTTTTTTCCTAACCACTTCCAAATGAGTTGCTTCTATCCACTAAATATCTCACTAGCAAACAGGAATGTTTAAATACTAAGCAATTAGAACATAACTTGTTGCTATTCTTGCTTTTAATAACAAAAGAGTCTAAAATGTATCAAAAAAACTGCTAAAAGGGCAGATCTTCGATCGGTAGCAAATTTGAATAAATAGACAGTAAATGTAATTTATATGTAAATAAGTATTTGTGTACCACACTGTTAATTATGTAACCCCATAACACTGAAATTTTAAATAACTGTAATCATCAAGTAATGATAGAATAAAAAGAAATGTATTAAGGACCCCCATTGTGTTGGCTTTAGACCCCCCATGCGAAACAAAGCATTGCCGGAGCAGATAAGTGCGTTCTGGGATCTGTGCAGAAAGCCCAATACAGAATGTCCTCAGACAATACATTTCATTCCATCTTTTGTCCTTTGTCTCTCAAAGCAGCTTTGAATGTGCTTATGCTTTATTAAAATGAGCTTTTGGTCTCAGATCCTTGGAGGTATGTGAGATTAGATGCTAGAAAAAGAAACAAAGAACTACTGGCTAGAGGTCTCCTTAACTCATCATCAGCATGATTTGTCGCATCAGGTGTACGGGGAAATGATTGGTCTTTTGCTTTATTGAACGTGCTGAGTCTGTTAAGAGGAAGGGGGCTAATTAACTCCTCTACAGTGAAATCCTCCACTCGGCTCCTTCTGGGAACGAGTGAGGAGGACTGCGATGTGTGTAGACAATCCTTACTTATAATTGGTGTTGTTAGATAAATGCTCCCTGATGTCATTTGTATTTATTTGGTAGATAAACGAGAGCAGCGCATCAGAGAAACTTTCTGCTCACATTAATTTACAACTGAGCTCTCAAAAGTTGCGGTACTTGGTGAAGACATTAAAAGGGCAGTGCTATTTGATGTAAGTTGCAATCATTTTGACACTGATGTACATAACAAGTATGGCTGCGCAATACATCCTCTGCTATTTATTACTGTGATATCCATCTCTGCAATACTGATATGGCAAAAGGCTCAAAAATGCAAATGAGCCTTTAACCTATCACAGTATTTCCGTGTGGGTGACCAATCACAGCTCCAGGCGAGTTACTGGGTATTCTGATGAATGGAAGTCTAATCCTGCAAAGGTCTCATTTTTAACCATTAAGGGTGCTGAATCAGTGCATGAATGGCCAGGACTATACTGCTGCAGAGTAAGAAGATATATAAGCATTAGTTCTACATGAGAAGGAGGGTGATGAGTTTAGTCCAGGATGTCATTTCAAAGAAGGGAGTGGCTACTCAATTTTTGAATTAGTATCACAAGTTCAATATACAAAACGTTTGGTCACTCATGTGTATAAAACATATCTAAACAATGAATTTAACTGCCATTTAGCCCAGTTACCATCTACCAACTGGTAGGCAGCTAGTGGCTTTGTGGCTAAGGTGAGCAAAAAGGTGTGGGTTTGATTCCCAGGACAACTAATAGCACCACTGAGGTACCCTTGAGTAAGGTACCGTCCCCACATAGTGCTGCTACACTTGGTGAATGGGTTAAATACAGAGAAAGAATTTTGTGCTGTGCTGTGTTTACTTATCACTCTACACTTTATCTGAATGCAGAGTCGTTAGTTATCAGGATTTACAGCCTGGACTCAGCATCACTTTTTGAAATCGCACTTTTATCTGCTGTTAACGTTTTAATGTTAAAAGTTCAAGTATTGACTTCAGCTGGACCACGGAGAATGCTTTTTTGAACAATTCGGACAAGACTAGGTGACCCAGGGTTATTTCTGCTGTGGGTTTTACAGCAGGTAAAAGCAGGGCACCGATTCTGTAAAGAATACGGTCCAGGTGGACTCTGAACTAAAATTTTTCCGAAATACCAGTAACACTGACATTACCTCACCTCCCCACAATAATCCTGTATGATCCTGCCTTTCGCAACTCAGGGCCCATCTAAACCAGCCACAAACGCTTCTGTGGCCCACAAAATGTACCCAACCTGATGCTAAATATGACCATAATCAATATAGCTAATCAAATTTAGTTTGCACACATACCAATGCCACATGAAAAAATACAAAAAAAATATCTATATTTTTGTCCATATCGTGCTGCCAAGTGTACTACATCAGTGCTCAATGCCAAACACTGCTTTTAACTTCATGGCTATATATATATATATATAGCCATACCACCAAGTTCCACAGGTCAAAAGCCACTGCTAGCTGCTTGAAATGGATCTCTGAAACGTAATGAACGAAATATGTATTCAACCACGTATCGCACATTATTTTCAATGTGTTTTTCATAGTGTAAAGGTGTCCTTGTATGTTGTTTGTGTCACAGCTTGCTCTCAGCATGTGGGCTTTTTGAGTAGATGACTTTATCTTCCATGAGCAATTAGCTTAGCCCACCACATTCATTTACCTGTAGGAAGAGAGGAGATATGAAGGTCATCTTGCTGGGGGCTCGTTCTCCTCTGCTGGCTTGTTTTCCTTTTGAGTGAGAAGAGCTGTTGACTTCAGAGTGGCACCTCTAACTTCGGCTGGCTGATAAGTCTCAGTGTGGAGAAGCAGAGGCTGGATTTATATTCAGACACCATCTGCTTTTGAAGTTCCAAAGAGTTGAAATTGATTTTCCCCCCCCTTTTCTCTCACTCTCTCTTTCTCGTCCCATTCTCAAGCAAAGGTTATGACTCCAGGTTCAGCGAGTTATCAGCTTTGTTTTCCTTTGCAAGACTGAATCAGCAAGAATATGCAGCACGGTGAGCTTAGGGATCTGAGAAACGGACTACCTTCATAAGCTTTGCAGATACACACACACACTTGTACAGAACAGGCAAACAATTTTGAAGTATAGTACTTAGTAAAACTCGACATGAAAAGCCTATGGTCTGTAATTTATGAAAACAGACCAGAGTGTGCCGACTAAACGTCTGCAGCAATATCGCACAACTAACTGAATCTTAATTTGCTGTAATGATTTTCCCGCAGAGTTTTATCACAGGCCTAATCATATCCACCTGATTCCCCCATTCTGATGCCACTCAAGCCTTGATTAACTGAAGCAGTCGTGTTTAATTAGGGGTTTGTAAATAATCTGATCAGTGTGGAGAACCTTTATCAACAGATCAAAGACTGTGAAGGTTTTTCCCATGTAGTAAGAACACAGCTAATGGAATGTTGTGATAAAATGCCTTAAGAGTCAAAGCATTTGGTCAGTCGTTAGAGTTAACAGTTATTTCTGTCAGTTATTACATACTGTTATTACATAATTAACGCTCATGTTTTTCTGTATTGATGGGATCGAAGCCTTACTTCTAAGCATCTTCCCTCAAATCCACATCATGCCAAAAATAAATGTTTCTTCAAATCTTCCTGGAAGTCGACCTTAGGCAGAGATCAGAATGAATTTTTCTTATCTTTTTATGGTAAACATTTTTGAGAGAAACAAAATGTGGGTGGGGAGTGATTTTACTGGCTAGGATTTGTTTGGATTGTGAAAAATTAACTCTTTGCTACTGGTTGGTCATTGTCTGTTCTGTCAAAAAGCCCAAAAAAGTTTTTTTTTTGGCATTTTCTGTCATTTCTGAAATATGATGAAGTGGCCAGTGTGTTTGTGTGTGTGTGTGTGTGTGTGTGTGTGTGTGTGTTTGTGTGTGTGTGTGTGTGTGTGCGTCTTACAGCATGGTAGAAAACTTTTGAAAAGTTTTACAAACTGTCTGTCGGAACGACCCCACTCATGTTTAACATGGAGCACAGTGACTAACATGAACAAGCTGATGTAACTGATTATGTTACCACCAAAGCTAGTGAGACAGTAAATCTATTTAGGAGAGTGACAGAGAGGTACCTGCGAAGAAAAGAGATTGTCTGCAGCATCCTAATTAACGAACATAGCTGAGATGTGTGTAAATGCCATCAGGAGCAGAGGTACTGATGTTTCATTCTATAACAGTAGTACTATGATTACAATGGTAATGTTGGTTAATAGTATCTTTCCCTCCCTATTTTACAAGGTGACATGCACTACAATTTTTACCCACTGCAGTTTTTCACCACTTATCCAGTTATTTCATAAACTGTAGATTTCTATACTTGTTAAACATTAGAACGTTGTTAAGTGAATAACTATAAATGAAAATATATGTCAAATAAAAAAAGTTTCATCTATATGATGGAGAGTGTATGTCTGACATCCTGTTAACTAGTTGTGTGGTGATGCAGAGTCAAATCCTAGACTGTCCTTTAACATTAAATGCTCTAATAAACTGTTTCATCCCATTGGCTGCCACTTACTAGCATGTTAAATATCTGAACACTTGTCTGGTGGGCCACAATGTAAATATAAATGTGTTTGGTGGCTTTTCTAAGTTAATAGTGATGAATAAAACGTTTCTGTCTGATAAAGATGCTCAAATGTAATGTAGATTTATTCGTTAGCAAAGATTATCCAGTGCATTTTAGTAAATATCAAGTGTGTAATATGGAAATGTAGAAAATCTTGGTGTGTAAATACTGTATTTGTTGATGGGTAGTGTAGTAAAACATTAGAAGCCATTTAAAGGAGAGTCATTGCATTCTGAACAACAGAGAAGCATGAATTGCTTAAAATAACCAGGGACATCTCCTGTGCTTCGCCCCCAGACATCTCTGGGGCACTGAGCTTGATCTCCCACTTTTACATCCACTTTGATTTTTCCCACATCTTTGATTAGTCTCTCCTGTATCTTGTCTCACGTCCCCTTTTTAAGTCCAGCTCCACCTGGAGTTCTATGTCCATTAACTCATGCCTCTTTGAAAGTAAAAGTTCTGTCATATGTGAACACACAGCATGAACAGCATAAAATTCTCCTTCTGCATTTAATCCATTCACCAAGAGAAGCAGCGGGTAGCCAGGAACACAGTTTCCAGGGAGCGCTGTGTCGGGATGGTACCTCACTCAGGGATTCCCCGGAGGTGCTTAGCAGTCTTGGGAATTGCACCCATGACTTCCTGCGAATGCCCTAACCACCAGGACACTAGTTGTTTACACCTGGTTTCATGATTCTCCCTCTCCCTGTGCCGTGAGTTGCAATACTGAACACACCTGGCTCTTCTATTTCTCGCAAGAATGTGTGTTTATGTGACAGTGCATGCCATTCCCACTGTGGCCCTCATGCCTTCCTTAAAAATCGTTATTTTGGATTCATGTGCGGAAGTAATATCAAGCCAGCGCTGTGATATCATCTCCTTTGTTTGATTTCCAGACATTTTCTGATTAAAACCATCATGACTCATTCCTGCAAGTGCGCCTAACTCCCTTTGTATCAGCCGGCAGAACAATAATAAGGTGAAAAAAGGTGCATTTTGACATCAGGTTCACTTGGTAAAAACAATCACTACTTACTTTTGTACTATTGGCCTGGCTAGTCCTCTAAATGGCCCAATTTTGGCCACACAGTGATTTCATGTCACTGTAATTTAGGACTGAACTCTGAAGAAGGTCCAGTCTGATGTGGCAGAGATGAAGGGAGAGGGCGGGGTGCCCGTCTGCATCAGGATAGTTGAAGATTAACAGCAGGGCTGGGAGTGGCACTCAGGAGAGTTATGCTGGGCACAGACTCTGTCCACAGCATGGAGGAATGAGTGACCATAGCAGTCCAATCCATATCCACAGCCTTCCACTCATCAGGCCTCTCCAGAGCTCTCAAACACACTCCATCTCTGTCAGCGCCGGCACAGTGTGTGGTGGAGCCACGGAGACCTGCTAAAGATCACTGTCCTGTCATCTAATGCGTTTGGCCCACATTTAACAGCCTGAAATGTCCCACAAATCTCCAAATATCACAACTGCTTCATGGTCTCTCAGATCTGAGGAACGTTCCCAATATCAAACCAAATTAATCACATTCAATTCTGTTTTTGAACAGATGCTCACCTGATTTGGGGCTATCCAAACTTGTTTGTAAAACTGTATTAAAAAAATCAACTAAATGTTAATACAAAGTATAACGTTCCACCATTTTAAGTTCTGCAACATTTATTCTTATTGTTCTCAATTTAGTTGTTAATGTTGGGTTAATAGAACAATGTCATTTGAGAATGTATTTAAAGAAAGTTCCCCAGTTATTATGCAGCCAGTCTTTGTTAAAGGACTATAGTGTATATTATAGGAGCATTATCACTTAAGGAAAAATTAGCATGCAGAAGAAGGTCACAAATCATAAAAATGCTGATTTTAAACAAATTCCTCTCATATTAATGTGGGGAAATGCTGCAGACATTGTTTATTTTCGGTGTATATTTGCATCAGTGCATAAATGGGATGCAAATATACACAATGAACAAACAGGAACAGATAAAGACGGTGGATCCTAATATGGCAGTACGGTTATAAACTCCAAGCTTGATTTCTCTGGTTTTAACATCGTGTCGTGTTGTTTGTATTGGTGAAACAAAGGCTTGCATGACACCTTGTCAGGGCCAGCTTGTTCACGCACAGAACTGAAACACAATTTCATATAAAGGTGCCCAGAAAGCAAGCGCCGATATTTATAGCAACTTCAAATTTCATTTTTTTTTTCTTTCTCCCAGTGGAAAATCTTCCTGCACTACCACTGCAGTCAAATCATCATCAAGTTCACTACGCTTGCTTTCTGTTTAATGACTTTTCTTTTTTCAGGTAACATGTATAGGACACAGATATATACATGGACAAGGCATATACATAAACTAGCAGATTATATTTCATAATATATTTAATTAGGCAGCAGATAATATACAATAAACAGAAGAAATGCAATTAAATTAATACATCAAGGATTTTATTAGTGTCAGTGTACGTATCAGTGCAATGAATGAGGGCAACTTTATAAATAGGTGTCACTGTCGCTGGTGGTCCTTATTTAAGTGCAAATAGTGAACACTTTTTTCCACATACGGAAGGAAAATCCATCAATGTTTCATCTTAAGTTGGTCCTTTTCTGTTTTTTAAATCATGCGAATCAAATAAAAATGATAAAAAATGGAGATTCAAAGTTTGGTTCAGACAGTGATGATAGATATGAACAAAAGGAGTTTGAATTGTTTGAAAACAACAATGCAACCAAGCAAACAGTACAGTAGCAGAAATGACACATTTAGTAGTTCGCATTATGTATGCATTACATGCATTTTATTCTCCCCTTACCTCTCTGAACTGAAAGCTTTTTCAGTTCACCCTTTGGAGTAGAAGTTTAAATGTGCCCACAAGGCAAGCTGGTATATATAAACTTGCAGAGGGAGAAGCCCTGGTGGGCTCTACTGCGAATGGAGAAATTAGGAGGCAAAGGGCACCGAGAAATATTGGACACCTCATTCTCTTTGTAATTGTGTCAAGTCACTAGGCTGCATGAGATAATGACGGCTGGCGGTGAAGTGAAGAAAGCTCAAGGCTGCAGGAACCTATGCAGAGATACAGGCAGTGGCTCAGAGTCGCCCTGGAGCTCAAGATATCCTCCACTGGTTTTAACTGACTTCACAGTTGGGGAAACTTAGCAAATTAGCGTTGCGGTTTTGGCCTCGGAGATGTGACCGCACGGAGGCTGAGTTATTGCCCCAGCCTTGTTGGGATTTGCCATAAACCTACATACCTCTGCTCCTGTGTAATCTACATTCCTATTCTGCCTTTCACGTCAGCCCAGATTGAGTACGCCAGGGCACCGCAACATGAAATCATCTATTTTGCTCGCATTTTGCATGGCTTTAAAAATGCATAAGACATTACCGCTGAGCCATTTGCGCCGTGTCTGCTTATCCCGACACCCTCAGAGAGAGTGGCCCACGGTATTTAGATGCCTGCTATTGCCAAGATGAAAAGGTAGCCATTAAGCTTTAATGGAGAATGGCGTTTGATTTCTTTTTTGCTCAACAAAGTGTAATGGTCCATTAACAATAACACATCACAATTTCAGCAAGTGATGATTAGGGCCATCTGTGTCTCTCCCAGTCAGTTTGCTGTGGCAGACTCCTGTTAGGACAAGCCATCGCGAATGGCTCGGATCAGTGTTTATTTCGTATATAGTAGAGTGTGCATAAATAAGTGCTCGGAGAGATTTAATACACATCGCACACGCGCATACAGAGAGGAAGTGGCCACATTTCAATGGTATTATGGTTCTCAGAAGCAAAGATGTGGTGACATGACCTTTAGTGCGTGCGAAGGAACTCGCTGTTCAACATCACAAATAAAACTCCAAATCACAATAAAGAGTCATCCAATATCCCTACAATAAAAAAAGCAATGAAAGTCATTCCTGTAACGATGAGGGTCATAGAGGATAATTGCATCCATTTTCTCACATTTATCTTACCTTCTGTGCACCCATAAGTCAGATATGGGTCCATTAGAAAAAGAGAAGCACACGCATATTCCTGCATCATTAAAGGGGCCATAACCTACTTCTCTTTGTGTTTTATGTTGCCCCCCGAAGTTCACTTGTGCTGCTTGTATGGGTGGATCGTCGCTGTTTTTTACGTGACCATTTTCAGACTGTTTTGCACATTGATATATAAATATATATATATACCCTTTTGGTACAAAAATACTGTTTGATGTCAGTCAATTTTTTCTCTCATCTTTGTCATATTGAGTAGATTAAAAGATAGAAATGGGAACAAATGTGCGACAGACTGTAAAGTATCTAAACATACAAGAAGCCTAGATAAAGGAGTTCCGACCACTCAGCATTTAGCACCACCAGTATACTGATCACTGCCTGGTCATCTGGAATCACCTGCACCCGTTTCTTCAGTGGTTCAGATTAGATACTTTCTTATTATATATATATATATAAATCATTCATCACTGATGACGTGTCCAAGCACCACTAATAGGTGTATTTTTAGAGCATAATTATTGGCATCCCCGGTTAATAATATAGGACCACAATGAAAAAGAAGAGGAACAGCCAACCTTTAATTCAAGTGCATTTATTCAGTGGGAAAAAAATCCCACATTAAGAAATAATTATTTTACATCAAATCA
>JBBPDE010000001.1:21777069-21789226 GCA_037974605.1 Nannopetersius ansorgii
AAATAATTGTCGGCGTTAAGTAAATAATGCATTAACGCGATAATAACGCGTTAACTTTCCCAGCCCTAATATATATATATGTATATGTTTGTGTGTGTGTGTGTATAAATATATTTAATTCCTTATAAAACCTGATCAGTAAGCCTGTTGTTTAAGAAAATGGGTTTTTATTGTGCACAATTGCATGATACTTGGAGCATAAACAAACACTCACAAAAGCTGTAGAGCATACAACCTTCTACAAAGTCTTTAAGTTTTTTTGTGAAGAAAATAGGTTTTTACATCTGAATGCTTAAATTGTTTGTTTAAATGGCTCTTGATGTTGCAGAATCTCATGGATATGTTTCTGAACCTTTTGAAAATGTTTCTATACAGCATAACTTTAGTATTATCAGCAGTGCTTTCCACAGGGTTCAGCATTTTCCATGTCTGGAATGCAATTAGCAATATAAGCATGAAATGAATGAAAGTATGAATGACTAAGTGAATTATGTCCTTGTGTGCCAGAAAGGCGCCTTTAAATAAATAAAATGCATTATTATTATTATTATTATTATTATTGTCCCTGTGGGTATAAATAACCATGCACAGATTCATGCAGTCAGTCAGTGTGTACTGAATATAGCACTGTATTATATACTAATATCACTTTTGCAGAATATCCTCATTCGGTCATTAGTCAGTGTAGACTTCATTGACTTTGTATTCTGACTCCACGTCAATGTCAGGGTGACGACGAAGCATGTATGTCTCCTCAAGGCTCGCTGTCTGATTCCATCATTCACCTCTTCCCTCCCCTTCACTCACTGAAGTGGACAGTGATGGATACGGGCGAGCTCCAAGGCCAGGCTGAGGTGAAGTTTAAAAAAAGGAAACCATGCAGAGGTACAAGGTCACTGAGACACTGAGGAACTCGTTTTCGTTTCTGTGGAAGAAGGTGAAGGAAGCTGGGGAGGAGGCAGTCGGTGTGAGGTGGACTATTCTCTTGTGGGTTTAACCGGAGTCCGGCGCTGGCAGGATAATCGTAGCACTGCTGTCATATTTGTCATGTCGGGTAGCTTTAGCAGTCAAATAGCCGACATGACAGAACACTTCACTGTGACAGATTTGACACAGCAGACTGACTGAGCTGGGAATTGGTGTTTACTGAATGCTCTGGCATTGACTTGGGGATAAATAATTGGCTTACTCTTCGAGAGTGTCATTGTGCACCTCTTCAGCTGAGTAAATGTTCATGGGGGTTATAGTGGAGAAAATAGCTGTAAGAACTGCGCAGGAGTTTTTTTGTGTAATTGAAAGAACGTGTTCTATATTCACACGCGGCATTTCATCCGCCACTGTCCTTTAGGTGCACTAAAAGCACTTGAACAAAGGCTGAAAATATCAATGTTTGAAAGCCCGGCTGCTCTACCAGTGGATTTGTTCTGCTGCTCTTTCCTCCACTCTCTGGCTGCTGTTGCAACAATCGGTCCAACTACCCAAACGGATGTTGAGTCAAATCAGCTTTGACAGATTTGCTGACTGTCATAATTAAAAGCCCCCCCAACGCACACCGGCACCCTCAAGGCCAGATAAACTGTGCGGTGCGGACAGCGAATTTGGTCAGCGACACGCTGCACTGTGTGAAATAATGCTCCCGGCTGTTGGCACCGGTTTTCGTAGCCACTCATCACACAGCAGGACCCTGTGAGCTGCAGACCGCCACTGGGCACGAGACATTACGCCAGCGGGACATTTTGTTCCAATGAGATACAGACAGATGTCATGCACCCAGGCTCATCTTTGAAGGCTGCGAATGCATCAGTCTAATGGATGTTAGCGAAATAAATTACATATTCAGTTTTCCTTTCACTAACTGTGTCTTTAGCAAAGCATATATTGTATATTTCTAGCATAATTATTTTATTCAATTTATTTAGACCATATTTTACATGGTTTATGTCTTTGTGTCTCTGTTTGTCTGTCCAGCCGTAACAAATTATGATTCTGATTCAGTTTCTTTAAAGATCTATATCTATATTTACTTTATAGATCTATATCTATATCTAGTTTTGTTGTACATAAAAATCGATAAAGTTGAGCATACCACTCCCTACTCCATATGGAACAGAACTTTTTTCCAAAAAACGAGGATCATTTTGATAATGTACATACATTATCTGGCCAATAGCAGTTTAGCCCCACCCTTTCATGCTGAAGTTAAAAGAGGTGTTCCAGTTCAGACCGAGTGAGGTACAATACAAGGCAGCCTAGTAGAATACAGTTCATTTAAAGTTGTATGTCTCAAAGGTGAAGTAACAAAGGCAGTTTAATTGATTATGTCTTTCGGAGAATACACGGTACGGCAAAGATGACGTAACTGAAGTAATATGGAATCACAGAAGGACCAAAAAGCGCAAGTAACTCATAAACCTGAGTCGTAGTGTAGTGCAATAGTGCCACCTACTGCCGTAACACTTCTGCTGCCTTACACATACATGAAAATATAAGCAAGAGTGTATGTTTACTGATTAATACACTGCTGTTTATTTAAAATAAACAAAAACTATCCAAGCCTCATTCTTTAGAACTTTTTGTTGCTTAACTTTGCTGTATCGTGAACCGTACTGAACCGTGACCCCAAAACCGAGGTACGTACCGAACCATGACATCTGTGTACCGTTACACCCCTAATATGTACACAACAGCTGACACATCATATGAAGCAGTCAGTTACAGCTGGACAGATACTAAGATATTATTTGGAGATTAATGTTTTGCTCCAGTACTTTTTATTTGGGGTGAAGTTAATCTTAGGGATTTGTCCAGCCAGTGCTTTTGCCTGAGAGAGAAAGAGTTTCCTCGCTGAGGATGAAGCATTGCAAAGGGCTCCAGAGATTTGAAACAGCTCTTCATAAAGGCAGACGATATGAGAAATGTAGGAGGAATGTAGGATGGAGCAAGCGAGGACTTTCTGTGTGCACACTAAAGAATCATGTAGTCGTATGATGGCAAGGTTGTCTTGAGATTCCGCCAATGTAGCAAATTACACCGTGCTGTAAATATGAAAGCATTTATTTCTTTATTTCCATGATTTCTGTTTGCTGTTGCTGGTTATTGATCTAGTTGGTTATCATTTTATCTCATCACCCAGAAGGAAACACAAACTGTTTGCTGCTGATATAGAAGAAGTTACATAAAGACATCAAGCTAAATCTACAGTATTCGAGACCCTGATGCAAATTTACAACAGCTGCTAAATGACTTCAGCACCTCGGCAGCCCCCCTCGCTGTAGGATTCTTATAGGATATTTCATTTGCACTTAAAGCTGGTGCCAAGTTTGGAATTTGTTAAATTCCTAAGGCACATTCTCACTTCCACATTTGTATAATGATGCAGTTGTAATTATGTAGCAAATTATTCTCCATGACCTTCCTGACAAGTCTAATCATTTCTGGACTTGAGCCTCTCGCTCTCGATATGGGCGTGCAGTTTTATGCCCGTTTCCTATGAGAACATATTTTAAAGTTAAAGCCGTGAATTTATAGCACTGGACCTCTTTCCACCTCACTTACCACCAATCCCCATCTCAGCCAGCTCAGGTCCCCTCACTGCTTGTGGTTATAGCATGTTAGTAAATTTATACCCCATGGTATACATGAATAGTAGCCGGCAAAGGGAGAAAGGGTGTTTTTCTCCCTCCAGCACTCGTCCTTCTCCTCCATCTCTCCCTCCCACTCTCCCTCCCTCCCTCCCTCCTTCCCTCCCTCCTTCCGTCCCTTAGCCCACAACTGTGACAAGCTATGATGAATTACCTCATTATTCTAGTTCACTTGTTCGTTTCTCCGCTTTTGTAATTTCCCAGATTGATCCACATGCACTTGTGCCCACAATACTTCTGTTCTATTCATCCCACAGCTCTTCTGCCATACATACAATGCCTCTGTCGTCTGCTCTAACATGTGGCACTAGCGGGCACGGATCTGCTCCGGCAGTGGACGCATGGCTTATCCCGAAACGAACGCCACCGAGAGGCATAGGCCAAATTAACTTCTACGCACTGTCAGAACTTCGAAAGTATGCTCTCGCCGCCATCACTCATAATATACTTTCCATCCTTTACAGGTCAACGTGTGATAATTGGTCCTTCACTGGACCAGGTAATTTAAGACTGCGGTTTGTTAGCCCCGCATTATAAACTGGCCTGGCTTCTTCACTGACTCATAGTGCTTCTATCTGAGGCAGAACTTTAGATTTGGGGTAACGAAGGCTCTTCTAATGGGTTTTACCCCACCACTTCCCACTGCCCATTGATCTTCTATGCTCAAGGTTCATTGACTTTTGAATAAGTCTATTTTTTTTCTCCCGCTGACTCTCAGTCCACTATATCATATAGGCCTCTCTTTCCACCTTTTACAAGAGAATTCTTCTATATACACTACAGGGCTCTCGGTGTGATCAAACTGATCAACATAAATAAACACGTTAGATCGATTGATTTAATGAATTCGGCTGTTTGCAAAGAGCTAAATCCTTAATGGGGTTTGATTTTGTACTCAGTTTCATTATCTTGAGGCACAAGGGCTGAGCCATATTGGTAATAAAGTCCCTCTGTGATTTTAGTTTTTGACAACCAGTGTCGCAATTAAGAAGTAATAATTTACCCAGATATACAATTTCAAACAGAGCTAATTAACACTCTAGCAATGGAAAGGCTGTGTTTAGAGGAGGAATGTGTATTCTGATTCTGATTAAAGCTGCACAATAAACAACAAAATACCACATTGCAGCCCTACAGCTATACACACTGCAGTGGTAATAAGCTTAAAAACTATAAATGATGTATTAATGACACATTTGTGTAACCCTGACGTTAGTTAAAGGGGTCCTGTATTAGTTCTGTTAAAATGACTTAATACTTGTTGGATCATTTGAGTGTTCCAGTTCATCCCATTGACAGAATCTGGACCCATCATGCTGTTATCAGTGAAGACCAGCTGAGATCAATTTCCTGAGTGGCGCCACATGTAGTGGATGACAAAACCATCATGTTTGTAGGAGCTGCTCGCCAAAAATAAGTCTTTATTATCAGTTTTATGTCAAATATAATGTAGAATGTGTAAACAATTGTAAAAAAGATCATTTTTATTGGTTCATAAAGGCAAAAGGACTTATGTTTATGAAAATAACAGTTGAGAATGTAGATATTATTATTATTATTATTATAATTATTATTATTATTATTATTATTATTATTATTATTATTATTATTATTATTATTACACAGTAAACATGGTTTGTGCTTGCTATTATTATGGACATTTTACTTTACAGCACAGTGTTTCAAGTCATAAGTTTATCAGATAATTTTCTGTACTGTCAAAGAAACACACTTATTTTTTCGCTGTAAAATGATCCTTGAGTTAAGGGAACAGTTTACCGAGAGTCCAGTCTCTCTGGAAGAGGATCTGTCCATGAGATAATTGGAAGATCTCTCTTTAATTCTCCATCGAAAATGCCTAAAATAGATAGAAGTGAATGTAGAACTCAAATGATTCTTTCATGCCTCAGCAGTTCACTGCTGGTGACATGTGGCGCTGCCCGATATGGACAAAATATCGTTCATTTGTTTTTACTGTTACATATTGTGCCTTTCAAGGTATCAAAGGGCCCTTATTATCACCTTTCTGAATTAAAAAAAGTTTAAACAATGTAAATATTGTTTCAAATGGTACCTTATTCTGGCTGCAACAGTTTAGTCCCATCCATTCACACAGTGTTTCACCAACAACTTTAAAGGGGACATATTATGCAAAACTCAAAAAGTTATAATAGGTCTATTAGCTATACAAAACATGTTTATGAAGTTGTTTGTCCAAAATCTCCATCACATAAATAGATCTCACCAGCTTTATTCTTCACAGTTTTGGTCAATTTTAAAATGAGCCGTTTCAGGGTTCTGTCCCTTTCATTCAAATAAGCTGTTGCTGGCCACGCTCCACCCATCCCATGCTCCACTCACCCCTTATGCAGCTCCTGTGACACATGTGAAACTAAATGAAAAGAACAAGCAAGTTCATACTTAACTGCGATAGAAACACAAATGTCCTTAACTGAAAGTACAGTAACTTTCCAAGAGCACCCGCATACAGTGAAAGACTGCATTGTGTTTTGGTAAAACAAAATGCCTAAAAATATCTATGTATGTCACGACAGAAAGGGTTAACCCACTGCCATGATTTACCTCGTGGACAACAGGAACAAGGCAGGTAGGCATCCAAGGCAGTCAGGCTCTTTATTAACATGAACTAGAAAACGGGAACAAAGGAAACCTGGCTCTATGGCCGCTCTCTAACAGGAACATAAACGAGGCACTCACAAAAAGGGTTGGACCAATAGTATAGTATAGGACCATACTAACAGAACCCAAATACAGAACGTAATCAGAATACCAAACACAAAACAGGTGGAAACTCTAAATCAGACGTGGCTATCAAAATAAGAGTCCCAGAAAACAAAACGAAAACAGTGGCCCCTAACCGTGACAATGTAATAGCGTAAACCCTAAATACGCCCCCAAATATGCTCCCAGAACACTTTAATTTCATTTAAATCTCTGTTTAATGCATTACCCTTAAAGAGAGTGTAAAGGTAAACCTGTATTCACCTTTTAATTTAAATTCCCGCTGAGATATGCAACTCGGAACGTGGCGGGACAAAAGTATTGGAACACCGCAGCGAGGTGAACTGTTTTCGGGGAATAACCCCTGATCCACTCGGGCTAAAAATACAAATGATGGTCGTTGGAAAAGTCTCCTAGAGATCAGTCGAACTGTGGTGTTTGAAGTGTCTGAGTGCTTTCCCTGCCGAGAAATGCAACTATAAGTTAGCTTCTTATTCATGGCTCCTAATTCGAATTTTCCATTCCACTTTTAATACTTAAGGCTGATAGCAGACAAAAATGTTTGATCTTCAACTACTCTAATGGGTGGGGTCTCGACAGATGAGGGATGGTTTGATGTAAATTATATGCAAATTGGTCGAGTATGACCTCACACTGGGCCCTCTCTCCAAACGGCATGTTTTGAAAGAACTATGAAGAATAAAGCTGGTGATATCTTGAGAGTGCGAGTGATTTTGTGCAAATAACTTTATGAACATGTTTTGTATAGCCCATAGATCTATTATAACTAAAGTGAGTTTTGCATAATTTTCTCCCTTTAATGGTTTAAAATTAGGCATTTGTTGTATAATTTGAAGACCTTGATTCATTAGAAGACCCAGTAACTCACCTCCGGCTGTGGTCATTTGCATATTGTAGCCTTTTGTGATATGAGTATCGCAAAGATCAGTATTGCAATTACAACTAAAAGGGAAAATATTGTGCAGCCCTTCTGGAAGAAACATGGAAGAAAACACATAGGCCTGTATAAGATGCTCATAAAATGTGCAGCGATTGGTTAGAACTGATTTGTACTGCAACATATAGTACAATGAGGGCCAGTGTGAGGATACCAGTGAGGAAAAACTGTATTTCCCTGTTAAATATGTTGTAGAGAAAGTTGCTGTAGAGTTAAAGGATCGAGTCACAGGTTGTGGTGGTGAATAGCAGCCTATAATTAAACCTTTTCCTGTTTTTCTGTTTGTGTTGTCTTTGCGTGTGGATGTGCACATTGTGCGTATTAGTGTGATGCTTTGAGACAGCATGTTTAGTACTGTATTCATCATAATTGGAGATGCCATATGGTAGAGCTTCATCCAAATCCAATGTGGGAAGACATATTGGCATCCAAATGTAACTGCACATTCAGTCATACGGAAAAAAAAGAAGAAGCCTTCTCCGCGCTGGTGTAGCTATTCTGCATTCTCAGACTGCTCACAGTTGTATACGTTTCTCTCCATGTGAGGTTTAATTAAGCGCGGTGCCACCCAAACACTGATTTGACTTCACCGTTGCGCCCCAACAGTCGTGATGAAATATCGCTTTGCATTTTAAAAGAAGCACTACTTTATGACATTGCATCATGTTTTCCTGTCGTTTTGTTCTTCCTAAAACTGATCAGCCTTTAACTGCTCGTAATTGTAGGGTTGCATGTGTGAATAGAATAGAATCATTTATCATCTCTTTGCTAAATTTTCACATTTAGCAGGTTGTCTGGAAGACAATCGCGCGGTTACATAATGCTCTCGGAAACTGTCACCACAGGCGATCATATTCACAGAACCAGGAGAATATTGTTGAGGAAAACACATTTAGATTTAGTTGAAATGCAGTGTTTGGAGTCTCTGAAATCAGATTTAGCAGGTTCGGAGCTGGAGGCTGAGTGGTGAGGTGACTGATAGCTCAATAAGTCGTCTGAAGAGCAAGGCTTGTGTTGTGCCTCTTAAGGGCCCAATCAGGAACTGTCTGAAAGATGTCACCGGGAGAGTAAATGAATATACCGAACTGTCTCCTTGCTTTCATAGTCTCTATGCCACCAAAAATGAAATGTTGACTGACCAAGTCACGCTCCACCCACAAAAGCATTCTGTCGTAGCTACTGTTGTGAGGTCGCACCCCTACTTTATGTATTCTTTTATCTCTTTTCATGTATTCTTTTATTCTCTCCCATTATCCTATTCTATTTTTGTAAAGCAAAATGATAATGTGCTATAAACATAAACCTGATCTTGTTTATTATGTAAAGCTGATAATGATAAGCATCATCATATTTACATAAATTACATTATTTACATAATAAACAATGCCACTTACGAACTTGGACTTTTAGAGTTGGTTAAAATAATGGAACAGCATATTGTTCTCAGAGCAATGCCCTAGTGTAGCCATTTACAAAATGCAAATAAACTACCTGTCAAAAGGATTTGCATACCACAGGTTTTTTACCACTGATCCATTCATAAACTGCAGATTTTTTTTCTTATAAAATATTGGAAAGTTGCTAAGGACCACAAAGATGTAAAATAAAACAAGCTTCCTTTATAAGATATAACGACTCTGTAACAGTGCATATCTGACATCCTATTAACTGGATGCAGAGTTGAAGTCCAGACTGTCCTTTAACTTTAAATGCACTAGTTTAACTGTTTCATTCCGTTGACAGCCACTTTATAGGCCAGTGGTGATGAATAAAAAATAAATAATATGTCATTTGGCTAATAAAGGTGCTAATGAGGAACATACTGTAAAGTTGTTTGTTACAAAGAAAAATTAGTGTATATTTTAGTAAGTATTATGTAACATGCAAATGTAGGAAATCTCAGTATGCGCAAAAATAATAAAAAAAACAATTTAAGGTTCATCATAAGAACCTTTACACACTTCTTCAGTCTTAAAGGACACACAGAGTCATTGGTGCAAAACACTGTCTTTATGATGCCTCAAAAGCTCTTTAACGCAATCAGCTCTTTTTTTTCTAACTCTGTACACTGAGGTGACCCTCATTTATAAAAACAAATGGGCACCAAAATGAAACAAACAGCAATGTATAAAAAAGTCTAAAAATGTATTGAACTAATCAGAAGACAAAGTTAAAATTAACTAGAAAATGTAATCAAGTATAAGGTTAGACACATTTGAATAAACAGATTCAAATGCACTGAATAATTAAATATAATCACACTATTAGAGATGAACATTTCAAAATAGTGAAGTGACATCAAGAGTGAATCCCAGCTTGTCGTATGTATTGTAGCCAAAAGCAGATTTTCCCAACTCAGTGAAAACTAACTGAGAGGTGATTTGATTTCTGGAACAAGTCAATAATAAGCTTTGTTGAGATGCACCATGGCATGCGACCATGAACTTCATAAATAAAACGAAGCCAACGTGTTTCCTGCCACAAGGCCAGAGATTATCCTCCAGCCTTTTCATGGAGTAAAAAGTGATGGGTATCGGAGGGGTCATCAATAATGAACCTTAAAGCAGAGCGACATGCAGAATCTAATGATTTTAGAGTGGTAGCAGGTGTTTATCTGTATATCCCACCCCATAACCCAAACCTGACAGTAGTGTTTCTTTCATTAACCTTCCATACTTTCTCTAGTGTTGATACCTTTTAGGAGATCATGGCTTACAGACAGTGGCTTCTGATTGCAGCTAAAAATGAATGAATGAGTGAGTTCAAATACTTCTCATCGAAAAATGTTCTTCACACTTAGACATCTCATTTACAGAAGATGCATTTCCAAAGGGCCATCCAGTGAAAGGTTCTTCAGGGCAGTGTGTGCATCTGGAAACACAAGAAGCCAAGCTTTTGCCTCAGTTTACCAGTATTCTTACTAATTTGGCATTTAAAATTGCGTTTGTCTAGCCCTATGCAAAGGAATTTGAGCTCCTTGACTCTTTGAATGTCGGATCCCTTCATGTTAGAGGTCCAACCTTTAAAAGTAGCTCATTGTTGTAAATGGCAGATGGTAAGGTAAAAAAAAAGAACAGTGCAATTTGCCCATTGCTACTCCAATACATTCAGACAAACAGTACACAAGCATAGAGGCATGATTTGGAGTCCACAATGTAGGTGGTAATATACAAATATTAAATAATACAGCTCCAAAGGTCAGACCTCAAAGGACCCCCTTGGATACTCTTAGAGGCTCTGATTTAATGTGCTCAACGTTGCTTTCCTTTTGAAAGATCATTTCTAATCCAGTAGCACTGGGCTTAAAACTGATATTTTGTAAACTTCTTAAAAGTTAAGCATGATCAATGATCTGCAATGGAGAGATCAATGAAGAGGAGTAAGAAGATTATTTTGAACAAGTGTGGTAGCAGAGATAGTGCTATACTTTCCTGTACGAATGAATTGGTACCTACACAAAATAAGTTTACATAGAGGAGTGCCTTGAGATGATTATAATTCTAAATCTTTTGATAAGCATCATCATGTTTATCTGCAATTATTAAGATCTGTTGTTAAACTCCCTTTGTGAAGAGTTAGATGCACTCTTTTCCTGATACTGGGAATACTGATCAATGCAACAGATTGATTAAAACTATGTGTAATGTGCTCCTGTGCTTCTCTAGTATTGAGAACTTCAGTGAAATTTGAAAAGATCATGGCTTACAGCCAATGGCATCTCATTGTTATTTACCTACTAAACACGAATGAGTGAGTGAGCTCCACATCTAAAAAGGTTCTTCACACTTAGACATCTCATTTACAGAAGAGTCATCCAGCAAAAGGTTCTTCAGGGCAACGATTCTCAAACTGGCCCCTCCATACCCCAATGAGGGTTTGGGCAAACATCTGGACCCATGTGAGATTTTAGAACCAATATTGGTACCTTGAACTTTAAGAGTGTTTCTAGTTTAAATGTATTTTTGTGCCTAACTGAAATTACACAGATATCAAACCACCAAGAAGACATCCCCATGCTACAGATAAATTAAATAATAATAATTTGACATCATGCAGTACAGTATTTCACTTGTTGGAATCAGTTTTTTGCAGGAGTTAAAGCTTTTCCAACTTTGTAACATTGTAACATGTGTAAGACAGGGATTATTGATTACAGCTGATTATCATGTTGTCTGTTGACCTGTCTGTAATTAATATGAGCAGGTGTTAGGGGTTGTTTACACTGGATTCATGTTTGTGGTTCACAAACATACAAAGGCTCACAGAGAGTCTGAGGGTAAACAAGCAAGAGCTAAAATGAGTGTTTTAACAAAGACAGGTATAAGACACACAATGAGAGATAATGCTAATCCAAATACTGGAAAAGGGGAAGAACAGAATACACACGATGGGTTAGATAGGAAGAGGAGATGAAAACAACAGAGAATCCACACAGAGACAGGTATTTTTATTGACTAGGACACTAAAGAGCAGACGGCACTATGGCAGGGTTACAATCAAAACAAAGGCACATAGAACAGGGAGAATACAAACAATGACATGGTCATGGAAATGGCGAAAAATCGGAGAACATTACAAAAGCACAAAAAGAACATTACAGCAGGTCAATAGGATACATGATTACAAAAATCCAATCACATTATAGACACATTATCTGGCATTTTATCTTTTGTATTAACAGAAGATGCTAAATTAAATTTGTTCCATTTTCTGAATGCTGGCTTATGTCCATTTGTCTCCCTCCCTCCCTCCCTCCCTCCCTCTCTCTCTCTCTCTCTCTCTCTCTCTCTCTCTCTCTCTCTCTCTCTCTCTCTCT
>JBBPDE010000001.1:21824934-21835956 GCA_037974605.1 Nannopetersius ansorgii
ACGCATCAGTGTTACAGACACACACACACACACACGCACACGCACACACACACACACACACACACACACACACACACACACACGCACACACACACACACACACACAGTTTGTGGACAGAATATGATGTTCTGGGGTCAGTAAAAAGGTACTCACACAAACTGTGCATGGAAACTCTTACAGTGCACCTACAAGGTGGATCAATGAGGTACAGTTCTGTGCAAAATAATATTTATATATTTTTTTTCAATGGACATTTTTTTTTCACATTAATATTACTAAATTATGCCAACAAAAAAACAAAGAAGAATACATACATATTACAGGATAAATACACAGGGTTAGGAGGTTTTCATAAACACAGAGTTCTGAGAAAGAGCAGCTAGCTTTGTGACATTATACCCCTGCAAGTGCACAGACAGACACACACATACAGAGAGAGAGCGAGAGCAAGAGCGAGCGAGAGAGAGTTTGTGGACAGAATATGATGAGTTGCTCTCTGACAAGGGGTCAGTTGAAGCCAATATGCCCGCGGGACTGAAGCAGTTTGGCAGGGTGAGCGAGGACGGGCCCGGCCGCCCGCTGACTTCACCGCGGGGCGGGCGTGAGGCCGCCTCGTTCTTGTGCGGTGGAGGACAAACCCTTTCTCATGGTTGGTTAGACTAATCACCGTAGGGACATGCACCCCTTCCCCCTCCCACACCCCCTTCCACCTTCCCCCCTTGCAGGCAGGTATCAGGACAGGAGAAAGACAGAGAGAGAGAGAGAGAGAGAGAGAGAGAGAGAGAGAAAGAGTGAGAGAGAGACAGTCAGACAGCCTGGGGTCTGCCATGGAGCACTGGAAGCTCAGGACCCTCCGGGACTGCAGCCTAATTGCCATTCTCCTCTCAAAGCATAGCATTTTAATGCCTTTTTAAGGACAGTCAGGCATGGAGGACATCCCTCACAGCGTCGAGTGTATAATGGGAGCCTTCCACAGAAGAGATGTACATGTTGTGTTGATTACTTTCACACTGGGAGAGCTCAGGGATGAAAGACCTCAAGTGGAATTGGTATGTATTTACAGGAAAACGCCCCATAAAGCGTCGGATTATGGTTATAACGGACGTGGCCTGACTAACTTTGTGCTTCCTTGGAAGATTTTTTTCCCAGTTACAAGTCACGCATCTCGTGAACGACCCAAAAGGGGAAATTGATAGAAACAGTCTTAATGCAGAACAAATACACTTCGATTAAGAGTATTTGCGCTCGAGTGGATTGCGAGAGCCATTGGTATTCGTCTCAGGAATTGGCAAACATTCTCTGCCCACAGCAAGGAGAATCTTATCATGGAGTCCTGACTGTGTCAACACTATTAGATTCCGACACCTCGCATAGAGTCAGAGATTAATAACTTCCATGTAAAGGGGGAAAAGGGAAGGGCGAAGGTACGGGAGCGATTAACGAGTGTCAAAAACAATGAGGCTCCCATTAAATGGAGCACCAATGCACCTTCGTACTGTGGACGGAGCAATACGGGCTCGATCTGATCTATTTTTATTCAAAGATATTCAGCCTTCTGAAGATATCCTTGAAAGAGGCCTCCACGGCTTATGCAAGAAGACATCATATCAATAATCCACTATCAGAATGCTAGGGCATTGTAGCATTGTGCTGCTGTGTAATATACTTTTAAAAATCATGGTATAAGTATCATGTATTTTTGAGATAATTTGTAGGATTGTTAGTATTAACATGTGCTTATTTGGAGTGTTCCCAGCAAATCAATAGCGCTTTGTGATCTCCTGAAAAGAAGCCTAAAACTGAACTACTGAATTCGGATTGCATTATTATTAAAAGGCCTTTATTGTTGTGGTTCTTAGATTTACATACAGTCTCCTGTTCTTGTTAGAAGGTTATTATATTGCATTATATGATATATCATTTGGATTATATATATCCAAAAGAGATCCTTCAGTATTCCTGAAGTGGATCATATCTTTTCTATCGGAAAAATAAATGGCATTTTCAGAAATGAATGCCACTCTGACTTGTGTTAGGCAAAAATGTTCCAAAGTGAATATATTTGTATATTTGTTTTGCCTACCAGTCTAACATTTCTGCACACACTGAGATTTATTCATTTGCATGTTGCCCATATGATGTTTATGAAATGCCACCTAATATAATTATAAAGTGTTAGATATTTAACAAGCTGGTAAGTGGCAGCCAATAGGACAAAACGGTTAATGAGTGCAATTCAAGTTAAAGAACAGTCTAGAATTTGACTCTGCATCACCACACAACCAGTTAATAGGATGTCAGACATTCACTGTTACAGATTCTTATTAAGGAAACCTGACCTATTTTCTTTTATAGCTGTTCACTCAACAACTTTCCAAGAATATTTTTTTATTATAAAATAAATGGGTAAGTCATAAAAACCTGAGGCGTGCAAAAAACTTTTGGCTGGTAGTTTATTTGTATATTTATATATATTTGTACTCTTACCCCAGCTGTCACTGGGTCCTCTGAATTAAGAGCTCTATCTATTCTGTGCTTCGACTCTGTCACCGGATGCTGCGTAAGCAACTTAACCGCCACATGTAGAAAATGCCTGCTGGTGTGCGTGGGGTAGACTGGCAAGGTTTCCAGTGCTATGATGCCAGTTCAGTGTGTTCAACTTACAGCTAGCAAAAATTGACTCTTTACTTAACAACCTTGTAATTCAGTAATCTTTGAAGGATAAATGTACTTGGAATAAGTGTATCAGCTTGTTTACCACAGAACATGATGTACACAATACACCATATGTTTTTCACAGAAACGTAGAGTTCCTTATTTATAAAATGGCTTAGACCTGGAATTCCTTATATACGTCATGTCATGTCAGCGGCCGCTGGAGTTTATTTTGGTGAACTTTTATTATGAAGTGGTGAGGGTTTTTCTTTATTATGAATCACAGCTGTTTTTGGAGTTTAGTGCTTGTGTTTTGTTTGGTGGTTAGGATTATGTTATATGTATTTAAGGGGTTTGTGTTTTATGTTTAGCTGTGGGTCAACCGTCAAACTGTGTTGGTTTTGTTTCCTCTGTCTCCTTTTTGTTCAGAGTCTTGGTTCTAACCATCATGCCTTTTTGATTTGAGTTTATTAATAAAAAAATTAAAAATGGCTGTCTGCCTATGCGCCTGCCCTCATTCGGGAGTAACGGGCAGACGTGACAATATAAAACAAGGCATAGGGCTGAACTTCCTTATATATGGCTATAGTTTCTTATATATATAATGGCTTAGACATTAAGTTCTTTACGCATCAATAGGCTTAAACCTGTATGTAACATCTTGGATCCGATGGTCCTTACATCTATAAAAAGCTTAGACCTGGAGTTCCTTATATAAAAAGGTTACCAAATGACAACAAAACTTCAGAGGTCTCTAAACAAGATTTAAATGCTTGCTGTTACACTTGCTACTATTAAAAACAATTTGTACAAGATTTGTGTACTAATTAATGTGTAGGTACATTATTTCCTGATATGCTATGCATTAATTCCCCAAGGGTTAGTTTTGATAGTACATATCTGTGTATTTGTATGCCAGTATTACCTTTATATTACCCATGTTACCTTTTTATGCAGTGAATATGTTTTGTCAGGAAAGTTTCAGAAAAGGCCTTGGTTCTAGGATAAAAGACAGTATTGTGCTTTGTTTTGTCAGATTTCCTGTGCGCGGCGAAAAACTTTACTGGTGTCATTTCAGTCATTAGCCTCACCTCGTGCTTTGATGTTCTGTGTTCGCATTGACTCTGAAAGGATGAACTTAATTATTCAGGCAGGGTCTATAAAAGAGATCTATACAGATGGCAGATGCTGTAAAATATCACCATTATGCTCCTCATCAAGCCAGCGTATATGGCAGAAATGCATGCAAAGCAGACGCTTCGGCATAATGAAAGGACAAGCCATATGCATTCAGAACACAGGCTCTTCCAAACCGCCTGACAGGAGGAGAAGCATTGCATCAAGAAACCGCACTCAAAAGTGAACAGAGCTAGATTAAAGGAACTTCTCTCTAGGATCGCATGTTCTTCTATTGCCTCCCTAACCTTTTCTCTCTCTCTCTCTCTCTCTCTCTCTCTCTCTCTCTCTCTCTCTCTCTCTCTCTCTCTCTCTCTCTGTCCCTTTTTCTCCCTCTTTCCTCTTTCAGAGGTGGCGACGAAAAGCAAAGCGAAAGGTGAGTTGTCTTCCCGTTCTCTCTGTCTTTGCATCCTGATGATTTATGTTGAACACACTTCCCAATAAACAAAACTCCGATCTGGCCTCTTATCTCCCAAAGGAGCTGGGATGCATTTACATAGTATTTGCCTGCGGGAAAGCAAAGCAGGGATGTTTGATAAATTGGCCTGGGGAATATCCATTATGAACCAAATCAGCCCCGTACTCTTTTTTTCCTTTTTCTTAAGCTTTACAGCTAGCCTGGTGGCTTAACTGGCTGTGTGAGGCGACCGACGGCACTTCTGGATCGCAATAATCTGAGAGTTTGATGCATTTTGCAATCTTAGGAGATGAAAATATGTTTGGAGGGCTGCTTACAGGCTTGGTATTCTGCCTCTTCCTCTCAGTTTAGTCATCGCAGAGGCCTGCCTGTCGAATCTGACTAATGTTTTGAATTGTGGTTTGATTACATTCCTGCCGTCCAAATTGCAAGCCTGGGATTATAAATAGAAGAGTCATGTGCGCTCTGCACTAGATAAAGTCCCCAGAGTTTGATCCGTATTAAACTGTTCATAAATTTAAATGTAATCTGTTTTTAACTTGTTCTTAATCATGCTTTAATTTTTTTATTTGAAAATTAAAGCATGACATACTGAACTTCTCCACTTTTTCAGTTTGATGCTGTCAATAATCATTATTAATATTCAAAGCATACCATTCACTCCTCATACTGTGCAATGCTTGGGAATTAACCTGCAAAAGCAGGTCAATTTAGTGTTTTTATGATCTCACAAAAATCAATACGTTTATGTATGTCCACCTATTCAGCCTGCAGTAGTGTAGCCTACTAGTCTATTCAAGCTGCATGGATTGTTTCAACCCAAACAGCTTGTTGAATGAGGCAGCCAATCAGATTAGAGCTCATTTAAAACACTACTAATTTTTGCACACTACAAGGTTTTCACCACTTTTATATTTATTTCGAAAACTGAGTTTTGTTCTTGTAAAGCATTGGAAAGTGTAAATGAAAAACAGCTCTGGAAAAATTAAGAGACCACTGCAAAACTGTTCAGTTTCTCAGGTTTTATCTTTTATAGATTAACGCTTTGAACTGAACAGCTTTGTCTTTGTCATTTTTAAGAGATGCTGTAAATATTTCTCCTAATTTCCAAATTAAAAATGTTCTCTAAAGCATCTCCAAAATGATTAAAAAAAAACTTTTCAAAAAAACTTGAAAAATTAAAAAAAAAAATCTTTTGTTCACTCTTAAACAAAATGGCAATAATTACCTTTGACGTACCCCTGGCTGTGTATTACCACAAAACTGGTCACACTGCAAGAGGAGAGTGTTGATTATAGCAGTGGTTTTTTTTTTTTTATCCTTTTCCTCATTAAATAAGACAGTAATGAAAAATCACACTTAATTATAGATATAAAGTGAAGCTAGAGAATAGGCATGTGAAAACGAAATGTTTTTGTCCTTTAACCCATAAAATATAAGAAAAGAAAAGACCAATGCAGGCAGTACCCTTAAATTCATCACTGGTGGATTTACATACTTCACATTAACCCAGCGATCTGATGAGCATAAGTCAAAGTCAAAGTCAATGTGTCTGTTTAGTGACTCTCTTTAGTCTGTACTCACATATTTAGCTACAATTGCATCTCATTCCATTCTGGGGAAATGAGGGATATCGTTGAGAATTTGAGTGGAACTGAACACAACAGCAGGTCCTTCTCTGCAAAGACTTGTTTAGCTTTATTTTGCACCATGTTGCCACGATTTTCTTCATTTCCAGCACTACTTGGAGAGAATTTCTAATTAATACACAGAGTAAGGCTGCAATGACCTGATCTGCACTGCATGGGTATTTTGCTGTTTCAGAAACGTGCTTTATTTCATGGAACGTATCACAGACTTGGTATTTTCTATGATCCACTTTGTCTCTGATCCCATCTTTCTTCTCACTCTCTTCCATCGTCACTCCTATAATCAAACTATATGATGAACCCTAACCCACTGTGTTCTCCCTTTGATGTTGGAGTATTGCCAGCACAGGTCCCCCTGAACACCCCTAGGCTGTAAACCATCAAACTTATAAATAACATACAGGAAGGAGACGGTGACCATTATCATTTTTCTCCATCCAATACTGTTCTATAGAAAATCCATATCTCAGGTAATGGGAAAAAAACACACAGAGATCGTTGACTTGAAGCATGAGGTCTTCTCCATTTTCTTTTCAACAGAATCAGTATGCTCGATTCGACACTGAGAGAGGAATATGTGATATTTTATATTTGGCTCACGGAATTCTAATTGTTCCATCACTTTGTGGTACACAAGAGACCCTTCATATGCTCTGTACTCAGTGCATCCACAAAAGACGGCGTGTGTGTCAAGGCTGCCACCTTTAACTCCTCTTAAAAGGCTTTTAGCACTGGCCCAAACTGCACTTTTGGGAAGTGTGTCTGGGTCTGGCTGCGTTTTGCTGGGGTGTCTAGAGTGCTTTTAAACCGCTGAGCTATTACAGTTCAGCTGCATGTCATTGCTGTGTCTAGGCCTCCTTTCTTTAAAGGGGAGAGAAAGGCACTCAAGGGCTTTATGCTAAGAGGTGGGAAATTCATTCCCTGTTCCACTGACTCTTACCACCCATGGCGATAATTTATCCAGGAAGACAGAACGCAGCCTTGACATTAAAAGTGCATGTGTGTGTGTATTATGTTTGTCCGTGTGTGTGTGTGTGTGTGCGTGCGTGTGTGTGTGTGTGTGTGTGTGTGTTCACCAGCTCCAACACTAGATCACCAGTGTGTAAGCCCAAAGCTCTGAATGGAAACTGGTCATTCCTCAGTAAGCAACAGCTGATGCTCAGTCTTACATACAGACCAGTGAGTGTGTGTGTGTGTGTGTGTGTGTGTGTGTGTGTGTGTGTGTGAAAGAGAGAGAGATGGGGGTGTGGTTGCAGGATGGGGGGTGGTTAGGTTGGGAGGTGTGGATGGAGGGGGTGGTTAGGTTGGGCGGGATGGATGGAGGAGGGTGGCTAGGGGGGTGTGGCTATGGAGGGAGGGTTAGTAAGGCGGGTGGTCCTGAAGCTTATCTGAGTGAAAATGGAGTCTCAGGGTGAAAGGCAGAGAAATACCATGGGCAGGTCGTCACTCCATCACAGGACATGTTTGCACACATATTCTCTGTAAGATGCTCTATAATGTAGATATCAGAAATCCGTTATATTCTGGAGGTTCTTATGATAGTATAGATCTGCACTGTTAAAGCGACCAACAACAAATAGGCCTTCAGTGTTATAAGCTCTATGTTTGTGGAAAAAAATCAATTTATCAATACCGCTCGCACTGAACTTTCATTTTCTGTTTTGTCTCAAGCTTATTAACAGCTGTATTATTGTGACCTTTAACCCTGTGTCTCACAAACATAGTGGAAGGAGCTACTCATTAGTTAATAAATCCAAAGTTAAATACAAGCATGTTTTTAGTGTAGATTGCACTGTAACATCTTGTTTTTTCAAATTGATGTCTTAAAAAATATCTTAAATAAAACAATAAAATGCCCAACAATTTAAAGGAGCTGTCAACTTACCTCTTTATACGTTCTGTGCTTGTAGCTATATACTCTGGCTTCAGTTGACTTTTAACTGGCAAATTATAGACTACACTGGTTATTTTGATTTATAGATGTTTCGCATTTTTGTGTTACCTCTACTAGATTTGAGTTAGGTGCAACTACTAAGTTGGGTTTATTCTTGTATAGAATTATAGCACAACATTAATCAGCCATGTTATACCAAAGTCGTTTCCTTTTCCCAGTAAGTGCAGTAAGTTGACAGGGTTGTTTTGCTATTTGTTAGCCGATTCATCATCCACTATGGTCAGGTAACCTCAGTACTATAACATATCAAATTCTGACTGTGTTTGCATAATTGTCCAAATTCCTGGTTGCTTTCTATGGCAGTTGCTGTAATCACACCTTGTTAAAAAAAACTTTACGTCTGTAATCCGATATCTCACACAAATTCCAAGTTCACCTTCTGTCAAAAAACAAAAGCTTCTGTGGGTTATTAGGTATGCTATCAGGGGCAGTTGGTAGCCTAGTGGTTAGAGCATTCGCTCTGTGATCAGAAAGTCTGGGTTTGATTCCCTAGACCGCTAGGCATCTCTGAGGTATCCTGAGCAAGGTACTGTCCCCACACACTGCTCCCCGGGTGCTGTGTTCGTAGCTGCCCCCTGCTTCGCTTGGTGAATGGGTTAAATGCAGAAGAAGTATTTTGTGCTGTTCACACTGTGTGTGCTGTGTTGTGCTCACGTATGTCCGATTGATCACTTTCACTTTTTCATCTGTGCACAGCAGCACCGTATCATTTGCTCATAGGCAGGATACAACACTGGTGGTTTGTTAGAATGTTTAAATGCTATTTAGTCTATTTATAGTATTATCATTTTGCAGTTTTGTAAAACCATTAAACTTTAGCGAACAACATTATATCAAGCCTGTCACTGTGGACCTGGTCTCGGTGGGCTGTGCTCACAGAAAAATACTTGAAAAATATATACTTGAATGTTCTGATGACAAAAACTCATTTTGGTCTTAATTCTAGGCAGTAGTTGTTGGTCAGAAGTAAACCTTTGCCTCATGCATTCAAATAGAAACCCAAAATTCCAAACTGTCATGATCATTTCCATCAACACACGTGTTGGCCTAAATATGGCTATCTTCACACTAAGCATTTTTCCTTCTACCGTGAGCACATGTTTTACTTTTAATCCTGCGGGAAGCGTCTGCAAGGTGGTCCGAAAAGTGCTGCCGCCAGTGTTTTTTTTTTTTTTATTATTATTTCATCACAGCTAAACGATTGAAAAATTTCAAGTACTCAGAAAAGTGCCAGGTGAATTTTTCAGTGACAGTGTGCATGTCAACTTCTCCAAACTGGAACAAACTGAAAATAGTGAAATAGTGAAGATTTACATGCATTATAATTAGCAATTAAACAAAAGCCTGCCTATAAAGATCCAAATACCAGCTTGACATTTGATCTGCACTGCCTCAGACCACGTCCAGCTTCACAGTGCCCAGAAGGGAGATCATATAGGCTATATACATGCTAAATAAAAATCCACATCTCCTTAGAAGGCAGTAATGTCCATTTGAGACTGCCCTCTGATATTTTATACTTTCTGCATACCATGCCCCTCACGTGTCTAGGTGCTTTGTGTCTTATGAATGTTTAATTAAAGCCTCAGGTAGGTTAAAATAAGATAGGAGATTGCTTTGATGCTCTGCACTTGTGGCCACTGTCAAGCTGAGATGAATCAAGCGCATTTTTGACAAGTCATTAAGTTGAATTGATTTATTCTACAGTAGTCATAAGCAACAGTAATGGAGTCTTGGCTTTTATATAATTACCTATGGATTTTCTCATATCTGCTCAAATTGAATTTCAAACGGCTGTCACAAAGTGGGAGATAGTAAACAGAACAGGCACCGTGATATTATGTGTGAAGTGTTTTTCTTCAAGTTATGATCTTATTGCAGTATCCTGCCATTGTGCCTGTGTGATCTATGATGATCATATACAAAATCCATCTAAACTGTAATCTCCTGCGAAAGCCGGCTACAGCTGCACGCGCTTTCATCACCTTTAAAATGCCTGAGAAATACAAGTGCAAAAAAACACATCAAGAAGAACTAGGTTCTGAATTGTAATAATTTGTAGGAATTTGTGGTGAATGTTGCCCTTTTGGAAAAGCTGTGGCCACTAACCCCCAACTTGACCTTAAGTAACTTTTCAAAAGAGCTTATTTATTCAAAAAAATGTACAAATACGGAAGAGTATGTAGTCAGAATGACCAATGTCACAATGGTCATGTGAAAGGAGTAAACAAACAAACCATTATCAGGCTAAAATAAACGAGTCCACTTTCTCAAGACCCTCAGCCAATTTGCCTTTTTTTTCTATTCCACTTCCCACACAGCTTAGCCAGTTAAACAAGGTTCATTACCTACACAAGCTGTGCTGGAGCTGAACAAAACAAAACAAAAGAGGACTGGCTGGAGGTCATTGAGGAGAATTCTGGCCTATATGTAGACTATCACAAGCCTAGAGGCTGTGTTTTAAAACATACGTCATGTTGCCTTTACACAAAGTGAAGGCTGAAATAAAGCCCAGTGGACACGGCTGTGTGCTTCAGTCCTCAATTTGGTTCATTTTCTGTGATTGTTATGAAAAGCTTTTCACATATTTTAAATGTCTTACAATGTCCCTCATACACACAGATCAAATCACAGCTATAACAGTAAAAGAAACAGCGGAAGAAAAGTGATATTTTGCAAATGGATTTACCTTGATAAGTAAACAGGTGTGTCTTAATCTCTGATCAAAATGCTAACAGACCTGTACATAAAGACTTCCAGTGAATTTCAAGGCTAAGTTAATGAAATGGTATGTAAAATTCTTAAGTAAAAGCGTGGTGGTAAAAGCATGGTGGTAAAAACCCTAAGAGACCTGTACATCGAGGCAGCATAGACTCCCAGTGAATTTCAGAGTGAAGATCATTAAATAACACAGCGCAGTGGTGCATTAGGTGGCACTGTTGCCTCACAGCGAGAAGGTCCTGGGTGGCTGAGGGTCCTTTCTGTGTAAGTTTGCATATTCTCTACATGTTTGTGTTGGTTTTTGTCAGGCTCTCTGGTTTCCTCCCACAATCCAAAGACCTACAGGTATAACAGAGAAACTAAGTTGCTTCCTAGTTGTGTGTGTGTGTGTGTGTGTGTGTGTGTGTGTGTGTGTGTGTGTGTGTGTGTGTGTGTGTGTGTGTGTGTG
>JBBPDE010000001.1:21838315-21850373 GCA_037974605.1 Nannopetersius ansorgii
GTGTGTGTGTGTGTGTGTGTGTGTATGTGTGTGTGTGTGTGTGTGTGTGTGTGTGTGTGTGTGTGTGTGTGTGTAAAACTGAATATCAGTAGAGTCAGAGCTACCCAGCACTAAGGTCACCTTAGCAAGGATGGAGGCATACATACATATGTGCATGCGTGTGCATGTGCGTGTGTGTGGGTGTGATTGCATGTGCGTGTGTGTGCGTGTGATTGCGTGTGCATGTGTGTGCGTGTGAGTGTGTATGATTGCGTGTGCATGTGTGTGTAAAACTGAAGGCCAATATGGCAAAAAAGCCAGAGCAACATAACACCTTGGCAGGGATGGAGGCATTTATATATATACATATGTGTGTGTGTGTGTGTGTGTGTGTGTGTGTGTGAATGTGCTTATGAACATTACTACCCAAATGAAACCTTGCCTGAAAGATAATTTATCTTCCCTCTCGTTACCACAGCGTGAGGGCACTTCACAAATACTGAACTTTAATTTCCCTTTGCCCCATAAAGAAGTCTGACAGACATACCAATCACATCAAATTACAAATAATATTACCTCTCACATTAGATCCTATTTAATCTGCTGCTCGTTCGGAGCCTTGCAGCCTAGCATGAAAAGCGAACTGATCAGATAAGCATGCCTTTCATTCCTCAGGCCTCACTCATAAGTGGTAAGAAGGAAAAAAAAACACTTGTTCAATTGACTTACGTTTTCAAGGGCTATCAGCAGATCTGTGAGCAAGTCATACTGGATATAAGTTGATGGATCTATTTAAAGCTCTGCTCAGGACTGCTTTGCACTGATATTAAAAAGCCTCACCTATGGAGAAGTTATTGCCCTCAGAGGATACAGTTTGCCATCTGATTCTTCGGCAGCCACTGGGAATCACTATGGTCTTGGTCAAAACCAGTGTCTGTCTCTACTACAACACCTGAAGACATCCTGCTTGACACACACACACACACACACAAACAAACACACATTCACACGCACACACATGCACAAAATCATTCCTCAGAGTCATGCTGTAAACTTTAATATAGTGGATAAAGACTGCACATCAGTCTGGATTGAAAATGGGAGGTGATATCAGTAGGTAATGAATTGAGATGAGACCTTTTCCCTCTGAGTGCTTCGCAGTTTATTTGTTAGCTTTTTGGTCGCGCCTGCAGCCTACAGTTTATTCTGCCATGGTTTGCTCCACTGCCTTCTGGCCATTCATCAAGGCCTAGATTTCCATTATGTGGCTCAGTCAGCTGAAACAGAAAAAAAAAAAGCTTTCGGGCCGCATGCCTCGTTCTTTCTCCCCCTGATTTCTGCTACTTCTCCGCACATGAGTAGAAGACATGTTGACTTCATGATAGTATGCTGTGATACAGGGCACACCATTAGTATGAGGACGGTGAAGTCAGAATTATTATTGCTGTAGATATCCAGGCCATTTCAGTTAAGTTATTGAAATTGCTTTCATTGCATTCTAGAAATAAACACACTGACTAGATATAAGTGTTCCAGCCTCTCATTATTCAGCACCACCAGTATACTGATCACTGCCTAATCATCTAGACTCATTTACACCACTTTGCAGACACTGTTATCCAAAGTGACTTCCACTCCCTAACAGTCTTCCTGAAGCAACGTACAGCCCAGTGGGGGTGGGCTGAAGGTTGTATTTGAACCCATGACCTCTTGGTTTAGAGGCAAGTATCCTATTCTAATTGGTGAGGTTATGTTAAAAAAAAAGGTATAAGAATTGATTTTTAAAAAGTACATTTGTAGTTCTCTTTAGATAGGCACAATGGCCATGACTAGGTTAGTAATTTCTTAACAGCGCTAGCCACCAAGGAATATCAGGTTGACATTGGTTCTGCATATCATCAGCAGCTTATTGTGACTTACTGCTGAATGGCCATTTAAGTATAATCGATTTCTTTGCAAAAGGAAGTAAAAATCTATCTCTATGCGAGTCATCACATTGTCATCAATGTAAAAAAGTCTTGTTTTGCTTAAATTAGTCCTGCTTGGTAGCAAATCATCATTGATTTCTGTGCAGCACAAAGGTCAGCAAATGTAAACATGATTGCAAGACATTCAGTCTGGCAAAGTAGAAAGGATGTTAAATGATGAACTGCTGAATTAATAGGAAGACGCAATCAGGAAGACGGGAAAAAAATTGTTTTCATAATCTGTAATGACTCTAAAAGGTAAGAATCAACATCTAACAAAAACGTTATGTGGCCAAATGTGGATCTTCTCAAAACATTAGTTCTACAGGAAGGAGCAAATCACAGTAATCGACCAAGCAAAATCTGGAATGAGCCAGTCAAGGCCTGTTGTATTTTATGAACAAATGAAACAATAGAAAACATGCTGAGAAAGGCTGCCGTGTGATAAAAAGACTAATGCGGTGGAGGTTCACTCTTTAAAAAACAACAACAACAAAAAACACAAAGAGGTCTGTGAGCATTGCCATAGAGAGCAAAGCCTCTTGCTTTTCTAAAAAGGCATTTTTTAATACAGACATTTGTGCTTGTGTATGTTGAAAGAAGCCGTTTCATAATGGAGCAGCTCTTTTGCCAGTTTAATGGTTCTATCTGTAACCTTTACATTTTGTGGAGGTTCTTCAAATTTTAAAAAGGTTCTTTACATCGCATATTTTCTGCAAAAACATAGACCCAAAACGGTTCCTCTGTGGAATCTCACAAAGAACCCTTTTTTTAGGTGTGTCTAACGATGCATTTCCACCTCTGCAACTGATTCACCCACCTTAAGAGGAGAAACAACCACAAAAGAATTCAAAAGCGCTCAAGGCGGGTTGACGACCGTTAATAGACGGTGGACCGACACTGGGTTACCACCCAGGGGAGTCGAAATGCACAAATGACTAAGACAGAGGTCCTATAGGAACTCAGAACAACTTAAACAAAAACACCAGACAGCTGTAAACAATCACACTAAACTAGAATCCAGTGGAATATAGACAGGGGCAAAATAAAAGTCCAGGCAGTGCAGGGTGACCCTTAGTGGCCACGGACCAGGGGTGTGACAAGCATATTGTCTCACTACTTAAAATGTAAAATTCCTCCAGAATGATACAGAATTAGGATTACAATCAGAAACCTCTACTGATACTGGAGCAAATTATTTATGCATGGTTACAGAGAAACACAGAGAAAAGAACGATATAAAATATAGTCTAAATAAATATTCTATATGAAATACTCTATGCTATATACACAACTTCTGGGGTATAAATAGTGATACACTGAATTACTGGTGTAAATAAAGCAATAAAGTTTAACCCTCTTTCTGGCACTTTGAGGCAGTTTGCTACACCTTTACATTTTTAGGTATTTCATCTAACTAAAAACATTTATACAAAAGGTGCCACATATGGTTATATTCTGGAAAAAACTCAGCTATAATAATATGTGAATAAAGTAAATGTAATGAAATTTGTTTTTTTTTATATTGTGTAAACACGACATGACAAAAAACTATTTTCAGACAAAACAAACCACACCCTAAATATGTCTGAGCAAACGGTAAGGAGAGCATTCAGAAACAGTATGTAGTTTTGCTACTATTTGTGAAAAAGTAAGACTATGCACTTTAAAAATATAAAGACAGGACATGGAGCAAAACCAAGGACATAATTAGAAAATAGAGTTTGGGGCAAAGTTTTGGATCACCCAAAGACAATTTCTTGATTTAAAACCAAGACTGACTTCAAAAGCCTTTCAGTACACGCAGCCAGAAAAGAAAAGACTTGGCAAAAAACATTGCAGAGGAAGATTTTTTACCGTTAAAGTGATCAGTCACTTGGAACCCGAATGTAGATTGTGTGCGAGACAAAAATGAAAGTTTATTATATACTAAATTATTTTTATTATTGTGTCCCAATGCCGCTGTCTAGAGTGTAATATCTGAGCATAGACAGGGGCTGTAATTCCAAATCAATAAAACAAATGAAGAAAAACACCCAGAGCTTAAAGGTCACGTTCTGTATTATTACCTCATATTCTTTCTTTTTCCCTTTTTTTCAGTTTTAATCCACATTGTTTGAGTGCAGCGAACAGCAACATGACAGTTTTAACTTCACTCTCTCAACACCCTCTCAGAAAAGGAGCTCACACCCAAAATGTGTGTGGTGCTGCTTAGATGTGGTGGATACAAATTCCTGGCTTGATCTGTTAGACATAGTGCTTGCTTTTTTCCTACATACTTGCATATATTAAACATCTAACCTCATTTCCATCCTCAGGCTCATCCAACCACACATTATGAGAGTGTTTTGAGGCTTGACTGAAGATCTTTTGAGATTTAAGACGAGCCCCCACAGCAATTAGAACCATTCGATTTAAACAACCTTTTTATAAAAGCTGTAATATGTGTGGGCTGTAGATTGTGACCTATTTAGAAACAGGTCAAGGGTTCAGATCTCCATGTGGTACGGAAGATAAAATGGTCACATGTCAGAGACCCAAGTATTACACAATTCTTTCTTTCCACAGGTCTTACACCCTTAATTAAAGGAAGCTGTAGCGATTGGTTAGGTGTGAAGCTCTGTTTTAATACCTGGTAGACCCTTTCCTAAGTAGGCCTGTACAGGATTTTCTTGTAGGTTTGTGTTAAGTGCCCATTCTTTTGAAAGTGGAAAGTGCCTATTTAGCATTTTTCCTGGCATTTTCCCGCTTCTTGATTTCTTGTAATGTCCAGTCCGTCTTTTCTTATGGCTCCTTACCTTCGTATGTTCTGTTCTCTTCCCATTTTTCTATTGTTTATGTCTAGCATGGTCTCTTTAGGCACTTTTGCACAGGGATACAGGAACCATGCTGTTTCTAAACTGTACTGTGATGGTGTGGAAATTGCAGCACGGTTTGATTTTCCAGTGTATCTCAGCCTGGTAACAGAGTTTCTGACTCAATTCTCTCCCCGCAGTCGGTCATCCCAAAACCACACCCATGGAGTCGAACCAGTAAAAAGTTTTCTGTCAAAGTTTTCTGTTATTGTGGTCTTTTATTATTTATACTCTTGTTTGAGTTTTTTTATTTTTTTTTCTCAGCATTCTTTAGCAATGCAGTAAAAAATCATCTCAGTGGTGTGCTGTTCACCTTCACATTTCTTATACCATCATAAAAATCTCCTACTGAAATTGACCTTCAGCCCAAACAGACAATAGAGCTTCTACTTTGTTGACTTCTCAGTTGATAGTATCTCCATTGTTGTTTTTTTGCGTGGAGAGTAACAAAATGGCCTCATTCCATGTTGCGATAACATTTTGACCAATCAGAAAGATGTGTTGTTGGCTCGGCTGTAGCCTGCTTTTGGCCCTGCCGTTGAGCAGCTCGGGTTCAGTTCAGGTACGGGTTACTTTATTCGTAAAGGAAAAACATTTGTTTGCATTTGTTTCTTTGTTCCAGTGGACAAACGGCAGTTGTTTTGACATTACTTTACTCTTTAGTTTCTCCACCTTAGCCCCGCCTCCTCTTTAGTACTTCCACTGGTGTCTTGTTTCTGTCTCCTCCCCCCCAGGTGTTGGTCATTTGTTTAGTTTGTATATAAAGCCACTGTTTTCAGTCTTGATGGTTCTTGATATTTTTGCTCAGTTCTTCTAGCTTGGTGGTCTTTACTTGGGAGTTTTCTTCGTTTCGCCTTGTGCATCTAACTCTGTTTTTGGCCCCCTTGTGTTTGTTTTACACCCCTGTCTCTTTGTGCTTCATTTTGTCCTGTTTCTCATTCTATTGTTAACAAATTACTTTACTTGTTAACAATCACTTTATATCCATCTTACAGCCTACACACTTTATATCCATGTTTCTGCCTACACGTTTACGGATTTGTTTGGGTACACTATTCCAAAATCTGCTTTTTTTGGTTTAAAAGTAATCTTGAATCACCATTAAACTCTGATTTTTCCAGGTTTGAATCAGAATCAGAAAACTTTATTGATCCTGAAGAAAATAGCTTATGTTTCGACTGCACAGACACACAGAGAATCTTGATCTCTTGAAACCTATGGGGAGAAATGAATAAAGAATCTTGAGAGACAAGAACAACATGAAATATAGACAAAATAAATGCAGCAGTAACTCTACAGAAAATACTCAATGTGATATGCACTTTGCTATATACTCAAATGCCTAGGTTAGGAGTATAGGAGGGGTGGTGGATTGGGTGCTGACTGGATTCCGCACCGTCCCAAAATTACATTGTCGGCCCAAATTTACCATGAGCTGAGGGTGGTATGCCCGATGGCCAGTCCAGCACTGATTATACGTAGTAGAAATCAGTAGCAGATCAGTAATATTGACATAAGTTGTGATATTTCACACGGTAAATCTATTGCACATAAGAGTGCACATAAGGAAATGATTTAGCACCCAATAAGAAAACGGAGCATGATACTGTCATTCGGAATGAGGGAAACAGACATAAAGGCTGCTTAAAAATACACCTTTTTAATGTTTAAATGGAGAAAAGTCATAGCAGTTTTGATCTAGACAAAATTCTACTTAAAGCGTTTGGAGATACATGGTATTTAGTAGAACTGAGACAGGCAAGGCTCAGTTACTTTCATAGATGTTTTATTATGTGATGACCTACATTTGTGGTTCAGCTGAATGCCACGTCTTGAGCAAATGTAAGCCTACACGTAATCTTGGTAAGACAATAATCCATTCTTTTTCTTCCAAGTTCTTTAATGTGACACATCATTGTGTCCTAGCTGGAACACTGCCTGGTTTCGCCCCTCATGGTCTTATAGCTTCATGATTAAGACTTCGGCAGCCGGGACGAGCTTCCTGCACGCTAATTCTCTCCCTTCTACTACAATATCGATATCTGTCATTCTTTACTGAAGCCTTGAAATTCCATGTATTAATCTCAGTAAGTATAAGCACACAATGCAGCAGACCTGAAAGTCCAAATTCTATCCCTTTCAGTCCTACATAAAGTACTTATTCAGAATTTTTGTGCTAAAGACATTCCTTGCAAATTGCACTGCTCTTTTAAAAAATAAAATAGAAAAATAGTTTAAATGCTTCTTTTAATGCTGCATTGGAAACATTCTTAATTGCTACGGAACCTCTACATTTTATAAGGGGTTTTCATTTACAACAAATAGCTCTTTAGTAGACCTTCCAGTGATTCTCTTTTTAAATACTAGGTAATATAAAACACACTAATATGCCTCAATTCCCCCTAAGGAAACTTTTTGAAGACACATTGTAGACCTTAAGACCTTTCTTGTAACATTGAGGGCACATTTACATTGTGTGTTCCTCATTAAACAAAAATGTGCCTTTATCTGACAGTATAGTGAATCTGCAGTGGTTCTTAATGACATCATTCCAAAGAAGCTTTTGTTGGACCATTATTTTTAAAAGTGTGAACAAAACCAGCTGCATGTGGGAACGTCTTTTCATCTCTCAGTATAATAACTTTTGGTATTGAGTTTACAGTAATTACTGAACAATGAATTGTAGTTATTGAGTGATACGTTTTAAGATAAAGAAGTAAACAAAGTAATTCAGAGTAAGTTTAATGTGAAATGTTCCATTGTAGAGATGCTTCTAAAGCCAATTGTTTACAGTAGTGGTGATAGGAATATTTAATGCATCTAAATATTTAATGCATCTTAAAAAAGTTGTTGCATATATTGTCTGATACACTATATGACTATAGGTTTATAAGGTAGATATAGTGGGGGAAATAATTGTTTGATCCCTGATGAATTTGTAAGTTTACTGGCTTACAAAAAATTGGAGTCTCTAATTTATGAAGTAATTTCATTTTTATGGAGATGGAATATCAACCAAAAATCCAGAAAAAGCACGTTACCAAAAAGTTATAAATTGATTTGCATTTCACTGAGTGAAATAAATATTTGATACCCAGGCAAAACATGACCCTTGTTGGCGGGCACACCAGTAAGATATTTCTTGTAGTTGGTCACCAGGTTTGCACACATCTCAGGATGGATTTTGACCCACTCCTCTTTATAGAAACTCTCTAAATCCTTTAGGTTTCTTGGCTGCTGCTTGGCAACTCAAAGCTTTAGCTCCTCCACAGATTTTCTATAGGACTGAAGTCTGGAGACCCGCTAGGCCACTCCATGACCTTAATGTGTTTCTTCTTTAGCCAGTCCTTTGCTACCTCGGCAGCATCTTTTGGGTCACAGTCATACTAGACCCATCCACAACCCAACTTCAGTGTTCTGGCTGAGGGAAGGAGGTTCTCCTCCAAGATTTTACGGTACATGGCCCCATTAATTGGCCCCTCAGTGCAGTGAAGTTATCCTGTACCCTCAGAAGAAAAACATCCCCAAGCATGTTACCACCTCCATGCTTGACTGTGGGTATGGTGTTCTTCAGCTCATGCTCTCTCATCCTCCTAACATGTCATGTCGAGTTAATGCCAAAGAGCTCAATTTTAGTCTCATCTGACCACAGCACTTTCTCCCAAACCTTCTCTGAATTATTTATTCCCTGGCAAACTTAACATTGGCTGTACATGTGCCTTCTTGAGCAGGGGGACCATGCGGTACTGCAAGATTTCAGTCCATTCTGAGGTAGTGTGTTACCAGCTGCCTTCAGATCATTAAGAAGCTCCTCCAATGTAGTTCTGGGCTGATCTGGGCTGATATACATATTTATATATACACCTTGTTGGTGTAACATACAAAAGCAACATATTTTGGAATAGTGAGGTGAGTAGATTAGGTTAAACAAACGGGAACAAATGGGCTTTATTTTTGAGTGATTCATATGTAGGTCACTGTGTGTGGGGTTCAGGGACTGGACTGAAAATTAGGAAGCCTGGAGAACTGTTCATCAAGACTGCATAAGTACAAGAAAGTCTGGATCTTTGGAATTAAAACATGAAATATGAAATGGTTAGCTCAAGATATATTCTAACATATTGGAAAAATCATGTCTTCATTTTTGTTATATAAAATATATCCAATATAGACTGAGTGAAATTCCCCTTTAAGCCAACTCCCAAGTTTGAGATAAGTACAGGACAAGTGGGTGAAACTAATAAGGAGAAATGATGGATATGGAGAAAATGTCTGGAGAAAATGTATCCTCAGCTATGACTAGAGCCAAATCCTTTAACAGGTCATCAAATCAGCACACCAACAATTAGACTCAGGCCATTTCAGACTATTATGGCAGGAGGTGAGTCACCGGCTGCTGGCTGATGTTGTCTGCCTGAGAGCTCAATAATCAAGCATCGTGTTCCTTTTCCATTGAGGACGAACAGCAAGTGGACACTTTGAAACAGAGACTCAATTTAATTCTGTCTTAATCACATTCTGCCCCTCAGTTCCACCGTCTCCAACTGCGAGACTGACTGTTTAAAGATCAAACTGTGGAGCCTGTGGCTTCTCCACCTTTAGACCTCTAAAGCTCATGTGGCCACAGACTAAAAAAGAAAAACATATCCTCCATAGCAACAGTGTATTTGTAGCAAGTGATCCATGTGTAGAATCAGGTCCAATGTCACCTTCAGAACAACAGCGCATGCTTACACATCTTCCAAATGAGGACCCATTGCCTTGAAGTGTAAATAAAAAACAGGATTAACTCTGTGGTGATTTCATAGTCTCATACATAACCTCCAGGAATGACGGCTTATCACCACATCCATTCATGAATATACAGTACTGTGCAAAAGTCTGAACATACCCGTCATTTCTTCATATTTGGCTTCTAAAGAGTCAGACCTCTTTCTACTTTTAATGCAGTCTTGGGGAACAGTTCTCCAGGCTTCCTGAAGGGCTTTCCACATCTCCAATTTTCACTCCAGCCCCTGAACGTGACAAGTTAATCAGCCGGTGATCAGTATACCAGTGGTGCCAGGGGTTGACTGAGACAAACAAAATAGCCCTGGCATTTTGGGGTAGAATAGCCCACCATGTACAGTTACGCACACCACCCATCTTAGCGCTCCCATGACTGTGTATACCAACAAAGTATTATTCAATAAAAGTAGTATTCAATAACTTGTCAACCTACCCAGTCAAAAATTATGCCTCTGAATCTTTTAATGAATATTTGGGGGGGGAAAGTAAGAGAGGGCATTCTGTATGAGTGTGACAGAGAGAAAGAGAGAGATTTTAAGTGTGAATGTCTTTCATGTCTGTATATTTTTTAGAAATACATACAGAAAAGCTGCCTCTCTTCATGTTGATGAATGGTGGTTAAAAAATAATGTTCTCACTTTCAATAAGACGATTTCATTTAGCATGGAGGGCATACAATAACTTTAATGTCTGTTGTTTTAGCCAGTGTACACAATGTGTCATGTCCTAGCGGTAACACTGACGATATTATTATCTTATTTCATAAATGCAAACAGCTAGTTTATATGCCACCACTAACTGTCTAGTATGGCACAGATTTACCAAGGGTGGTCAATGGGTTCCTTTACTGATAACTGAATGCCGCCACCACCACCATCATTAGCTAATGAAGACCCTGCAGCAAAAATGTTTGTCATTTTGGCACATTTGACAGCATCTGCATGAAGTGCCATGTTTTTTCTCTCGCAGATCCTCTGCGCCCTCTTACATTTTCTCTCTCCATCTCATCCACTGACACTGCACGTGACTCAGAGCGAAAAGGGGGTGGGGTTTAAAGATATGATTGGACCAGCCCTGTGTCAGTAAAGAAAAGAAACAATGGGCCGCTGATAAGTGTTTCAGACTTTTTTTGGCAAAAGCATTACACAGACACGGGGAGCAAAGCGAAAGTGGTGGTGGTGTTTAAAGAGTTGACTAAACCAGCCCAGTGTCAATTGGGCCACCAATCGAGTCTTATGGACCGGTCAGACCAATAAATAAATGAATAAACGGTCAGTCCAAATATCATGTCGACCCACCCGGAAAATGCCTGATATGCCAGATGGTCAGTCCGACCCTGGGTCGGAGTTACTGAAACACTTCTAGGCATCTTTAGGCACTTTGCAGCCTGTCACAGTAAAACTTCAATGTTTCGATTTCTTTCATTTAATCTCCTCGATATGCCAAAAATAAAAATGTGACAGGCATTAAATATTTTTCCATCAACAAGGTGATTCAAAACAAAATATAAAGAAGTGATGGCTCAAGAGTTTCGGAGAGTACTGTATATTGGTGCTGACCAAAGTACTAAGGTTACAAAGCAGCCTTTTTTATTTTTGGTTTTTTTTGAAAGGCCATAATAATATGATTGAAACTGCATATTCATTAGCTCAGTGGTAACGGAGCTTCACTCTGAAGTCATGCTGTGGCTTAAGAAGAACAAAAAATAGAAAGAGAGGAAGAAGAGATGCAGCCAGAGTGCAATTAGGGGACTTCTCAGCAACACAAGGAGAACAAATGTGGAGTAAGACAGAGCAGAATCCACTGAGGCTGGGTGATTAGGCTGGGCTTGGACGTCCCCTATGCACCCTTTTCTTTCTCACACACACACACACACACACACACACACACACACACACACACACACACTTCGGCTACTTTCCCTCCCCTCCCTTCCCAAAAGAGAATAGAGACAGTCACTAGCACGGATCGAAGCCCGCCGTGGTTGGGATTATGTGTCAATTTGCCACCCAGCTGCAGCTGTAGCAGCTCTCGGACGAACATGACTAGCTCTAATTAGGCCATGCTACCAATTACTGCTGATCCGGAGTCAGAAGAGAAGAGTGGCTGAAGAGCCCGAGACGTTGTGTTCAGCTGAAGATACTTCTTAATGTAAATCTTAACGTGTGAAGCTATAGGTCTTTTTGTGTGTGGTTTTCTACATTGCAAGTGTTTCACTACATTTCTCAAACTCGAAAGAACATGAACAGCAATGTAAAACATTTTAGCGGTTTATGGATTTAAAGAAGAGTAGATATCTCATGAAAAGCAGCAAAACCTAGAATATCGCTTGTGGATACAAACAAGAAATATAGAAGATCTCTCATGAATAGCAACTAAAAAATTCGAAACATTCTCTCATGGATAGCAACTAAAAAATTCGAAACGTTCTCTCATGGATAGCAACTAAAAAATTCGAAACGTTCTCTC
>JBBPDE010000001.1:21883243-21893669 GCA_037974605.1 Nannopetersius ansorgii
ATTTTCCATTGAAAAGGAAAGGGTAGTCCAAGACTAGGCTTAATCTCTGTCTGGGAAACCGGCCCTTAATGTCTAAATGTACTTTCTAAATCAGAGTAGAGAATAATGTTGAATTCTTTGTGAGCTTCTGGTAACTTTTCTGTTGACAGGTTTCAGTTTGAGACATGTTTAAAAGATGGGCAGTCTGTCATCAATATGATCAACTAATGTGTGTGTGTTTGTTTGCTGTAGCACTGAGGGACAACAGGATCGAGCTCATTCGAGCCTCGTGGAAGGAGCTGACCATCAGCATCAGTGAAGTGACTCTGTCAGACGAGGGACAGTATACGTGCTCTCTCTTCACAATGCCCGTCAAGACCTCCAAGGCCTTCCTCACAGTGCTAGGTAAATGTTCTCATAGATTACACTCTTACACTCATCAATCTGCTGCAGTAAGGTCAGCCCAGCACTGACCGAGCTCAGGGCGGCTGATGGAAGCTTTGCGCTGGCAGCACAGGGACAGATGTAAATGAAGGAGAGTATTTCATGTTGGCTGATGGAACCTCCATTCAGGTTAGAGAGGCTGCGTTTTTTTTAATGCTGTGCTATTATTAGCATAGCTAGATGAAGTGTAATCCAGAGATAATGCCTTCATATAGCACCTTCAGCCAGGGGCTCTGCAATACATTCACAATACAGAATTCTGTCTTTTAGGATTATTGCCAGAAAATAAACAATATGCAAGTGTAATTAGTTATTTATATCATTTTGTTTTTCAGGAGTACCAGAAAAACCAGAAATATTCGGCTTCTCGAAACCTGCAGTGGAGGGAGATGATGTCACACTCACATGCATAACTTCTGGGAGTAAACCAGCTGCTGATATCCGATGGTTCAGAAACGACAAGGAGGTCCAGGGTAGGTAAACCTGAAAAGATGGTTGATCTATGTACCTTAGTTATGTTCTCTACATAGTGACTCTTGTTTTGGTGGACAAACTGGACAAGTTGTTTAAAAGTTAAACTAACTAAATATGTTTTTTTTCTGATCATAAAAAAGCAGAAACATAAGGTGGTCTAAGAAGCCCAATCACAAGGAGGTAGGGGGGTGGATTTGGAAGGAAGGGGTGTGTGTGAGCATGGGGGTGGGTATAAATAAGTAGTAAAGAGATTTAAAGAGATTATTTAAAGTAAATCATTTAAATAATAAATGAATTGTGAATAAATAAAAAATGTAGCCTTAGCCAAACTTAGCCAAACTTACTTGTGATTGTAAATAGCTGTACATAGTTTGATCCCTTGTTATGATACTAAGGTGTGTGTAAGCTGAAGATTTTCAAAATGTTTATAACGGCTTTTTAAATTTTTACTGTAAAAGCGGAGAATTTGGGGTCTGTTGTTTCCAAATAGTTGGTTGAATTATAAAAATAATGTCTTCATCATAGGTTATGCTGAAAAAAGGATATGAGACACTTGCACATTTTTTTAAAATAAATATTAGACAAGTAATGCAGGTTTTAAGAATTTAACTGGAAACTCAGTTATGTAGCACATCTAAACAAAGGTTTAATGGAATTTTGGCAATATTGACATATGCTTGTACAACAGAGCTGTTACATGCATTTATGGACGACGCATAGAATGGTCAGTTTAGCCACAGTTTCTACAAAGTATTGTGTTCCTACACTTTACACCAGTGTTCCTCACTCCCTGCTCTGGGAGGCTGCCACACAGTTTACATTTATTAATTTAACAGACTCTCACATCCACAGCAAATAGCAATTACACGGACAGTCCCTCTGGAGGAACTTGGGTTTAAGTGTCTGGCATGAGGACACAATGGCAGCAGCAGTATGTTATCAGTTGCATTATACCCATGAAGTCTTGATTCATAACCAAATTTTTCTGACCGCTGGGCTAGTCAAGTCTGGCTTGCTGTGCTCTGGTGACACAGAGTTCATATTTATGAGGCATCCCAGAGTGATGACCTAATACAAGTCACATCAATCACAGCATTCTTTCAACTTCTATTTCTTAAGCCATTTACAAACTGCCAGCTCCCCTTTATGTTGTCTGAATATTTTATGCTGAATACGTTTCATACTTTTTAACATAGACTTACAGTCTTACAGTCTTTCTTTATTCCTTAGACAGTTATATGTAAATGACTTGTCCCGAATAGTTATCTTGCTCATTCAAAAATCATTCTGAGCTGAAACACGTCTTATAACTTCAAAAGTAAAGAAGCAGGATTCAGTTTTCAGTTTATGATAAGTGTATTTCAGTGTTAAGCAAATGGGAGAATACGCAGAATTCATAGAATAAATGCTGCATAATAAATGAGGGAGTATGCTCATCTAATTTTTCCATTTGTGTTGCTATCATGGCTTCTGAACAAGCCATTTTGTCATTTTTTCTTAGCTTTGTTTATTAGATCTTACAGCTGTGTTAGGATAGTTTATTAACTTAGGCAAGGGTGTGTTTCAACTCACACCAAAATTCTGGTTACATCTCTGTCACAGGAGCGGATCTTTGTCGTAACTTGAGGACCCACTGTATTACACAAACGTACTTTGGGATTATTTTCATATAAACAGGGAATTGTACTTTAAAAATGTAGCCACATTTCACAAAGCTACTTCTTTCCCCCTTCTGGATCTCTATATGCTTTCTTTCTCTCTCTGTTTCTTTTTTTCTGCCACTCTCCTGCTTTGTTTCGCTTTCCCTCATTCTCTGTTTCATTCTTTTTATCTCTCTCTCACCTGCCTACTCTTTTTCTGTCTCTCTGCTCATTTCTCTCCTCATTACTCTTTCTCTCTCTGTTTCTCTCCCTTCTCGCTACCCGAATATTTTCATATCTTTCTCCAAACTGAATTCTTTCTTTCTTTCTTTTCACATGTATAGCTAAATCCATCAAGGACATATCATTAGAGATGCCTATATATGGATCCAGTACTTTCATTTAGGTACAGCAGTCTTAAAAATAAATGTCAAAGATAATGTCAGAGGAGAGCTACTGTTGGTTCCTTAAAGAACCTTTTCAATTGAGCGGTTTCAGCTTAGACCAACTGAACTGGAAAGTTCTTCTAGGTCACTGGCCGAGAGGGGAACTCATTTTTGTTGCCTTGATTTTGAAGGGTTCAGGTGAACGCCAGGCCACCTCTCCATTTGTCCTGATGGAGCCGGAGTGATTGATATCCTGGGACTGAGATAGCGTCCCTGGCTAAGATATGGCATTCACGTAGCTTGCAGTAAAAGGCCAACACTACAGTGCTGCACCACTTTCCACCCTGCCTCTCTGTCACTCACTGCTTTTCAAAGGAAACTCTCTCTCTCTGATCAGGTCTCATGTAGAGGAGTGGATCTGCTCCATGGGACCAGCGTCAAAGCCCGAGAAGAATATATGCGACACTGAGGGATTAGGAAAGAGCTCGTTTGGAGAATCGAAGTACAGTACTGTGGATTGTGACACACACTTAGATATCTCAGACGCCGACCTTGATCAAACTTCTGATGCGGGATGCGCACGCAAGTTTTTGAAACTTTTTCAGGATGGTTCCCCAGAGGCCGCGTCCCGAGGGGAGGAATACTTGTTTAGATAAGCATTTCTGCCACGTTCTAATGGCAGCCGCGCCTGTTTTTTTAAACACGCTCATTATACGAGTTATTTCTGCAGGGGTGAAGTGCCTGTGCTTAATTAAAACAGCAACGTGGGAGAAGTCATCAAGGCAGTTCTTTTTATCCCCCGTGAAAACGAAGTCATTGAACATTTCGCATCTGTCATCTGACCTGGCTCATAACAGTGAACAGTCGGGGGGGGGTGATATCATAATGGAAGACAATTTTGGAGCTCTTCACAGGAAATTATCCCAAAATAGAAGGTGTGAAAGAGGTCTATTGTGGAGGTGGGGTGCAAAATCACATTTTCAGTTTCATTCTGTTCCACGGTTGCCCCACCATACGTAAACAGTGATGCATAAAATTAGGACATAGGCAAAATTAAAACATAAGAATCAGAAAACTTTACTGATCCCGAGACACGGAGATGAGAACAATATAAAATATGAGTCCAATAATATATCCAATAAATAATCATTATGAAATACACTATGTTATAAATGCTATATAGTACTAATATTGACCTAAGTAAGGTAAGACTATTGCACATAATAATAAGATATTGCACATAATTGAATGATTTAGGACCCGGTAAGAAGGCTGCATGATAGTGCACATGGTCTATGGACTATTGCACATTAATTGTGTGAATATCAGTCATTAGCCGCTTCTGTATTGAGTGTTTCTGTATACTCTCAGCAGTTTAATATGTGGCACCAACACAGTAGAATATTAATTATATTAAATTAAAACATATAATCCCTTTTTCTAGAATGATACATTTGATAGCCATTCCTTGCCTGTCTGTTTTCTAAACTGCAGAAATGAGTTTGGTTAAAATAATCAAAAGGTTCATTCCAAAAATTAAGGAACTGTCATTTAAAATAATATTGACAGCTTTCTTTTGACAAGCTGACAGGGAATCAATGGATGTGCCCACCATGCTGTAAAACGCCCCCTCAGAGCCAAACTTGGCCGCCTCTTGTTTACAGACACTTATCTAGACGGGAAATACGTCAAGAGAACAGACGGGGAAAGACAGCAATAGAATCAATACTTTCTTATGTGGCGATGATGAGATTTGGATGAGTGAGAGAGTGTGAGGGAGGGAGAGAGAGAGAACGAACGAAGGACGAAAGAGAGAGATGGAGTAAGAAGCAGAAAGAATGAAACAATGAAAGAAAGAGAGAAAATAATGAGAAAGAGGAAGGAAGGAGGGAAAGAAAGAAAATCAGAAAGAGATAGGGAGAGTGAGCAAGGGAGTCAATGAAAAAGAAAATAAAAGGGAGAGAGAAAAAAGTGAGACACTGAGAAAAAAGAGAGAAAAAGAGATAAAGACAGAAAATGGAAAATAAAAAAGAGAGAGCGAGAAAGAAAGAGAGACAGAGAGACACAGAACGAAACAACAAACAAACAAAACAAACAAACAAACAAACAATGAAAGAAAGAAAAAGAGACAGAGAAAGAAAAGGAGAGATATAAGGAGCAAAAGAGAGAACAAGAAAGAGAGAGAGAGAGAGAGAGAAGAAAAAGAAGAGAGAGACACAGAGAGAGAGAGAGAGAGAGAGAGAGAGAGAGAGAAAGAGAGAGGGAGAGAGAGCTCCTCATCCATATTAGCTGACCATGCCATGCATGTATTGTGTGTGTGCCGTGTGCAGTGAGATGTTTGGAGGAGGTCCTCAAGGGTGCTGTTTCCACTCAGCCGTTCATGATTTTGCTGAGCCATGGCTTTCATGGTTGTTGGACAGGAGGGTCTCTGGAGGGAAGGCAGGACGCTGGTTCAGTATTGCTGTCCTGTTCTGGTGTCCCTTGAGGATTGGCAGTGGTGCTTTATGCTCTCTCTGAATGGCACTTTCTTTTTCTTCACTCACACTAACTTTCTTCTTTTATTTCTGACAAAGTTTAGGAATAAATTTCAACTCAATTAAGGAAATAAGAAATGTTCCGCTGGAGCTTCGAAATGTATCAGGCCAAGCACCCCGTTGGCTGCTGGAATTGCAAGAAGTTACTGCTAGGTTACACCAGCGAACTGAAATAAATCCCAACCCTAGCCCTGCAGCACTTCCCTGCATATTTCCCTGCTCCAGCACCTGATCTGACTAATCAGCTAATTAACCTACTGATGCTGCACCCCAAAATGTTTCTTACTCATTTCTTTATTTATTTTTACATAACAGCTTTATAAATCATTGGCAAAAATCTATCTAATGTGGCTTTCTTTATTTAGCATTGCTGTGTGTGTTGAGTTGCATGTATTGTGTACTCTCCTGAACTGTGTTGTATACAGTACTGTGCAAAAGTCTTTAGCCACCTTAATTTCTTTACATTTTGTTTTCAGTCACCTGGTTAGTTATAAAATACCATTTCATGCCTGTCAAACTGCTATCTTTTGCATACTGAGTAAATTAAATAAACTGAATGGGAACAGATGTTTCACTGTGTCAGGCTGCAAAGTGGCTAAAGATACAATGTGCCTGGATAATGGAGTTCCAACCCCTCAGCATTCAGCACCACCACTATACTGATCACTGCCTGATCATCTGGAATCATCTGCACCTGTTTATTCACTGGTTCAGGACTTAAGAAATATGCTTTGTAATGCCTGAATGATTTATGCATAGGTCACTGTGTGGCTTAACAAACAAAAAATATAACTGAATGTCCTTCAGGAAGCCTGAAAAACTATTCCTCAATGATGTAAATTAAACGTCTAAATAAAAGCCAAATAGAAACTCTGCAGAAAAAAAAAACTAGGAAACACACAATGCTATATGCACAAATACTTAGGTATATATACTATAGATAAATAACTTACAGTTATGACAACTTTTTAATCCAGAGAATAGATAGGTCAGGTAAAAACGCTCTTCCTGATTTATTAGAGCTGAGAAAAAGCTAGGGTAGGAGAGGGAGCGGATCAGGTGCAGGACAGGGAGGAATAACTGAAGTAGAAAACAAAAATGATGCTCATTCCAAGCTAAGGATATAAGGAAAGGCTGCTGATGACCTGAGGGCTCTATGAGTTCTACTGCATGCTCTTTGGTGTGTGTGTCATGCCAGGTGTGAAGGAGGTGAATGCTACAGGCCGGTCGTTCACAGTGAGGAGCACCGTGCACCTCCGGGTGGACAGGAATGATGATGGAGCGGCATACACCTGCAGCGTGGAGCACATAGCCCTGAACTCAACTCCTCACCAAGTCACGGAGGTGCTGGAAGTCCACTGTGAGTGCACAGCCAAGCTTCCATATGACTAATGCCTTCACACCCACAGCAAAACAAACCGCTGCAATTCATTATGCAGCAGAAGAAGATTTATTCCTGTTTACTTAAGGATGTAATTAGGTAAAATGTGGCACCAGATGGAAATTAGCAGGGTTTTTTATGCGAAACACTTGAACCATCCTTACTTCCTTATTCTCTGAAGTTCTAAGGAAAATTGCCCTTTACTGTTTTTTCCCCTGTTAAAATGCCAATTGTGCTGAGTTGTGCGGAACTATTTTGCTTTCTTGGTGTACAATTAGGCCTATGTTTACCCAATTGTGGGGATTTATGCTCTTGTTTGCCCGGATGACCACTCTCCCTTTCTTTTTTTTCCCACTGCAGATCCACCTAAAGTAGAGGTTGTACACACTTTAACTGTGCCGCAGGAAGGACAGTACTTCAGGCTGGAGTGCCTTTCCAAAGGCAACCCACTGTAAGTCTGCATTTTCTCCTCTTTGCCATTTAAGAGTGGACCCTAGATTAGCAGTTTAACAAGAACAAGTAGAAGACCAAGAGCCAAAAGGCCCAGATAACAATGAAGACCTTTAGTCTGACGTATTTAAAAAAGAAGTCACGACAATAAATCAGATCTTGATATTTCGGAAAGTTTTAGTGTGCCACGTAATTACAGAGAGACATAGTTTATTAAGGGAGTTGGATTCTGTGACCTTTTCGAGCTGCGGGCCCCGAGTTCAATAAGAGCTCCCCCACAGAGTGATAATAAAGCGAGAGACTATAACTTTTGTTAAGACTATTATTATGAAACCTACCCAAACCTTTAGCTCAAGGATACATTATGAAAGTACACACATTATGAAGTTTGACACTGACTGGAGAAAGAGGAATAAGAGCGATCTTCTGTTATGTTCAGCAACACCTGCAGTTTAACACCCAGTGCCTGAACAACACACCACTGTATTTCCTTATTTAAAGGTTCTATGTCTCTGGTTGGACATTGATTGTATTCCTAGATATTAAACATTTAAAAAATCTTTACATGATTAAAAATTTACAAGTAATTTGTTAACATAGCTACAGTATTGTGTAAACATCATAAGCCACCCCTCCTTTCTATTCAGTCAACATGTAGATGCAAGTATTTGATGATCAGTATACTGGTGGTGCTGAATGCTGAGTTGTTGGAACACCTTTATCTAGGCACTCTGTAGACTGACACAGTAAATCATTAGTTCCCGTTTACTTAATTTAATCTTTTCAATTTGACAACGATAATAAAATAAAATAATGTTTTTTCACCAACAAAGTGATTCAAGACGAAATATGAAGAAATGAGGGGTGGCTCAAGACTTTTGCACAGTACTTTATATAAACAGAATTGGAAGACGTTCAGGAACATGTTGAAAATGGCGAATCTTGGTAAGGAATGTGGGATGTGAGCCTCACTTGTACAGGTCGGCAGATTTCCTTACAAAGTTCTTTGATCAAAATGTTTCACGAACAGCTCACTTGTCATTTGAGCGGAGCTTGGAAAGTCTCAGCAGCATTTGTTTTGCTCTCATCGCCTGCTGTAGTCCACTGCTGTGTCTCATACTCCCCGAAGCAAGACTCCCTTTCTTTCTATCTATCCTTTTTGATGAATGCTCCAGGGGACCCAAATAAATACAATACACTCTTGTTTGTGTTTCATAAGATGCCGCGAGTCTCCTAGTTGTAAATGTGTTAAAACTGAATTGAATATAGTTTGGAATATTATAGACACTGGAATACAGTCAGGCACCATTTATCACGTTAACTTTTCTCCTTCCGTATGCATATTTTTCCACCATATTGACAATATAAAATAAATGAATGTAAATATTTACACATATTTTCTATAAGCATCTACAAGTGAGAAAATAGTTTGAATTTAAACTGAGTAGGGATAAATAGGTGGTGATTTTCTGGAAAAAACATATGTACGTATGATGCTAAGCCTATTGCTGGCGAGCACATTCACTACTGAACAAATTTTAGTTTCCATTAATCCATTAATACAGTGCGGTGCAAAAGTCTTAAGACACCCTTCATTTCTTTATATTTTGCTTCCCACCCTTCATGAATTTTAATTCTGTTCTCCAAGATTCCTGAAGGACTTTCAAAATCTCTCATTTTCAGTCCAGTCCCTGAACCTGACCAGGAATATTTTTTGTTTGTTAAGCCACACAGTGACCTACGTATGAATCGTTCAAACATAACAAAGCAGATCTATCTTAAGTCCTGAATCAGGAAGAAACAGGTGCAGATTCCTGATGATCAGGCAGTGATCAGTATACTGGTGGTGCTGAATGCTGAGTGGCTGGAACACCATTATCTAGGCACCTTGTATCTTTAGACACAGTAAAAGATTTGTTCCCAATTCTTTCATTTAATCTACACAATACACAAAAGATAAGACAGTTTGACAGGCAGTAGTGGTTTTGCACCAATAAAATGATTGAAAGCAGAATTTAAAGAGACAAGGGTTGGCTTAGTCCGTGACAGCATTCAGGACTGTAATTGCCTATTATTGATGCAGTGATGAATACAACCATTTAATTCTGAATAACAACAACAACAATAATAATAATAATAATAATAATAATAATAATAATAATAATAATAATAATAATCATAATAATAATAATGATGCAGGTCTGAAGCTACATTTTATTGTTCTATCCAGGCCTGAGCCAGTCATATGGACGAAAGATGGCGGAGAACTTCCTGACATTGAGCGAATGATTGTGGAGGGCAAAGAATTAATCATCACAACTCTCAACAAAACCGACAACGGCACATATCGGTGCGAGGCCACCAATCATCTCGGCACCAACAGCGATGAATATGTGCTGTTTGTATACGGTAAGTTATTACCATAGGGTTTAAGGCACTTAATAGTGGATCACAGCATTGTTACAACGTTGTTTTCTCTTTTTTAGCCAGGCTTAAGCTGAAATCAGCTCAGTATTGTACAGTTAGCTTAGTCTTTCAATCATATGAGCACAAATACAAACACAGATTTGTCCACACACACACACACACACATGTCCACCCACACCCATAACTCATCGTGGCCCAGTTTACCTTTATTTTTGTGTGTTATATGGGCGAAAGTGCTGTTGGGTGCAGTATTTAATGGTGGGTCTGAAACTAAAGCCGGCGGAGAGATAAGTTGATCCTCAGATGTGGAAAGTGCAGAGAGGACACAAATTAAGGCTTCACTATGAGCACGGATCGCATTTGTCAAGACGAAACTGGAAAGTAGGTGTGGAATATGAGGCGTGGGAATAAATTCATAAGCGCGGATTTTCAGCAGCCCCTGAACAGGCCAGGGTCAGCCCTTCAGAAGGCACAGACTGTGTGCGTCCATGCAAAGATGGAACAATGTTTTGTGATGTGTCTTTTCTCTGTGGACTTGAGGCATTTGCTGCTTCATTTTTTTTATCATGATTATGCTCTGTGCAGATTTTTCTTACTTGTTTATTGAACAGTTCACTGCAAAATACAAAGCATTAGTTGGATGGATGGATGGATGGATGGATGGATGGATGGATGGATGGATGGATGGATGGATGGATGGATGGATGGATG
>JBBPDE010000001.1:21893769-21906941 GCA_037974605.1 Nannopetersius ansorgii
TGTGTGTGTGTGTGTGTGTGTGTGTGTGTGTGTGTGTGTGTGTGTGTGTTTGTGTGTGTGTGTGTGTGTGTGTGTTTTTGTGTGTTTGTGTGTTTGTGTCTGAGGTGTATGTGTGGCCACTGTTGATTGTCATGATCTCCTCAACCACCGTCTTTCCCTCTCTGTCTGCATCCATGGCAACAGCCAAAGACTTACCAGGTACAACAGGTAAATATCCGCTCCTCCACTGCTGACATCATCATCACCAAACAGGGCAGGTGCGGTGTGGTTCGTTTGTGGAGTTTCCAGCAGGGCCCCTTCATAGCATGAGCTTGGGGTTCATTGCCTTGCATGGGAGCACTGGGTCACACACGGAAAGGCCATGGTGCTCCATCCCAATCACACACACACACAAAAGAGGCCTTTAAAACCAGTTACTCACTCGCTGCCACAGAATTGGGTCATTTATTATTGCCTGAGCCAGCAGAAAAAAAATAAAGCAAAGAGCATGACCTGAAATGGGCACAAGAATGTTATGTTTTCTAGAATAATTTATATGCTTTGGTCGTTCTTGTAAGAGCAGTTTTACGTGCATGTGTTAATTACACTGAGTTGCAGCTTTATATCATCTGTCTTGTATTGATGCTCATTGGCCATTTTATCAGAAACACCTACCATGTAGGTGCACTTAGCAGGATTTTCATGTTGACTGAATTCCATCTGTTGCTGCACAATGTTTCAGCTTTCAGACAGTTTCCAGACATGGAAAGAGACCACGTTAGGATCACTGCTGACCAGACATTTTTCTGGAGTGAACCATTCTCAGCATACTCAGACGGTAATGGCATGGAGTGCCAGATACCCTCCTTAACCCTTAGAATGCGAGCAGCACGGATCTATGCTGAACGCGCAACAAGTGGTAAATTGTCATCATACAGCAAAAAAGACTCGGTTGTCAGATGTCATGCTAAGCTTTGTTTGGTGTTTCTATAGCACATCCTATATAAGAACCAAAGTTACTGTAAAAAAAAAAATTATAATAATTACCACTACTGGCGTTTTAAAAACGGTGCCACTCACAAACGCCCATGAACATATATACCCACATTTCTATTATTTTAGTTCATAGAAACAAACAAAACAACAAGATCTCTTTCAGGATAGTCTCCACCCACAAGTGGGAGGGAGGGGGTCCGGTGCTGCAGGTGGCTCTCCAGGTCTGGCCCTCCCCTGGGCTACAGGACGACCATCACAAACGGTGGATGGAAAAATCTACAGTCACTAAATATCCATGCCATCATAGTATTGGTATCTGTGCTTTGCTGAGAATGATCCAACATCCAGGTAACAGCCGGTCTTATGGTGGTCCACTGATAAATGGATAACCAACAAACTGTACAGCAACAGATGGGATACAGTCAGTGTGAAGAACAAAGTTACAAAGTGTGCTCACACATACACACATCTTAAGAAACTGCAAAAATTATATTTAGAAACTGAGCAGTGAGTGTTAATATTACTAGATATGTGGAATAAATCTAAAACAAGAATAAATGCAAATAATGTTATACAGTAAATAGTAATTTTATGTTCAGTGTATCAATGTGTTCGTTGTGTAAGTCTGGTAGTAGTTTCCTTCAGAAACCTGGTTTGACTCAGTTAGTCCTTCATTAAATGAATTCAGGAGCTCCTGATGGAATTTCACAAATCTGAGCAACGGCTGGAGGAACCGAGGAGGAATCTGGAACCTGCGTTTTCATAAGCTCACAAAATATCAACTACTTTTTTTTTTACCAACAAAACAAAATTTGATACTATTTACTGCTTTTGCATTTCTTTGCATTTATTCTAATAACTGTGCTAACAGAAAGATACTTTATAACACACTGAGAAAAATGGCTTTAAAGGTCTTGCGTAGGTACAAATTACATAGTTGTCACAAGGGCTGGATGGAATTGGCCCTCGTGAACTACTTTGGGGCAAAGAGCAGGCAGACAGGCTGGACTCCATGTTGGGGTTTTTATTAGCAAAAAGAAAACAAACTTAAACAGGCTCGCGGGCCTTCCAGGTATTTAAGCAGAATGAACAGTCAGGACATAGGCAGGGAAAAGGAGGCGATGGAGACATGAGGGAACACTGACAGACACAACCTATAAATACTGGACCAAATCACAGGACAGAACTCAGGGCAGGTGAACACAAAGGACACGTGACACACGGACAAGAACTACAAAGGACTACAAGAACATGAGCCATGGCGGCTTCAAAATAAAAGCCCACAAAACCCAACAGAGACCCACACAAAACAGAACAGAACAGGGCATGAAAAAACAGAAAGAAACAGTGGCCTCTAACGGCCATCAGGCGTAACAATAGTACAATTTTGCACAAAAACACACTCACAGAGGCAGGTGTATTTGATAAAATGACAGTAAGTGCAAGTATCTAACAAACCAAAAACTCAGTGTATTCACTCATGAGCAAAAAGAATCATATACACTCAGTAACTCCATAAGTAAGTATAGGTAACCTCTTTTGCACTCCACAGGCCAAAGAAATTGACACTGAAATTAGAATTGAAATTGATCCCTGGAGCGACCGAGCCGTGTAAACCGACGACCGCAGAGGAGTTCCAGCATGTTACCATGTCATCATCGTGTGCATGGCACCGTCCTTGAAAGAGTGATTGTGTTGGGCTGTGTGCAGCGTATGTTGATGTCTCTCTGTAGCCGTGTCTTCCACCACGTTTCTCTGTGCTTTATGTCTCACGCTGTGGCGAGTTCCCCTGTTTATTCTGAGCTAATAATCCATTTTGCCTTCGTAGGCACCGCTATCCCACAGGGAGAATTTATTTTAATAATTAGCTACAGTAATTTGTTTTGAGGATCTAATCACATCTTATACACCCACACCATATTTCCCCTGGAGAGCATTCATGTCTGTTGCAGATTATAATGGTTATGGACATAGAAAAATGTACAATAATGCATCTGTAATGTCTCTGGTTCACATATACAGCACTTTAAGACACACAGTGTATTTTATCCTTTGTAGTTACAATCGCTTTTTGAGGAAATCACTTTGGTGTAGACTTGAGCTCTTCGCATTTGTTTGCAGGATTCATCCATTCAAAAATCTAATTTCCGTTCAGCTACAGCTTGTCATTAATGTTGAAACATTTAGATGTGATGCAACATTTCGTTCACTTGAAAATCATTTAAGACTAGTTCAATAAACATTTTCATTTGAGTCTAGCTGAGACGAACCCCTTTTATGTTATGTGAGCTCGGACTCATAAGGAGAAATTAATTAAGACCAAATTGGAAAGCCTGGCATGTTTGTTCACATTTCCATTACAGTCCATAGGAGCTAATGGTCGCTAATGCTTCTATTAGTCCCGCGGAATGGGAAGATTTCTGTGTGTGTGTTTCTTCCCTCAACATCTTGTATGGGGAAGATGAGTGTGTGAGTGGGTGTAAAAAGTAGATACTTTGTCTGATTTGGCTCCTCACCCAAACAACCCACCTATCTGTATAAACTGCTAAAAATACAGGAATATGCTGAAGTCTCGAGCCACCCCTCATTTCTTCATATTTTGCTTTCAAAAAGTCAGACTTTCTTGTATTTTTAAAGAATTCTTGAAGGACAGTTCTCTAGGCTTCCTGAATGACCTGGTCAGGATTTTCAGTCCTTGAACCTGGCTTGTTCTTTTTTTGTTAACAAGGCCATGTAACTTAAGACCTGAACCAGTGAAGAAACAGGTGCAGATGATTCCAGATCAGTGGCGATTTCTATAAGACTACAGGAGAAACAATGTTTCACCAAGAAAAATAATACAAAAAACTTTATAACTATCACTTTTTTATTGGTGTGAAACAAAAAAATGCTCCGCAATAGCGTTACATATACAGCTCTGGTCAAAAACGTGAAACAGCACCAACCCAACCGTGGGGAAACAGAGAATTTCAGTGAAACATGTTTCACTAGCGTCCCCATTCATGAAAATCTTCTCAGACCCCACTGGCTCATGGATTTTCGAGGTTTCAATGGACTCTAATGGTAAATAAGTCCCACCCGTGAAACAAGTGACTGCCTACTGTGATAGGATAGCTCTCCACTTGACTGACATATCAAGTGGATATGACTGACATAACACTGCGGCCAATCACCGCCTTTGTTTTCACTTTGTTCTATTTGATGTACTGAGCACGGACCTTGAGTGTGAGACTGAAGCTTCATACACAACAAAACGTGTAACATATTGTTTACTAGTATTTATTAATAATATTTATTTTCCTTCTATATTTTAATCATTCATCTACGAGTGCACATAAGGAAGGACATTAGCTTGTTAGCTTGACCAGTTGCTACCGATAACCCCCACCACCCAGCCAAGCTGGACACTGGTGAAATCCTTGGAAAAAAATCCCCGCTGGTATGGCAGAGTGATTAATAACCATGAGGGTAGTATTAATTTATAAGGTGAGAAAGGGGTTAGATATGTTTTCTTGGGATTTAGAAATATTGTTAATTATGTACTGCTAAAATAAAAATTACTATTATGTGTTTGTAAGATATGCACAATAAAATACATTTTATATTTTGTATGAGGAAATTGAGGGATGAGCAGGACAGAGATGATACATCATAATGTGAGGCAGCAAAAGCAGAACATGCGAAAGCATAAAGTCAAGCTGCCAAGGGGCACGGCGAGGTACTGAGTTTGTTTCGTGGCGCGTGTCGGGAACGAAGGGTGGTTTGTTTCATCAAAAATATTGACCATGAGCCACCACTGTTCCAGATGATCAGGCGGTGATCAGTATACTGATGGGGCTGAATGGTGAGTGGTTAGAACTCCTTTATCTAGAAACATGTTATCTTAACACACAGTAAAACATTTCTTTCATTTAATCTACTCAATATACAAAAAACTTTTTTACTGGCATCACATGTATTTTTGCACCAACAAGGTGATTCGAAGTAAAATATAAAGAAATGAGGGGTGGCTCAAGACTTGCACAGAACAGTGTGTCCAAAGAGTTCTTCTTACACACTAAAAATAGTGGTAGTTTATAAGCCCTCTTCAATACCTATCATTACTTTCCTTCATTATTTCTGTACGTTTATGTGCTCCATATAATGTGTTCCATACAGCTCAGGGCATCATTGTTAGTTCAGGGTTGGGATTTGTGTATCTGCGTGTGAGTCTGATCATCCATCTTCAACACACTCCAAAATAAGAAAGCAGCATTGTTAAGAGACGCCGTGTAGGCAAACCGGGGGGACGCATCACTACTCCCTATCCAGCTCCACCACTATAAATTCACAGGAAGCGATAATGAATGTCATCAATGGCATTTCTACCAAGGGATATGCAAAATTTCCCATTTCCGAGTAACAGCTAACTACAAAGCAGAAGAAAGAAAAGGGGAACAACGAGAAAGCATGAATAATATCCAACTCTATAAGGAACCTGAAATGGGTTTGGATTCCTTCTTATTTACTGTAAATGGAAATGTAGGATAAGGATTCTCAATATCAGCTCCCTGCCGGAGGCTTTTCTCTATCAAGGCAAATCAGCAAGCTGAATGGATGCATAAGGGCCTCACAGCACTGTAACTCTGTAAATGAGGAACAGCTGGAGATGTGAAACATATTTGTGGGCGACAGCAGAAACACTGTAGACCTTTTCAGTAATGAAGGCTTGGGTGAGTGCTAGTACAAGCTTGATTTACAGCAGGAACATTAAATCTAGGCTGAAATGTTGTGCATTAAACAATAACCTGCAAGAAGGTGTTCTGATGCTACATAATTGCTTACAGAGCACGTCCTTGTACTTCCAGTTTTTAGATTCTTTGGGCGCAGTTTGAAAGTGCCAGCTGCCATTTATAGTATCAACATTTGATTACAAGTGGACCAAAATGTCCAAAATCTGTCCCAAAATCTGTTTCCATTAATAAGGGATGTTTTTTAATCATATTTATAATAACAGTAAGTGACTATATATTATTTGTTATTAAATATGTTAATAAATATTAAATGTTAAATGTTATTAAATAGCACCTGCATATAGTGAAAAGCATTGTTGTGTTTTGGTAAATAACAAAAGCCTAAAAATGTTAATAGTGTACACCCTAAATAAACCCGCAAATATGCTCCCAGAACATTTCAGTGTCATTTGAATGCATCACCCTTAAAGAAAATGTAAAGGTAAATCCGTTTCCAAATTTAAGTTCCCTGCCAAGATATGCAACTCGGAAGGTTGAGGGACAGAAGTATTGGGACACTGTTTGAACAGTTTTCAACAAGTTAAACAGTTTTCGATGAATAAAATCTGATCTACGAGGGCTACAACGAGGGCTCGTTGGAAAGGTCTCCTGGAGATCTACTGAACTGTGGAGTTTTTCTGAGTGCTTTCCCAGCCGAGATAAGGAACTTGGAATGCCGTAGGATAAAAGTATTGGGACACTGTGGCGAGGTGAACGGGTCTTGTGTGAAAATATCCAGAAAAAATATATTGCCACAAAAAAGCAAAAAAAGCAGAGGATATTGGCAGTTTCCACGTTATTGTGGAGATTTCTGAGTAAAGTTCCCACAATATCCGCATGTGACTGAATCCGCAACCCCTGTTCTGCATAAAACTGGGGGATTAGTATAGTGTTTTTTTAAGCAAAAAACACAAGTTAAACATTTGAATCAGTGTGCAAGACTTTTGCACAGTGTGGTATTTGTAAATAGTCATTTTAGGCCCTGCAAGGGTCCTAATTATTCAAATCGTTACTGAAAGGTCACAAAATCATCACAATTACTTAAATGCGTTGTCCGGTCCACCTCGTCTCTGGGCGTTGTTAAATCTAAGCGCAGTGTTAATTGAAGAAAATGGGTTTATTTAGGTGTTAAAAATGCAGGAGTCGTTTTTCTGCTCATCTCTCAGGGTCACTTTGCCAAGCGCAGCAGCTGCAGAGCCCATTCATCATGATGAGCTAATGAGAGCACGCAAGCAGTGCAATAAAGTCACATAGTTACAGTTTACATGGCCATATAAGCACTGAAACTGCACAGCCAGGGTCGCTTGGGGAAAAGCTGCGAGAGCGCCTCAAATCCCCTCGTCAACAACGGCCCTCATGCCACGCCCCAGCAGGGTGGGGGTTAAGCCAGACGTGACAGGCAGTGCGGCTGGCGGCCGTGTGCTGCTCAGGAGAAAGCTGCAGGGAGGGGAAAGTCATTATTGTAGGTGCCGATTACTCACCGGAGTTCCAGAGATGACCGAGTTCACCCTCATCTGCGCCCGTTTGCTCAAAGTTAAACCCCAGAGACAAATAGGCCCACTGCCACCTCAGACATTTTTAAAGTTGCTCATATTTTGTCAAGGGCTGAGTCACTTTGGTCCTTGTAGAGTCATGAAGTGTGATACAGTGTCTGTGTTTTACTGCATTGGCAGCAGGCTTTTTTGCTTTCATAAAAAAAATAATAAAAAATACATTTTATATATATATTATATATATATATATAATTTTTTAACATCATTTTCTTCCTATATTATTCATATATATCTATATACAGTGCTGTGCAAAAGTCTGTCCACCCCACAGTGCTTCATCTTTTGATATTTTTCCAAAGATACATATTTTCTTGTATTTTTTTAAATATAGTGTCTCTCTGACCAGTTTCAGAGGATTTTTTTTGTTTTGTTAAGCCACATAGTGACATGTATGAATAATAATAATAATAATAATAATAATAATAATAATAATAATAATAATACATTTTATTTTTAACACACTTTACATTTAAAACAAGTGCCACAGAATAAGAACATCTTTAGAAAACTAAAAAAGGTAACAAGAAGTAAAATCAGGTAAAAGAAACTAGAATCATTCAAGCAGAACACAGTACATCTAATGTAGGCCTGAACTCCTGAAGAAATAAGTCCATGTATTAAGAAAGTAGGTGGGGCTTTAGACTTTTGCATTAGAGGATAGGAAAACATGCAACACCTATACACATTTATAAGGATCAGTCCTGTGCTGGATGCCTCTGTTGTCCAAAGCTTGGAGCTGTGAGGCTACTGCTATTAACAAACACTCGAACTCAATAATCACCCAAATAGCCTAAATTGTATTTCCATTCAAATCAAGAGTCATCAAAACTCTACTCACTCAAACCACATCCAGTTCATTAAGATACCACAGACAAGCGCATGTGATTTAAGACGCAGTATGACATACTCTCAGCTTTAAAACTCACCCTTACAGAAGTAAAACTTCACCCTTACAGTCTACCAGTCTTCAGCTGCACCAGAGCTGATAGTCACAAAGCACTCAGCATTTAGAGCCCTGTGTGTGAAACCACATCCAGATACTCCTTAAAGTCACACAAGGACCTGGATGTGGTTTCACATCCTGGTGGTCTAGGTCTAGGGAAGTTTTGGTGATGAAACAGTTTGGGCTGTGGGCTTGTTTTGGACTTTAGCTATTAGTGTTATAATGCAAAACATCACAGTCAAAAAATAAGCAAAATAAAAACAAAACAAGAAAATAGGTACTAGAACCAAAAACATTGCCACTATAATGAGACAATTTAAGTTGTCAGGTTTTCTTAAAGAAGGAAACATGAAGTCAAATAATTTGTTCTTAAAAGAAAAGATCAATTGTTTCTTTTCAAGAGTTAAGTCTTTTTTTTGCAGTTTTGGCTTCTATTGACTTCTGTCCATTATTATTATTATCTACCTTAACGCCAAACCAAATGTCTTTACAGGTCAACCACATCCGAAGTAACTATTCCTTCAGTTCGTGAAGCATGCAGGGATCATTCAGTACGAGTAGCAGCGCTGTGATGTGATGTCCATTATCTGGCAAATTTCCATTTTGCACTTGGCATGAAATATGCAAAAGGCCTGTTTTACCTCCAGTTAATTTAAAGCTTTTGAAATTTCTATCTACATTCGGCTGCAGAGAAGTAGTGGCTTGAAATCCTTTAAATAAAAAACCCTCAATCATATTCGCAAGCTTACGCTATCAATTAATTAATCAAACCAGCACCAGTCACAAGACTGCTACTATTGTTAATGGTTTGTCTAAAACGGGTTTGCAGAAAAATGAGATTTCCCTTTATCACGAATGCAGTCGGTGAGACGGAGAGTGTTTTGCATCCAGAGTTTATTTTCTTCTTTATTTTGCGCTGGTTCTACATGGCTAGTGTGGCTGGAAGCTTATAGCTTGCCTCGAAAGATAAGATCTGATAAGATAACCCTTTATTAGTCCCACGGGTGGGAAATTTGCAAAAAGGTGAGTTTCTTTGCAGATAAAGCGACCTGCCTTGGGAGGTCTGCCTTGACTGGCAAACCCAGGAGAGAGGTGTCATTTTATTTATTTATTTTTAAAGATTAGATCAAATTCTGCCCCCAGCTGATTTTGAATCCGTGACCTTGACTCCCTCAGTGCTGTGCGCTAACCAGTAGACCATGGGGGTGGAGGTTAACCTCAAGCTTTCAGAAAATGTGTGAAGATGCATTGCATAGATTGAAATAATGTATAAATCTGATTTCAGACTAAACCCCCCCCCCGATCTTTAGTACCATGTATGTACCAAAGTGGACTAAAAGGCAGCCAACAGAAACAAGACAATGTTCCTTTTCTCTTGTTCCTCAGATCCTAACGCGCTGACTCAGCATGGTCCAGATCATGCGCTGATTGGCGGAGTGGTGGCTGTGGTGGTCTTCATCACCCTGTGCTTCATCATCGTCCTGGGCCGCTATCTGGCCAGACATAAAGGTAGGCCTTGGCTCCTGGCTGCGTGGGGCTCAGCTATAGTGTAGAGTGTGCTAAATGCTTGAACATTGTCCACTGCTGTTCCTTATGTGTCTGTGACCTATGTGGGACTGTGTGGACAGGGACATACTTAACCAATGAGGCCAAAGGAGCAGAGGACGCCCCTGACGCAGACACTGCCATCATCAATGCGGAGGGGAACCACGCACATGCAGAGGAAAAGAAAGAGTACTTCATTTAGCACCTCTGTTTCTTTTTTTCTGTTCAGTACTGTCACGGCAACACTGCTTAGCCAGCCGGGGGAGGGCGCTAAGTCACTCAGTGCGAGCCCGGCATGGCCATTTTTTCTCCACAAACCCTCCTAAAGGAGCTCATTTAAGCCTCTAGATTCCTCAAATTTAAACACCAAGACAGTGTTGCTGTTTTATAACGCCAATCTAACCAACAGAAAAGAGACGTTGAGTTTGTAACTGTAACACCAGGTCCATTTAGGCTCAAAACCGCATAAGTGTCCCACCACCAACCCCTCCCCCACCGCCCCACGCCCCTGCTCCTGCCCCACGCCCCAAATCCCCACCCCCTGCCCCGTCCCACCATCCCCTCCCCAAAAATGAGTTTGTTTGAGTTGCCAAGTGCCAAAAATATACAGACACTTTCTGTGTTCGTTGTTGTGCTTATTCACTTTATTTGTTTTCCCAATGACTACTGCTTTCTTTACTACCCTCACTGTGCCTGTTATATACCTTTTGCAGATATTACCAGGGAGCGGCAAGAAATGTGGTTCATCTCAAGTCGGAAAACCTTGGCTTTGCCAATAATTACGCTTTAAGGGAGGAATATGTGCGATGCATAATGTGAATATTTATTGTTTTTGTCCATTTTCTTTTTTTTTTTCCCCCCAAATCCTACATTGTGAAAGTGGTTGTTCTCTGAAGTGTACTCCATAACACGAATGTTGTATAAAGACAAAAGAACAAGGACATGGATATTTATGTAATATATATATAGATACCAAAAAAATGGAACTACAAAAAAAAAAAGAAAACATTCGAAAGGAAGAAAAACGTTCACTGAAAGCACAATTGACGATTGTTCTTTGACCTAAATGGGACTGGCATACTGGCTACTCTGTTCATATCTGTCTGTATATTCTTGCACTGTTTATATCTGGGCCCCTGATTTTACTTTATAATGTCTAAAGACGTTTAAAAACGCATAAGCACAAAGTCATTGTTAAATGTCACTGGCTTAGACAGTCTCAGGATGAAAAAAAGAGCCTAATTGTGTTTCATTTCAGTTTTTTTTTACGTTATTTTATCTGTCTGTACTGTTGAAACAGTCATTTGTGAACCGGAAAATAAGATTGGTGGTTTTCCAAATATTTATTTTACCAATCGCCCCCTTGCTAATACTGCTGTATATTACTTTGCTGAAGTGATTATTGGTGGAAAATATTGTTACAATATGGAACTCCATATATGAACCTTTGTATATTAGTCAATGTAGGGCAGGCTTTCTGGACGCAGATTAGGTCTGATCTCGATTTAAATGTTGCCGTCGGTTTGGAATTCTTCACAGAAAACATGTTTTACTCCAAAACGTCACTTAATCTGTGCCCTGAAAATCAGCCCGTAGTAATTTAAAGTGTTCCATACTTTTATAATGCCATTCTCATAAGTAACAGACAAGGTTTGTTTTGGTTTCTTCTGTTTTTTTGTTTTTTTTTAGCACAAAGCATGTATATAATGTGAATAATTCAGTATTTAGTCACTTGTTAATTTAACTGAATTTGAAATCTTGTTCTGTTATCTACATTTCATGTTTGTATGTCTATTTTAGCTCCCCAAGACTGCTTTTGGTAAAACTGATGGACAAATACAATGTATTATTATGATGATTATTATTATGATGATTATTATTATGACTATTATTGGTGTGCTTTTATAAGCTTGAGTAAATAGGATGAGATTTTCATTGGAAGGTCAAAACAATCACCATTATTGCCTTTGTGTTTGCAACAAAACATACAACACTGAAGCACTGCTGAATCAGGCAGTTTTTAAAACATGTTTCCAATGTTCATACTTTATTCCACTATTTATAATATCCGATAGAACTTAGACATTTTGTAAGACTCATGACTTTAATTTGCTCTTTTTCCAGCTATATGAGAAAATGTGTGAGGTTTTGCTTTTACAGTATTAAATATCCATTTTCCAAACTATGCCTCTGTAAGAAAAAAAAAAAGGAAAACAGAGAGTAAAATATGCACAAACATACATCTGCTCTTCCTTCTTCATGCAAACATCATCTCCACCTTTGTAGGCCATGTGCAAGTTCAGTCAAACACATTCAGTAAAGAGTATCTACAAGTTTTGCCCTGTATTTATCTGCTGCTTCAGCAGGACCCTTCCATTTTCTCATCCTGTCCTGGACCAGTTTGGGTCTTTGCTGCCATCTAGTGAAAAAGGATTCCATGCCACATGGCTGGATATGAACTCAAAATCAAATATATTTAGGGATGTGGGGGGAAAAGTGCATTGAAGTAACTCGATTTATACATTTGTGTATACATTTCTACATGAATATACAAACAAATGTAAATGCTACACACAAATGCGAGTTAATTCAGTGCATCATTTGTTGTCTTTTCAATTTTTAAGTCTCTTACACACAACCATGTAGACAAACCCTGGGGATGGTACATCACTATATAGTACCGCAGAGGTGCCACTGGCAGTGCTAAGATTTGAACACAAGACCTTCTGATCATAGGGGCAACTCCCTTACCACCAGACCACCAGCTGCCCTAGACAACATAGCAATAGCAAGAAAATCAGATTCAATGCTTTAAAACAGATTAAAAGCTTTTAAAATGAATATTTTCATGCCAGTATCATGACTGATACAACTGTAACATGAACATTTCACTGCAGTCCACAGAAAATCATGTATCTCCTATTTTGAACAGAGATGCCCTCCTTTTGGTGAATCAATATAAAAACTTAAAAATTACTTAGATATATTTTATGCATATGTATATATGCATAAAATATATGTTTTTAATAATAGATGTCTCTATAATTATATAGTGTCACCTTCAGAACAAGCAAACCTTTCAAAATGATAATGTAAAAGATATGAAGTTAATTCAAGTAGATTTTATTGTCATTTCTATATACACAGTACATAGTAAAAATGCAACAACCATGGTGCAACTCCAATATAATAATTTAAAATGATAAAAGATTTTACCTGTAACTATAGGTGCCATAAGTTACACTTTTAAGTAAAAAACTTCATTAAAAAGGACTGATATTGAGAGAAACACTACTCAATACTACTGCACAACTATTTTAACTTAATCTACTGCCTTGGGTTACAGATGTTGGGTTACAGAGTGTGAAATTCTTCAGAGGCTGA
>JBBPDE010000001.1:21935887-21947129 GCA_037974605.1 Nannopetersius ansorgii
AGGAACCAGACTCAATCAGGTACAAAACCAGGTACAAAACAACAGTACATTAGTGCAACTCACCACAGGTTTGTCCTGGTATGCGATGACAGTGGCAGCAGGGCCGCTGGGTGAACTCCAGAACTCGCCGTCGATCCAAACAGGACAGCTCAGCTCCAGTGAACGGACCATCCTGAGACCTCAGTGATGCTGGGATTAAAACAAGAATAATTCATTCCAACATTAAGCCTAAGCTTTGTTTGCTAAAATGACTACTGGAGAACAATACACCTTTTTTGGAATAACTTGTGGGTAACTATCGCTCAGGGTTAAGGTTAGGTCTAAGAAACCAGACAGTTTCTTCTTTCTAGAGAAATCTCAGGTATCTAAATGTATAAAAAAACGTATAAGTAAACATATGGGAAAGTGTTTTTGCAGTGAATGTTAAAAGTGCAACGTCCTTTGCATGACGCCGCAGAACCACTTTTGCTTTCCTAAAAACCTTTCACTGGATGGTGATTTAGAGCAGTGGTCCCCATCCTCTATTTCATCACGGACCGGTTTAATATCCGAAACTATTTTCAAGGCGCGCAGTGGCAGATAAATATATGTATACCTACTTATACAAATAATGGATATGCATAAAAATGGGGATATTTTAAAAATATAATAATTAACTGTGTGTACTTGCAGCTTTATTAACAGCATTTTCATACAAGTTTTTTTTTTCTTCTGCGCAGCGGTTCTTCACACTCCCATCACATTTACAAAAATGGTTCTCTGAATCATTGGTCCCTGGGCCGTGGGTCATGTGGTACTGTTCCGCGGCCCGGGGATCGGGGGGCCAATGATTTAGAGAACCATTTTTGTAAATGTGATGGGAGTGTGAAGAACCGCTGCATATTGTAATGAAGAACTCAAACTCTTAAAGGACTTTTAAATTATGTAGAGGTTCTTTTAAAGCCGTACATACTTCTTTGTCTAAAATGTTTTTTAATGCAGTGCTTCACACACCAGTCCTCAGAGACCTGCAGATGATCCAAAAGTTTGTCTAACTATATGTGATAGGAGCTGAGATGGAACAAAACCCGTTGACCATCAGTGGAAAAGTACAACTGTAGGAAACTCTGGTTCTTCTAAGGCACTGCTGAAGTCAAGTCAACTTTATTTATGTTGCCCATTGTTATACACGAAAGTCATTCACCGTGTTTTACAGGAATATAATAAAAATATTATTTAAAACTAAAAGAATAATAGTAATAAAGGAATACATATAACATCAGTAAAAGGAGATTAAAAGTACAGATGGAAGATCAGATATTTAAAAGAAGGTGAAGGAGAACAGTGTGATTTTTAGTGCGGGTCTGATATTGATGGGCAGTTGGTTGGACAGGATGGTGGATAAACACCACTGTTTGTTTCAGCTCTTTGCACCACAAGTAGGATTTCTGTTTGTTCATGATAATTACCAGGTTTTTTCTCCAAGAGCTGTCTTTTGCAGTAGATGACACAGAGAATGAGCAGAGCCAGCAGAACGGTGGCGAGGGCGCTGCAGATGACCGCAGCCAGGGCCATGTCTCTGGGGCTGGTCACTGTGGATGGGATGGGCACCAGATTCACACGTCCACTGCCTGAAGGACAGCACACAAGGGAGAAATAGAAAAATGCAGCAATTGTTAGTCACTGAACCCTTAGGACTCAGAGTTTGTTATTAAAAATCAACAAATAAAAATGGTGCCAAACAGGTGTTTGCTCTCCTACACACTCGCAGTTTTCTTCTTTTTTGCTTCCTGCCACACGGTCACTCTCTGGACCCCCTCCCTCAGGTCCCTCAGGACCCCCAACAAATTGTGGGCAGAGACTACCCTGAAAGTTCTCCAGGATTCAAGGTTTTTATGTCTGTTTCAAAGACCTAGACAATTTCATTTGTACATTTTTGTTTGTTATGGGAATTTGTATGTGATGACATTTTTAAATCCCAAAACCCAATTGGGTTTTATTAATGTTTTTTAAATAACAATAACTTTGGTTCTAAATGGCATAAGAAAACCCAGCAAAATCAGCACGACGCCTGACACCTCAAGCAAAAACACAAACCAAGAGAACTTCCAAAAGATGTTTAGCCGTCCTTCTGCCGTCGTTTTGAGCTAAAATCAAAAACCAACCAATGTTACCTTCGAGTGATGCATTGCTGTTGATTTCTTTGGGAAAAGCACCTCATTCTTTTTGTGTTGTTTAAGTATCTTCATAATGGCATTCCTATGCACTTAAAGCTGAGGCTTTGAAATGCGTCATGAAATAATTCCATGACTGCTATGAATGACTGCATAATAAAAGTGAAGAACCACTTATTCTTCTCTTGTAGCTGTTTGAGCTGATGTTGACCAACTGCAGCATGACAACCCATGTGAAAACCCGCTCAAGTGTCTTTCCAAGTCCTGCTCAGCAACAGCCATGAATGTTCCAGTGGAAACAGCAGAGTTCAAAGCGAGAACGCCCTCAGGCTGCAGGGGGAGCGAGGGGTGAGCATTCTCAGGCTGCAGATGAGTTTTCACCCCTAACCCCAGGGCAGTCGGGCCTTTACATGCCAGTCTGACGACTCTGTTATTAAGCGTCTGATCAAGGTGAGGAGTCAGGCTGCTTGTTTGAGGCAGAGCTAGGGAATGTACGCGGAACGTGAGAAAACAGCTGCCTCCAACTAATTCATTCCCCACCATGTACCAAACAAACTCCTTCTCCAAACTCACGCACCTCATTAGTCTGAGAGGAAACAAGGAGCAACATCTGGATTACACCAGAACCCCTTTGGCAATTTTTCAGCCAAGCCGGAACTTTATAGTAGTACTTTCCCCCTCATAAACTCCAAAAAGACCTTGAGCAGCACTTTGAGATCAAGATACTGAACTAATTTTATATTCAAGGTTAGAAGCGACGGTTAGAAGAAGCTAGTATGAAACCATGAAGTTGAACTTCCTCCTAAAAGAGGACATTTACCCACATTTACTGAGGGCAATTCAGTACGATTTAACACATTAAACAAGAAAAAGCTGTAAGTTATTCATGGATGTCGATCACATTCATTGTATAAAGTATAAAATCTGTAGTCAACTGAATTTATTTTATTTAAGATCACTTGATATGGTTTGTTAAATTAACATCAGGGGTGAGATTAAGAAATCATATTAAACCTGAGACTAAACTAAAAAGTGCATTCACAGTTTAACAATTGCACTCTTATGTCACCATACTACAATACTCCAGCCTGAATGATAGAAGTATCATGCTGCTTGTATACATGTGTTTACATTTAGTACTGTCTCGAACCCCCCTTAGTTCAAAAATACTATTTTATTATTGTCAAGCTATCTAATCTTTGGCATACTGAGTAGATTAACCTGGAGGAAGCCTGAAGAACTGTTCCTCAGGACTTCATAAATAATAAAAAAACATCTGGATGAAATAAGGGGCGCACCAAGACTTCTGAAAATAATAAACATATATACGGAGCACATTTATACGTCAGGGTTTGTGAATTCTCTTCATTTTGACATAAGTCAAGCCTAAATAGGAACATATCTTTATCTAAGGTACACTGTGTAAAGAGAGAACTAAATAAAACAAACACATACAAAAATGTACAGTTGTTCATTAACTGAACCCTGTGACCCAATATGAAATGTATTTCTTGGCAAAAGTATGTGAACCTAAAGAATAAACATGTTGCAGTAGGGTGGTAATTATGTTAAACCATATAAAGTGTGGGTGACCCTGGTCTATGTATAAAACATCAGGCTTAGTTTGATATCAGTTCTGGTCTTCCCCACACATTTCTGTCATGCTTCAGTCAAATAGACTTCTGAGGATCTCAGACTTCAAAACAGCTCCTAATGCTCACCAGGTTAGAAGAAATCTTTAAACAAATGTGAAAAGTTTGGACTCCTCATCAGTCCACTGTCAAGTCCAGATCTACAGGCCTTCTAAAGATCTAAAGATCTCCAGGCCTCCCTTGCACTGGCAAATGTCAATGTTCCTGAGTTCACATCAGGAAAACACTGATCAAAACTAGTGTGTATGGAATAATAGGAAGGAGGAAGCCACCACTCTCCAGGAAGAACACTGATGCCTGTTTAAATTTTTTAGAAAGACCACTTGAATGATCCAGAAGATCATTGGAAGAATATTTTGATAAAGTAAAAACAGAAGTTTAAGGTTTAAACAGAGAAACGTTATACTTGTATAGGTAACTGGACATTGCAATGCAGCATAAAGACCTCATCTCAAATGTAAAACATGGTGGTGGCAGCACCTAGGACCAGGACAGCTGGCCATTATTTATAAGACTATAGCCCTGAGCAGTGAATTTACTGAAGAATGGTGGAAACATAAGAAATGTTGTACTTAGAAAAGAGTCAAGAAATATGGTGGCAGGACAAGAGTGGTGCTCATGCAAAAAAGCCCAAAGACATCAACAAGTTGAAGAAGCTCTGTAAGGAGAAATGGGCCACTAAATCCTCTGGTTCTTAAAGACGGTCGGTTACCACTTTGTTCAATAAATAAATGAGAAACTAAAACCATTTTTGTGTTATTTATTGGGTTCTATTTCTTATGTCTTATACTTAGTTTGGATCTGATCCCATTTTAAAGCATATTTATGTTGGGTTTTTTTTTAGCATCAATTCTGTTTAATGTTCGTATCACTATTCTTATGCTATGCACACATGAAATTGTGCTTTTGTGACCTGCCATCTGGGCACTTGACTCCTCATCGTCTCTCACAATTTTCTGACGTGGTCTTTCAAAATTTGCTCATATGGGAAACTGATAAGAAGAGATTTTAATGGCTTTAGAATATAGCCTCTCTTTCATGTGGTGTTTCCAGTGTTTTATCCACGTTCTGTGTTTTGAAACACAAACAATACAGTTTATACAGAAAGATAAAGGCCTCTAAGGCCGCTTTGTGTCAAAAGTATTATTGCGATCTAATGAAGTTAAATATGAACCAATTATTTATTTAAGGCCTTTTTCAATGGATGCACGCAACTGTTCTTTGTTTGGTCTTCAGGAGATTAATCACTGAGTAAATTTGGGCTTGGCCTTGACAAATTCGAGCACTCTTAGAAAGACAATGTAAACATTGCACGATCCCCACCAAAACATTTTTTTGGAAAGATGTGCGCTACACACATTTTTTGTTATTTTTTTCCCCCCTAACTTGGAATACCTGATTCAGCTAATTAACAAGCTTCTAGCAGTCGGGGTCAGGTGTGCAGAGCAGGCAACAACACAAAAATGTGGGGTCGCCAGGACTGCAACTGGGAATAAATCATCTAAGAATCAGTGCATATGTTTATCAGTGCATACGTTGCATGCATAGTCCCTGTGTACTATCTGTACACGAAGGTTAAAAAAGATGAGCAGGGTGCAAAATTTCAAATGCTAGTGCAGAACATAGTCAATCACTGAATATTAAGTTACTAGTAATTCACTTAACTGTATTTATACTCCAGCATTTCTGAATATAGCATAGTGTATTGAGTTTTTATCGTATGTATTTAGGCTTCATACTGTTCTTGCTTTTGTGTCTCTGTGTGTCGGTGCAGTCATTACATCAGCAATTCTCTGATTCTGTTTATAATTCATTTTCACTAAATGCATTTTTTTTCCCCCTAACTTGGAATACCTGATTCAGCTAATTAACAAGCTTCTAGCAGTCGGGGTCAGGTGTGCAGAGCAGGCAACAACACAAAAATGTGGGGTCGCCAGGACTGCAACTGGGAATAAATCATCTAAGAATCAGTGCATATGTTTATCAGTGCATACGTTGCATGCATAGTCCCTGTGTACTATCTGTACACGAAGGTTAAAAAAGATGAGCAGGGTGCAAAATTTCAAATGCTAGTGCAGAACATAGTCAATCACTGAATATTAAGTTACTAGTAATTCACTTAACTGTATTTATACTCCAGCATTTCTGAATATAGCATAGTGTATTGAGTTTTTATCGTATGTATTTAGGCTTCATACTGTTCTTGCTTTTGTGTCTCTGTGTGTCGGTGCAGTCATTACATCAGCAATTCTCTGATTCTGTTTATAATTCATTTTCACTAAATGCATGAAGAAAAAAAACAGGCACATTCATGAAACAGTAGAATAAAAGTGTGTGTGTGTGTGTGTGTGTGTGAGAGAGAGAGAGAGAGAGAGAGAGACAGAGAGAGAGACAGAGGGAAAGAGAGAGAAAAGATTAGGAAAAAGGCATGAATAAATATGCATGATGACAGAAAAAGGTTGACGGACGAAGAGGGGAAGACTATGGAAGTCTTTTATCGTCTCTGCCACAGGAATTCTTTGCCTGTTACCTAAGCAGCTGCTTATTAAAGCTGCATGGTAGCACCCGCTGCGTCTTAGTGCCAGCAAATGTGCCCCAGCTGTGCTGCCCTCCACCCCCTCTCACTCCCCCTTTCTCTGCCTCTCTCTCTCTCTCTCTCTCTCTCTCTCTTCAAAACCAAAGCGTTCCCTCTGTTATCAGCTCCCACAGCTGCAGCAAACACAGACAAAGGCCAGCCCATTGAAGAGATCTCACCTGCTGATCTTATCAGCCGCCCCCAATGCCAATAGACTGCTCCTTTTGAAATGTGCGCTGTGCTTGCTGACTCGGGAGAACGATGCCAAAACTCAAACACACGGACCTGAGGCTGTCACAGCGACCACAGGCCGGACGAACTGTGACCATTTACACACATATGCTTGTTTGCAAAAGCCAAATGACATGTTCTGTCAATTTTCGAAGTGAAAATAAGTTCATCTGCATCGTACAGGGCCCATTTCTATTACTATATTAAGTGTAATATATTAAAACAAATACAAAACTTCACTTTCTGCATGTTTTTAAAATATGTTTCATTCAGCAAATAAACAGAACCTGAGTACAGAAGTGTGTTTCAGCAGAGGACATGTACACACACACACACACACACACACACACATCTCTCTATACATGTATATTACATAATAAAGTACACCTCCTCTACTGACCCACTTCAGCATGTTTACTGTTTATTTGCTGAATTTCTATGTATTTCTATGCTTATATTTCTACATATAATCCTTGAATGGCTTGTTATGGTTCACTTAAGATCATTTTTATCAAGATTATTTGCTGACTCTGTAAAATGACACCAAAACTCAAACACATGGACCTGAGACTGACGACCACAGGCCGAACAAAGAGAACCACTAAGATATGCTGTTCTCATCTACTGGCTAAATGATCCGAGGAGAACCACATCACACACAGTTTCTGTCTTAAACTATCAGAAGTTCCAGCTGTTCTTTACACTTGGTGACTATTTAATGATACATGGGTCATTAGAAGAGCTCCAAAATCATTTTGTTACATTAACACATTAAAGTTGACACTTTTCTTTCCCTTGTAGAGTTTTCAGAGATCAAAAGGAAGATAGGATGTGATGCTGCTCCATTTGCTACATTTACACTTCTGTGTATTTCTGAATGGTTTTATTTTTTCTTTTATTTGACTCATCCACTGTTTTATACTGTTCTTGTCTCTTGTGTCTCTGTGTGTCTGTGGCGTCGTGGCATAAGCAATGTCCTCCGAGATCAATGATGTTTTCTTTTTCAATGATCAATGATAATTTTTCTTTTAACTTCACAAACTTACGGCTGTTAATGGTTGGAATTCTGTTTTTTAGTACCAAATTGGCCGCCAAACAGCTTTAACAACCGGCAGGAAGTTTACACAGTTCACAGAGCTGAAGCCTCGCCGATCCTTGAGTCAAGTGCTATTAGGAACGAGAGCATTTGGCCTCAGTGAAATATCAGTGAAAGTCCACCTGCTGGAGATCGTTTAAAAGCGCCAAAGATCTGGCAAATCTGAACAAAAACGAGGACTGTTTCCATCCATGACGGTATTTTCCATTTCCAAACCCAGAGCTGCACAGTGTAATGTGTTCATGCTCTAATACACTTCACTGAACTCTATCAGGCCTTTCAGGAGCTAACTCAGGTGTGTTAGAGCATGAAAAGCACCAGACTCTTGCTCTGATGTTATAGCAATGAGATTAGCAACCCATCTCTGAACCATTTCACCTTCACTCAAATTCAGTAAGAACTTTAGATTAGATTTCCAATCTCCTAATTAGCCCTTAGATCTCAATGTGTATTGGTAAAATCTTATTTCAATTAATAAAAACATTGTAAAACAATTCAAAACCAGTGTTTGTTCCCCTAAATGTTTGCTGCTCTTTCGCTTGGCCCACTACCACTCTGCCGCTCTCTGGACCCCCTCCCTCTATCCTGAAAGTTCTCCTGAGTTTTGTGTTTTTCCTGAATGTTTTAAAACCTACAATGAAGACATTTGGGGTGTTTTTGTTCTTTTCTGGCAATTGTATGTGACAACATTTTTAAAACCCCAAAGCTCAGCATGACGTCTGACACCTCGAGCATCAGCTCAAATCGGGGGAACTTCCATATAAGGAGCCGTTTGCAGGCAATTTACCATTTCTGTAAATGTTTGTTTGGCTGTATGTTTGTAAACTAATAAAGAACTATGAAATGCCCTTAACATAATGAGATTAAATCATCTGAATTTGTGGGAATTCACTAATTCTAATTCTTAGCATTATATAGAATTTATTATTCTTGTTTGTTATTAATGCTGAGTTCAGTTTGGTTAACATTTGAACTGATCTCACTTTATTATGCTTTATTTTCACATTTTTACATTAATTAATGTGAAATTATTTTCATTTTTACATCAATTATAGTAAAACATGGCTCACTGTACTTAAAAACGGCTTGAAAAGTATGTGATCGGGGAAGTTAGTGCTATCTTTCATTACTTGCACCCCATTATCAACTCAGTCACCCGGGTCTCATGTGGCTGTTTCATAAACTGGCTTAACATCAGTTCAAATGGTTCTCTGGGACAGCTGGAGAGGAGTCTTGCCAAATATTTAGAGTTCTCCCATGACAAGAAGAGACAACAGCAGATGAATTACATTAAACCGGCCAGAAGAATCCATAAAACGCCTCTCTCCTCCCCCCTGCTCCAGCGACAGGGCTCCAGATTTATGCTCCTCTCTGAGGGCCGGCCTCCCCGCGCAGCTGTGGGCTCGCCCCAGGCCAGCGCAGGGCTATTAAAATTATTTGGCCTTTAAGTTTTCACCACCCTCTGTCACACGACTCAGATGAAGAGGAACGAGGAGGGCCTTTTCAGACCTTTTCAGTGGGTTCTGTGGGCTCCGGCAGCCTTAAGCTCAAGGTACAAAGGAGGGGGCGTTCTGTTTTCAGCACAGACTCAAATTCAACTAAAAAGACGCAGAACAGGAGCAGTTCTTCTGTGCTTTTAAATTTGAAGCTTAACATACACAAAAAAGTGGGACAGGTGAACACAAAAAAGGGAATATCAGCTTCACAGATTACAATTTAGGGCTTTTGATTACTTGATTAAAATGACATTTTTTAGAAAACCCTATATATCGCCAGGGTGAGCCCGTGATAAGTAGCCCACCTTCAGCGAAAGTATGACAAGATGAACAAGCAAATGGACGGAGAGTCCCTGTATTTTGTTAACAGGTTCCAATCATACCATTTAAGACAATTTTATCCAGATTTTTCATTTGCTTATTAAAGTAATCCCTACAATACTTCAATACTTCAATACTTGATTTCTAATACAGTCATTAGCGACAGATCCTCGAAATGTATTCCACCTCTGTCATAGCAAGGCATTACATAAGACAGTTTAAGGCTTACGGTTTAAAAAATGTGTTAGAACACTTTAAAGCTGAGGGTGCATCTGACAAAGGCCGACCAAACCTGGCTGCAAACTCCCCCCTCACACACGGCCAAAACCTTCAGAAGAAGCAGCTGCTCGCCCCGTAGCCCTCAGGAAGTCGCACTCCATCATAAGAAGTTTAATTTTGCACCACGCTGCCTAAAGACATGGCCTTCCACTGCGCTACTCACTCGCGGCTAAATTGAGACTCATTAGATCTGAGGCCTGCCATAGACCGTATAACTGAACTGCTTATTTATTTATTAACAGCTACAGACGCACTAGCATTATAATTATATTACATTTTAAAAAGCGATCAAGAACACAAGACTGGAGCGGTTCACCCTTAAACTGCGGAGCTCGCGCTTAAATATTAACTGACTCATGACTAATAACACACAGCTCTTCTCCAACCAACGAATAGGTGTAAGATGTCAATGTGCAAACCCAAACTGAATTATTCAGCTTAAAAAAATGCATTTAAAAGTCCATTTGAAGAAAAAGGAGCAGTCTAGTCTCAGTCCTACTATGATAATCAATCAAAGTGACCGCCTTAAAATCAATTCTCCTGTGTGTTTTGGCATAAAATGAGGCATTTATTTGATTATAAAATGTTGCTGGTCCAGCCAGTGAGATGGAATGATCAGGATATTCCCCTCATTCCATATAAAAATCGTATTCCTGGTTTATGTTTTGGGACACCGGGACAACTGTTTGGACGAGATCACGAGTCAGACATGGTCCAAAACAGCTGAAACATGAAACATTTATATTTTTCTTCTTAATTCATAAGAGAGTACTCACAGTGAGGCTCATAAGGTGGTGGAGGGTCTCCACATGGAATGCACTCCATGTCTTGGAATCCACTTAACTTCGTCTTTCTGTAAAACCTGCCAGGCAAAAGCAATAAAAAGAGATAAAAGAGCAACTCGAAGCAGATTTAATCTCTTCTGCCTTTTCTATTATTAATTATAAGGTGAATTCAGAAACCACAGTTGTTTATGCTGTACCTACTATGAATTTAACATGGAAGTTATGCAGTAATGAACTGAACTGAATTGTGGTCCCACCTATAAACACTTGAGCTGAAAGGGGTTTACTAGCCTGAGAAATGTCCTGTAACACTAAAGCACTGAAGGGTATGATATCTAACGGAAAAAAACACATACGTTTCTATAGTAAGAAAAAAACAGCATTTGCCCAAAGCTGTGTCTAAGGAAGCGTGCCAAAGCACTTAATTAGGGGTAATCAAAAGTAATTAAGTGACTAACTGGTGAGAGTGAGTTGGTGCTTTGGGGCAACTGGTAACACTTGCACCATGATGAACCGCTTATGTGAAAATCTGGTCTTCAAAGGCCAGACGTGTTTCAGCACTGGTGGCATGTCAGGGCCTTTCCTGCAGTCTAGTGTCTATTTCCCTGACCCTTACGTTAACCTCAGCTTTATGAGAGCTTTTACATAAGCCCT
>JBBPDE010000001.1:21968145-21992895 GCA_037974605.1 Nannopetersius ansorgii
TATATATATATGACTGAGAGGTGGATTTTTTTTTTAAGTGGAACTACTTGCACAATATATAGTATTGACTGTACAAAGTACATCTTAAAACTAAATCATGTCTTTGTCAGGAACGGCTTTGTATGTCTACAACGATGCGGTCTTCACGGCAGAAGATTGGAATGGGATTCAAGAGATTGCGAGGAGCAGGAAAAGGGAGGACCCTTTGAAAGTTGGACGTTTTGGTATTGGATTCAACTCTGTTTACCACATAACAGGTAATAGGAATGACTTCATTGTGTATGATTGTGATCATTATTAGAGATGCACCCATCCGATATTCTGTATCCATATCGGTTCAGTCCTGATCTAAATCACTGGATTGGAATTTGGGAAGGAAAAAGAAACGTATCCCGATCCACTTTATACCCCAATGGAACATGCTTGCGGCTTTTCTAGGCGGGGCTACCATCGATCTCTGTGAAACTTCACAGTTAGATAGGGCTTGATGAGACCTTTCCAAAGACCCCCGGTTATATCACCTCTCCCGGGTGTCCCATTATTGTCCAAGATGAACGGTATAACTCCTTTTCTCCTGGGGCTATTATGGCGAACGAGGGGTCATTGAAAAAAGGTGTCACAGAGACCTATCTTACTGTGAAGCATATCTCACCGTTTCTAAAAGTGCAACATTAAAATCCCACATTTTGAGTCGGCATTTGTAAAAGTGCAGATTTTAGATTTAGAGTGCAACATTTATCTCTAAATGTGTGAAAATTGTTTGAAAGTTGCACTAAATGATGAAAAAATTACACCAAATTTTTTTTTTACAAATGGCACACCATAGGGGACATCTTACTATACCATGTTCTCTGTGCAATGTTTCTCCCTTATTATATAACAGTTATGATTTTTGTATTTGTGTGAAGGTATTCAAAATGTATCCAGACATTTTTTGAAAGTGTTATTTTTTGTTTTCTGTTTAAAAAAAGAATCGTGCCATGTGTAATCATTAGTATAAGATTATAATATCCTACTTACAAATAAAAGATAACAATGTGTAGTTCAGATTCAGAACTGGAGCTTGCAGTTAGCCTGTCTTGAGAAGCTTGTCTTCTAAAGCCTGTAGGTATGACACAGCAGATTTAGCAGATTCTCCAATCTTAGTTTTGCGTTTTACTAAAACCCATATATTTGTCTCATTTGCACTTTATTCTCCACTATCTTATTTCCAGATGTCCCAAGCATATTTAGTGGGGATCAAATAGGAATGCTGGACCCTCATCAGATGCTGTTTGGAGTTCATGAGTCTGGTCAGTGCTGGAACTTGAAGTCAGACATGAAGGAAATAACAGAGCTCAGTGACCAGTTTGCGCCGTTCTTAGGCCTGTTTGGCAGCTCAGAGAAGACCATCAAAGACGGGCACTTTCCAGGAACGCTTTTCCGCTTCCCCCTCCGTATGAAACCTTCCCTGCTGAGTAGCAACATCTACAACAAAGAGAAAGTTCTAGAGCTGTTTGAGTCCTTCAAGGCTGATGCAGACACTGTGCTGCTCTTCCTTAAGAGCGTGCAGAAGATCTCTCTGCATGTTCGTGAGTCGGATGGGACCGAACGGATGCTCTTCCAGGTCACGGCGGGTGAGAACTCAGAACAGAAGCTTGAGCGGCCAAACTCTCTGAAAACTCTGGACTTTGCCATTGACAGCTACAGCAATGGCTGGACAAGCGATTCGGTCACTTGTGCCACATACCAGCTGACCATTGAGGTTCAGGATGAAACTGCTAAGGAGAGCCAGAAGACCACGTGGCTGGTTTGTAATGGTGTTGGTGGACGAGGCATGTGTGGAGAACTGGACTCCCTTGCAGATGATCTGAAGTTCATCCCAACCATTGGGATAGCTTTGCCACTGACTCTTCTTGACTGGGACAAAGATGCAACTTCCAGCTTTTCTGGACGAGCATTCTGCTTCCTTCCACTACCATTGGGCGAGGAAAGTATGACAGGGTTGCCGGTGCATGTCAGTGGCTTCTTTGGCCTGACTGACAACCGCAGAAGCATCAAATGGCGGGAAGTGGACCAGTGGAGGGACCCAGCAGCCCATTGGAATGATCTCCTCATCGTCACGGTCATCCCAAAGGCTTATTACACTCTCATCATGGAGACGATTAAGCGAATTCAGACCAAGAAGGACCAAGATTTCCCCCTTTCACCCAGAGGCATTTATGGAGCTTGGCCTGACCCCGACAAGGTTCGTCCACACTGGAGACCTATTCTCGAGCCCTTGTTCCATGACTTGCTCCAGCAGCCAGTCATCTACTCCCTCTGCAGAACTTGGGTCCAAGTGGATGACACTGTGTTTTCAGAACTAGATTCCACAACAGACAGCACAGAGACTGTAATCAAATACCTCCAGAGCTCAGGGATGATGCTGGCCCAAGTGCCAGCCACCATTGCTGCGGTCCTGAACACCTTTATCGCCAAACCAGACAGCCTAAAGAAAGTGACCCCTTCTTTTGTACGACACGCACTAAGGAAAAATAGGCACAAAGGGCCCTCCCAGGAGAAGCTGTTTCTGCTCGAGTTTATCCTCAGCGATGCCTGTTACAGTGACCTCCTCGGACTGGAGCTGCTGCCTCTGCAAAATGAGACTTTTGTTGCATTTTCCTCCTCTGTGAGTGACAAGGATGCTGTGTATATCGCCTCTGAAGAGTATCCCAGGTATGTTGTTTTGAATGACTGTTACAGTTGTAGCATAGTGCAGAACTGTGTATTCATTCACATTAGGACTGCATGACATAGTTCAAATGTTAGTGTTGTGATTTTACTCACAATTGCAAGATGTTTTAGGGCCTGGATCATCACATTTCTTTCAAATTAATGTTTAAAAAACTTTAAATATGTAAATATTGCTTCAAAATGTACATTCACTATCCCATCCATTCAGTTCATAAATGGAAACTAAGCCTCAAAAACAGCCCATATTCTACTTTTTGTGATTCCACATACATCTCTTTATTTAGCTTACAGCTGTTCAGCCTCGCCCATTCTGCCTTTCGAATGAGCTGTGACTTCTTAAATGCATATTTTAGCTTTTGCTGCGATATCAGTATTGCAGAGATCAATACTGTGATAACTATTAACAGGTGTTATATGGTGCAGCCCTAATTCAACTCACAGCAGACCAAACTAAAATATGATGACCTACTTCGTATATATTTATATAGCAACATACTATATAAATGCAGTTAAATACAATAGCAGTAGCATTACAATATGTTATTTCATTGGGGTTTCTTCAATAGGTCCCTTTATCCAGGTTTGGAAGGAAGGTTCATACTAGAAAGCATTTCCCAACAAGTCATGAACAGCTTGAAAGAAGCAGCCAAAAGCAGAGGTAAGTAGAGAAATGTGAGAACACGAGGTGTTCCATCATGGCAGTGAATTATCTTATGTGTGCCCTTCCACAAGCTAAGGCCTGCGAGCCCACTGTTAATATCATGTGCTTGCAGGGAATTTGACTGTACATTCAGTGTTTCAGGCCTGAACCTGACTATGTCAAAAGAAAGAGTGGAATGTTGGTGAAATACAGTGCAAAAGTCCTGTTGAATCAAGTTGTTGCTGCAAAAATATATATGCCTGTTGAACTGTCTTATCTTTGGCATATTGAGTAGATTAAATAAAAGATATTAGATCAAATGTTTTACTGTGACAGGCTAAAACGTGCCTAAATATAAAAGGTGGCTAAATAAAAGAGTTCCAACCACTCAGCATTCGGCACCACCAGTATACTAATAACAGCCTGATTATCTGGAATCATCTGCACCTGTTGCTTCACTGGTTCAGGCCTTATGTTAGATGAGATTAGATTAAGTTAATTAGGCTTGAATTATTCATACATAGGTCAGTGTATGGCTTAAAAACATTCCTGTTAAACTGGTCTGGTCTGATACTTTAAAAGTACTTGAGGAAGCCTGTAGATTAAACGAGGAGTGGAGTACAGAATACAGTCTTATGTTTCTGTTCTTATAAACATAATCATATGAAGATAATCCTTAGATGTGGCCTTACAATAAACTACTGCTGACATGGCTAAAAAAAATGATGAAAACATGAATCAATAAATATATTATTATTAGCAGAGTTGGGTGAGAATAAATCCATACACACACAGTAAACCTTAGGAATGGCATGTTAATTAGTTATTGCTTCAGGTGTGCTGGGAACAAGGGAAGCTCTAAATTGCACTGGCTAAGTGGACGTTTGATACAGGGATTGAGAGCCAGCATCCACCAGCATATGATGTGACATTTGTTAGGTGCTACTAATTTTGATGTACTTTTTAGTTTATAATAAAGTGAAATAAACAAAAACCACAAGGTGTGATGGGTTGCAGAGTAGAACAGAAGCTACAGTCTGTGTTGAATTTGAGGTTGTTTCTGTACGTTCATTCTTTGTGTGTGTGGGGGGGGGACTGTTAACAGACTGTTAACAGACTACATATGGTAGTCTATGCACAAACTGTGTCTTTTATCTGTGTTGGTTATGGTGGTGTTTGTAAATACTGTTAGGGCTGCACGATATGGACAGCGTATTGGTATTGCGATTTTACTTTGTCACAAAACCGAATTTTTTAAATAGATCTCCTCATTATGGCCATGGCAGTTTAGCCCCGCCCCTTTATGCACAGACTCACTAATACCTTTAACGGTTAAAGAATTTTACTCTGTATCACCACACAAGCAGTTAATACACATTATTTTCATCATATAAAGGAAACTTGTATTATTTTACCCATTTCAGATCTGCAAATCTGAAGTAAATCTATATGTGGTAAAACCCTTTGGTGTGCAAAACTTTTGATTAGTAGTGTTTTTACTTCCCACCTCTGATTATTAAAAAGCATGTAATGTAATTTATTAAAATCCTTTAGTTTTTTACCTCTTTTTTTGATGTACTATTGTCATGTCAATATTTTTAGTCCTTATTTATGTAATTAATTGTTTTTCACCCTGATCCTGGTTTTGAATTTGAATCCCAGTTCAGCAGTATCTTTGGGGTTGCTCAGGTAAGTACTTTGTGTGTTGTGTCTTGCCTGTAGAGGTGAAGAATCAGTATTTCAATAATCAGTATTTGCACTCGAAACATAGCACAGTTCTGCTTTTGATGAATTGTAATGACAAAACACTAACCAAATTTGAAATGTAGTATCTCACAATCATGAATACATGTCCAGCCAGCCAGTATTGATGACATCTGGCCAACAAAAATACATCTGCACTGAAAGCTGCGGCTTAACTCACTGTACAACTCCAGCATTTCTGATCTGAACAAACTGCCTGACATAACATAGAACATAACATACTGAAGCAGTCCGAACTTACCGGAGACCATTTTGTGTGTTTACAGCATGTAAAGCATGTCAACAAAGTTCATTGTTTGAATTGTCTTTTTCTCATGCTGTGGATGTTTGCAGATATCCACAATCTCGATGACTTCTGCATTGACTTTTTGTGCTGTGATTGTATTTTTATACATGGAGTGTACTTTTATATATGATTTTATGATTTTCTATTACCTGTCTTCTCTTTAAAGTGAAGGAAGCATTGCATATCAGATATATTTGTAAGTTTTATTATGTTTTGCCAGAATTATTTGTGTTCATTAACTGTGTCAAGTGTTGGTAGTTGTTAACAAAAACAGCTGCTCATATTTCTGAACTTTGTATTATGGATGTACTCTGTTATCAGTAGCTAAAATTTGGCTGCAAAATCTGAAAAAAGAGTAACTATGTGAGTCCAAATAAGACAATACTGGTTTTATATTTGCCTTCCGCGATGTTTCCCAGTCTAGTCTGGTCCAGATCCCAGCTCTTAACTCCCCTCATGAACATAGAATAAATGGTAAACCTATGCTGGGAGTTCTGAAAAAAATCATTCACTCTGGGGATCCCTAAAGACTGAATTAGGAAACATTTCTCTAGATCCAACATTGTCACATGCTTCCTTTACTTTTAAACATCCTTACACCACGTGTGCTGCAATTACAGTGTATTAAAACCTGCTTGTTTACAGGAATCATAATGTAATTACTATGTCTAACAGCACAAATTAACATTCGATTAAATACACACAAACAAGAAAGCATTAAATAATATTAAGATTCTTGTTTTTACAAAGTATTTGAAAAACACAGGTTCCTTTACAGATTCTTTTAGCCTTTGTTTGGAATTGTAAAACTCAATCAGCAGCTCCTGATTTAATTTAAAAAAGTATTGACTGAGCTGAATTTAAGCAAACACATACATACATAAAATCACTATTTCCTGTAATAATATTATTTATATATATTCTAATTTTAGTGTTCTAAACATATACTGTTCAGCTAAACAGATTTCAAATATAATTTTCTCACGTGACAAACTTGCGCCTCATGTACTGTATATTTGGAACATTATTTTATGGATGATGAAAAACTAGTACCCTATCAGAATGAATTGTTTAAATGTGAAAATAAGCGGTTTCCTCTGCGATAAATAACGTTTTCTGAATCTGATTCCGATTCTGATTCTGACATATAATTGATTGATAAGTGAAGCAGTAGATGTTGGTTGTCTATGAAAATTGGGTAGAGGGGTGTGATTCATTTCCTCTGCTTTATAGGACTAAAATTACACCAGCAATGCACAGAAAAAGTATCAAATTACCCTTATTTTCTCCAGTGTTTTAAATGGGTGGAGAATGACTAATTATACTTTCTCTTGATGTTTTTTTTTCCAGGAAGGCCCTGCACTCAGGTTCAAGTTCTAACCCCAGAGAGATCGGCACGTCTTATAAAAGAAATCCTCACAACAGCCTGGCCTTCCAGAGACTTTGCTGTACAGTGGAACCCTGGTGATCAAGAGAAGAAGCATCCTTCAGCATCTTGGATTCGAAGAGTTTGGAAACATCTCTACATTCATTTTGCTGATGACCTTTGTACCTTTGAAGATATGCCTTTGATTCCCAATGTGCCACTGAGTGACAGTATAGTATCGTTGGATCTCTTGCGTCTCAAGACTCCATCTCCCATCATTATTTTGAATGAGGAAGATGGCACTTTCTCTGAGGTCCTAACCGAGGTCATCAAAAAGGTTGGAGGAGTAGTCTTAAAACAAATGGATCCCTGTTTGCAACACCCGCTGCTGAAAAATTACGTCCATCAGCTGTCTCCGAGTGTGCTAGTGCAAATCATGGACCGGACCTCATCCCAGAGACTAGTTAGTCAGGTATCAGCGCTCTCCGTCAAACAAAAGCTTGTCCTCAGAGGTTTCTTGGCTGGTCTTACAGATGTCACTGAGAAGGAGAAACGCATCATTCAAGAGCTCCCCATTTTTGTGAAAGTGGGGCAGTTTTCAGAGAAAGGCACCCCTTCTTTTTCCTCTCTGAAAGGAGCCAGAGTGTTGCACCATACTGCCAAGCATCCTGCAGATGTTAAGTTGTCCATCAATGTCGTTGAAAGCAGTGATGAGGCAACTATTCGTCTCATTGGGCTGTTAAATGTGGATCAGATCAAAAGCACTGAATGTCTGAAGGTGATTGTTCAGGATATTGAGAAGGGGTTCTACACAAAAGAGGAAGTGAAACGGATCATGCTTTGGGCTCTTACTCATTTGTCTTTTCTCAAGAATGAAAACAAAGAGGTAATCACTTGGCTTTCCTCTCTGAAGTTCATATATTCATCCTCAGCAAAACCACTTGCTGCGACAGACTTCTTTGATCCTGAGCTGGAAATACTGCAGGGTCTCTTCTACATGGAAGAACAGATAAGATTTCCCACAAGCACATACACATCATCTCCTGATGTTCTTCATTCTCTAAGGCAGTTAGGGCTCAAAAACGAGGTACAGCTCACTGAAAAAGATGTGCTTCAGGTGGCCCAGAAAATTCAAGAGTTACAGGAAAGTCCTGCACCAGAATGGGAGTGTCTTCTGAAAAAGGCAAAAACTCTTCTTACTATCCTAAACAAACAAACAAAATTGGTTAAGTCTCCAGAGGCTCAGACATCCTTGCAGAACTTGAAATGGGTACCCGTCTGCAAGGAGCGACCTTTAAATTACCCCAAATCTCTTGCCTGGAAGGGAGACTCATGTCACATTTCTTCCCTCTCTGAAATGTGTGATATATCTCATGCGGTACTTGTTGGTTCTTCTGTAGCACTGGTGGAAAGAACATCTGCTGGCATGAAGAAAGCTCTAAAATTATCTATGGATCCTCAAGTGGACCAAGTCCTCCAGCATTTAAAAGCAGTAAATGACTGGCATAGATCCCAAGCATTTACTACAGAAGATTGGTATCAGTTCCAGCAGATACTTTTTGAAATCTATGACTTCATGCAGGTTCACTTAGAGAATGCAAGAGAAGCAGTTAAGTCTTTGCCTTCTGACTGGGTTTGGACAGGCAAAACGTTTGCATCTCCAGGCCAAACTGTTCTGAAACCTGTACCTGATCTTGATCTGCAGCCCTACTTGTACTCATTGCCAAAGACCATTGCAAAGTTCCACAAACTTTTCAAATTTTGCGGCTCTATTGATGAAGTTCTTCCCAGTCATATGTTTGCTGTTGTTAAAACCATTCGAGAAAGGAGTGAACAGGAAATGTCAAAAGAAGAAAGCAAACATAATCTCCTACTGTTGATAAACATCTTACGATGGCTATACAACAATCAAATAGCAGTGGACGTTGACATGCATGTGCCAATATTTTGCTATAAAGATCCAAGCAAATTGGCCATGAAGCCAATCCATGAATGCACTTACTGCGATATCAAAGTTGATGATTTGATTGATTTGCTTGATGACACATCAGAACCCATCATTCTTGTACATGATGACATTCCCATGAAAACTGCAGAGTGGTTAAAAGTTCCCTGTTTGAGCACAAGGCTCATAAACCCAGAGAACCTTGGCTTTGAGCAGTCTGGGCAGAGAGAACCGCTAACTGTGAGGATCAAGAACATTCTTGAGGAATATCCATCTGTGGCAGACATCTTCAAAGAGCTCTTGCAGAATGCAGATGATGCAAATGCCACTGAGTGCAGTTTTCTGATTGACATGAGAAAGAACCTTGATTTACGAGAAAACCTACTGGACCCTGGAATGATTGTCTCCCATGGTCCTTCTTTGTGGTCATTCAACAATTCAGTTTTCTCTGACACAGACTTCCTCAATATCACCCGATTGGGTGGATCCATGAAAAGATGTGAAGCAGACAAAGTGGGCAAATTTGGCTTGGGGTTCAACTCGGTCTATCATGTGACTGACATACCAATTATCATGAGCAGAGAATTCATGATCATGTTTGATCCGAACATTAACCATATCAGCAAACACATCAGAGACAAATCAAACCCAGGCATCAAAATCAACTGGAGTAAACAGCAGAAACGGCTGAGGAAGTTTCCTAACCAGTTCAGACCCTTCATTAACATCTTCAACTGTCAACTCCCTTTGTCCCAAGAGTCCCCTTACAAATACGATGGAACGCTCTTCAGGCTCCCTTTCAGAACAGAGCAAGAAGCAGCAGTAAGTGAAATCAGCAGTATCTACTACAACACCACCGATATCTATTCTCTCGTTGATGAATTCAGCATCTGTGGCCACCGGCTGATCCTTTTCACCCAGCATGTTGGTACTATGGTCCTGAAGTATTTGAAGTCTGAGGAGTCCAATCCTGCTGCCGCACAGGACGTAGTCACAATTAACAAGAGCGTATGGTCCTCCAAAGCAGCTTATGGGCCTCTCAGTATTCTGAAATCTGCAGCCAAAGTCATGAAAAAAGTTGCGTCCACCAACAGAGTACCAGCTGATATTCCTAAGTCTGGCTGTATCATCAGAATTGTTGTTGAGGAGTTCCACAATGTATTCAGACGAATTCTTGATCTACAGTCACCGCTTTTCAGAGGTTCAGAGGAAGATCCATCTTCATACTTTGAGATGGCAGCTAAAGGCTGTCAAACCAGGCGGCATACTGATGACATGCCTCAGAAGGGTGTGGAAAACACAAACTGGCTCATTTGTTCATGCATGGATGTAACTGAAGCTCTGAAGTTCTCCCTGAGTGAAAGTGGAAAGCGACTGGGACTGGTACCATGTGGGGGTGTAGCAGTTCTGCTCTCGGAGGAGGAAAATCGAACATGGACAGTGAAAACAAGTTCAGGCCCCATCGGTGAGGTGTTCTGCTACTTACCTCTCAGAATAAAAACTGGACTCCCTGTCCATATAAACGGATGCTTTGCAGTCACCTCAAATCGGAAAGAAATTTGGAAAACAGACACAAAAGGAGAATGGAACTCAATTTTTATGAGGCATGTCATTGTCCAGGCATACTTGGCTGCACTTAGTATGCTACGAACTATGTCAGAAAACGGGGAACTCCTTGACTATCAGTATTACGCAGCCTGGCCAGACCCGAGTGTTGTACATGATGACTTTAATTTGATTTGCCAAGGAGTGTATCAAGAAATTGCTAAAGGTGGAGATGACGACAATGCAAAAGTCTTCTCAGATGGCAAAACCTGGGTGTCAATCAAGTACGTCAGGTTCTTGGATGACTCCTTGCTCTGCAGACCAGATGTTGGACCTGCTGCCTTCAAAATATTTCTGAAATACCTCAAGAAGTGTGGCTCCCAAGACCTCTGTGCTGTTGAGCTGCCAGACTGGGTGAAAGAAGGCTTTGATGATGCTGGCTGTAAAGGGAAACTGATGGAGAACACACTCACAGAGAGACAGTTCTTCTCAGATGTGTTCTTCCCACATATACAAGACATTGACCAAGACCTTCGTGACCCCCTTATGTACTTTGTCCTCAATGAAAAACTGGAGGACTTTGCAGCTATACTGAGAAAGACTCCTTGCATCCCATGCTCAGGGCCATCAAATAAACTGGTTCTGCCATCCCGACTCATACATCCAGAAGGAAGAGTTGCCAAACTGTACAACAGTGATGATGGACGGTTTCCTGAAGGAAGTTTGAAAGACTACCTGAATCCAGTGTGCTTAGTGAAATTGGTACAGTTGGGTATGGTGAAAGATGACCTCTCTTGGGAGGACTTGACTGAGAGGGCTGAGTCTGTTATGACACTTAATGAAACAGACCATATAGCTGCATGTCACAGGAGCAGCATACTGCTTAGTCTCATTGATGAAAAACTAAAAATGAGGGACACAAGAGGAAATGAATATGTTGAAAAATTACAAGACATCAAGTTCCTTCCATTTTTGACCAAACCTGCTGGCTTTTCACTACCTTGGCATGGAAATAATTTTCCCCAGTCAACAATGTTCTCTGTAACAGAACTTTACACTACAGATCATCAGGACACTGTGTGCTTGATGAAGCCGATCCTGAATGAAAACTCACCATCTTTTAAAGGGTGCGGCCCCATTTCTCTAGCTGTGAAAGACTTTCTCGGCTTGATAAAAAAGCCAGCTGTCGGGTTAGTCATTAGCCAACTCAGAGAACTCTCAAAATCCTTCGATGGTGTCACGCTGTATCAAGAAAACATAACTAATGCTTGTTACAAATACTTACACGAGGAGATGATGCAGTCCAAAGCTGTACAGGAAGATATTATGGATGATCTGAAAACTTTCTGCTCAGTTCTAGTTGAAAACACTTACGTTAATCCATCAAAAGTGGCATTCCATTTGAACTTTGATGCAGCGCCGTATCTTTACCAACTTCCGAACAAGTACAGAAACAGTTGCCGTGAGCTCTTTGAAAATGTGGGGATTCTGCCGAGCTTCACGGTCGAAAACTTCTCAGCTGTGCTAGAACTGATCAAGAATGAATGTGGGAGAAGACCCCTCTCTGAGGAAAACTTCCAGCTATGTCGCAGAATCATCAGCGAAGGAATATGGAGTTTGATTAGAGACAAATCTCAGGAGTTCTGTCAGAGCAACTATGGACAGATACTCTTGCCTGACAGCAATCTCACTTTGCAGCAATCTAAAGTGCTGTGCTACAATGACTGCCCTTGGATTAAGGTGAGAGATACCACTGTGAAGTACTGTCATGGAGATATTCCGAGAGAGGTAGCAGTGAAATTAGGCGCGATTCCAAAACGCCACAAAGCCCTGGAAAGATATGCTTCCAATATTTGTTTCACCACTCTTGGAAGTGAGTTTGGCCAAAAGGAGAAACTCACCAGCAGAATCAAGAGCATACTCAATGCTTACCCATCAGAGAAGGAGATGCTGAAAGAGCTTCTTCAGAATGCAGATGATGCCAAAGCAACAGAGATATACTTTGTCTTTGATCCCAGAACCCATCCAACTGATAGAATATTTGATGACAAATGGGTACCCATGCAAGGCCCATCACTCTGTGTGTACAACAATCAGCCATTTACAGAGGATGATGTCAGAGGGATCCAAAATCTTGGTCGAGGGACAAAGGAGGCGAACCCTGGCAAAACTGGGCAGTATGGGATCGGTTTCAATTCAGTGTATTACATTACTGACTGTCCATCTTTTATCTCAAATAATGATATTCTTTGTATCTTTGATCCACATGCACGTTACGCACCTGGGGCAACGTCTGTTAGTCCAGGACGAATGTTCAGAGATTTAGATTCAGATTTTCGGTCCCAATTTTCGGACGTCCTAAACTTGTATTTGGGAAACTATTTCAAGCTAGAACGCTGCACAATGTTCCGGTTTCCCATACGTTCTGTAGAAATGGCAAAAGTGTCGGAGATCAGCTCAGTACCTGCTTCAGACAGAATGGTACAAAATCTCCTGGATAAGTTACGTACAGATGGGGCCGAGCTACTTATGTTTTTGAACCACATGGAAAAAATTTCAATATGTGAAATTGAAAACGGGACAGGAGAACTGAAAACACTGTATTCTGTGACGGCAAAAATCACAGATGGTGATCGTCTCAAACGCAAGCAGTTTCATGCTTCTGTAGTGGACAGTGTGACCAAGAAAAAGCAGCTGAGCCTAATCCCAGTACAACAAATTACATACACTATGGATATTGAGGACTCTGACGGGAACTCAACAACCTGGGTGGTGTGCAACAGATCTGGCTTCTCTGACATCGAAAAGGTATCCAAGAGTGTCATTTCAGCTCACAAAAACGAAGACATAACACTTTTCCCCCGAGGTGGGGTGGCAGCATGCACTAGCCACAACTACAAAAAAGCCCATCGAGCATTCTGCTTTCTCCCGCTTTCTCTGGAGACTGGCCTGCCTTTTCATGTGAATGGGCATTTTGCCTTAGATTCAGCCAGACGAAACCTATGGCGGGATGACAATGGAGTTGGAGTGAGGAGTGACTGGAACAATAGTCTAATGACAGCACTAATAGCTCCTGCTTATGTGGAGCTGCTGATTCAGCTGAAACGTAGGCTTTTTCCTGGGCCTGATCCCACCATGACAGTTCTTCATGGGACACCAATCCATGTCGTCAAAGACCTTTTGAAAAAGTTTTTGTTTTTCTTCCCTGTGAACAGGCTTGACATTCAGCCAGACTGGTACTGTTTGGTAAAAGCAATATATCAGTCCATTAATGTAGACCTAAAACGACTTCTCCCTGTTGTCAGAACTCCACACATGGACAACACCGACATGCACGCAGCCGTATACCTTTCCTGGGTAAATACGTCCGCTTCACCTAAATGTCGCGCGTTCTTTGACAACTTGTTGCAGGATGAGTTGCAGCATCTGAAAAACACAGAATACAACATTACCACACGGAAGTCTGTGGCAGAAAATGTCTACAGGCTGAAGGCCATGCTCCTGGATGTCGGCTTTAACTTAGTCCACAGTTGCGATGAAACAGCTAGTCTGTATTTCTGCCTGGAAGATGCAGGTATTCCAGTCAGCTATGTGACACCAGAAGATGTCAGAACCTTCCTGCTGACATTCTCATCTCCAGACACATCGTGTCAAGTTGGGAAGCTGCCTTGCCGACTGCAGCAGTCTAACTTCAAACTCTTCCACAGTCTGAAGCTTCTGGTGGACTATTGCTTCAAAGATATAGAGGAGGATGATATCAGAATAGAGGGGCTTCCACTGCTTTTGACAATGGACAACATTCTGCAAGTGTTTGACCCTAAACGACCAAAATTCCTGACCAATCATCATGAGCTGATTTCCTCAAGAAAAGAGCTGTTCATGCACACCTTGTACATGAGATATAGCAACATTCTGTTCAAAGCAGGTGTAGCAAAGGTGTTTGACATCAGCAGCTTTGGAGATTTATTGGCATCTGTCCTGCCTCGAGAGTACAGAACAAGAATCTCTGTGAAGTGGAGAGAAAACTATGCCAGTGAATCCTGGCTGAAAAGCGTGTGGCACTTCATCAGTGAGAGTATTGCTGTCAAAGAAGACCAAGCAGAGATTAAACCAAAGTTTGAGATGGTTCTAGACATCCTTAAAGACTGGGCTCTACTACCAGGAATCAAGTTCATGGTGTCCAGCAACAAGTTAGTTGTGCCAGAATATGATGTTTTATTACCCCTGAATCTGATGCATGCTGCCATTTTCCCCAATGGACAGAATGACAAAGTCTTCCACACCCTGATGAAAGCAGGATGCTTTCAGGTGGCTGTAAACAAAATCTGTGCCAAAGAGAATCCTATCTTGCCTCTGCTGGCCCAGAACACAGCAAATATAGACAGTCCTTCAAGCATTCTGAGAGCCCTTGAGTATATGATCCAGACATCTGCTTTCAAAGCAGGACACTTGGCAGACAAGGACTTTGAATCACTCTTGTTATATTTTAACTCCAATTTGGTGAGTTTGTGCCAAGATGATGTGCAAAGGCTAAAATTGCTCCCATGTTACAGGACTGTCAACGGCCGGCATATAGGCATTGCGAACTTCGGAGCTTGCTATATTCTGACGAAAAGCATTCCCTCCGTTGACATGGAAAAATGGGCAAATACTACATCTTCAACTTTTCTCGTTGACAATCCACAGCTGAAGGAGCTCTACACCTTCCTTGGGTGCACTCCAATCGATGACCTGGAAGTCTACCTGAAACATCTCCTCCCAAAGTTTGACATTTTGGCACATGATGCCAAAATCCAACATCTCATTAATCTGAAGGAGAGGTTATTGGCAATGGAGGAGTCTTGTGACATAAAGGATCAACTCTATGAAAAACTGGAAAGTCTGTCATTTATTTATGACTCATCAAGCAGACTAAAACCTGCCAAGGCCTTCTTTGACCAAACTGAGAAAGTATTTGAAGTGATGCTTCCACCAAAATCTTTCATCCCTCCTGATTTCTTCAGGAAAATTGAGCAAATGTCAAAACCGAAAAATGGAACCTTGTTCTTACCTTCTTGGATTACATTCCTACGCAAGATAGGTTTAAAATATGTTGTGTCTCAGCAGCAAGTTCTGCAGTTCGCAAAAGAGATCAGCATTAAATCTCATACAGAGAGCTGGTCCAATGAAAAAGTCCAGACAATTGTTGATGTTCTTCTGAATCACATTTTCAGTGAGAGGACAGATCTGTTTGAGGAAGGATTCCTTAAAGAACTCTCCATGATACCATTTCTGTGTCCAGAGCGTGCACCACCAGAACTGGTCAAACTTCATCCTCAGCATCAAGAAATAAATGGCTCACTCCCTCTGATCCGTTTCAGCGGGTCTCAAGTCAATCCAAAATTCAAACAAACAGATATTATGCAATTGCTATGGACATCTTGTTCAATTCTACCAGAAAAAGCCACACCAGGAAGCATACAAGACCAACAGGGAACCACACTTACAGGACAAGAGCAGCTTGACCAAATTTTGACAATGCTAAACGTCAATTTAGATCCTCCTTTGGAAAAGGTCATTAGCAACTGTAAAAACGTTTGTAGCGTTACAAACGTGGAAGATGACACAGTCAAAACAAGAAACAAAGTCTTGAGGAGCACTTATGAATACCTTAATGCAGATAAACGGGAGTTTCGTTATCAGTTACGGGGTGTGGCATTTGTCATGGTTGAGGAGGGTTGGAAACTTCTAAAACCAGAGGAGGTTGTAATAAATCTGGACAACGAATCAGATTACAAGCCATATCTGTACAAGCTTCCTCTTGAACTTGGCACCTTTCACCAGTTGTTCAAGGTACTGGGAACTGAGGACATTGTTTCAACCAAACAATATGTCGAAGTTTTGTGTCGCATTTATAGGAGTTCAGAAGGCAAACAGCTTGACCCAAACGAAATGAGGACAGTAAAAAGAGCAGTATCTGGGCTTTTCAAAAGTCTGCAGAATGACCCAGTACAAATCCGCAAAGACCTGGAAATGCTCAGAGATTTCATCTTTTACCTGCCAAGTCATGATGGTCGCCTTGCCAAGTCAAACAGTTTAGTCTTTGATGATGCACCACATTACAAGAGCAGAATCCAGGGAAACGTTGGAGTTCAAATGCTTGTTGATATGAGCCAGTGTTATCTAGGCAAAGACCATGCCTTTCACACTAAGCTCATTATGTTACTTCCACAGAAATTGAGGCCCAGACTTTTGAGTAGTATTTTGGAGGAACAACTTGACGAAGAGTCTCAGAAAATGTGCCAGTTTGGGGCCCTTTGCTCCCTTCAGGGCCGGCTTCAGCTGTTACTTTCCTCTGAGCAGTTCATTGCGGGACTAATACGCATCATGAAGCATGAGAATGACAATGCATACATGGTCAATGAGGAGAAAGCAATACGGCTGTGCAAGGCTTTATGTGAGGGTTTGAAGGTGTCCTGCTTTGAGAAGTTACAGACCACGTTGCGAGTGAAAGGCTGCAATCCTATTCCACATAGCCGGAGTGAAACTCTGGCCTTTCTGAAAAGATATGGGACATCATTGATCCACCTTTACATTCAGCATTCCGACAGTAAGGATATCAACTTTCTTCTTGCTCTAGCAATGACTCTCAAGTCTGCAACAGACAATCTGATTTCTGACACCTCTTATCTAATTGCCATGCTGGGCTGCAATGACATATACAGAATCACAGAAAAGCTGGACAATCTTGGAGTCAAGTATGACTCAACTGAGCCCTCAAAGCTTGAACTTCCCCTTCCTGGGACACCCATACCTGCAGAGATACATCATATTCTTTTGATGGATCCTATGAATGTGTTCTATCCTGGAGAATATGTTGGTTACCTGGTTGACTCAGAGGGAGGAGATTTCCTAGGGTCTTACCAGCCAACCTATACCTATGCCATCATTGTTCAAGAAGTTGAGAGAGAAGAGGATGACAATCCAAGCTTTCTTGGTAAATTCTTCCAAATTGACATTGGATACAGTGAATACAAAATTGTCAGTTCCCTTGATCTGTATAAATTCTCTAGACAAGATGAGAGCACCCACATTCGAGACGGTGTCCCAACATCTACAAGCCCTTCAGAGAATCCCTGCCCCGGCCCCAGAATGGTACCACCAGTTTTTCCTGGCAAGGAGAATCACATCACTCCTCCAACCAAGTTATCTCCGAAAAAGATCAAGCTCAATTCGTTACCTGAAATTTTGAAAGAAGTGACTTTGGTGGTAGAGCAGGCTTGGAAACTCCCTGAAACGGAAAGAAAGAAGATAATACGACGTCTGTATCTCAAATGGCACCCAGATAAAAATGCAGAAAACCTTGATATTGCCACAGAGGTCTTTAAGCACTTACAGAATGAGATCAGCAGGATGGAGAAACAAGCACAGGCAGAACAGACCACAGACAGGGCATCAAGGAGAACTTTTTCTACATCATCCTCTCGCTTCCAGTCAGAGAAGTTCTCCTTTCAAAGATTTTACACATCGTGGAACCAAGAAGCAACAAGCCATAAATCCGAGAGGCAACAGTTCAGAGAGCAGTTCACCAGCTATGCAGGAACACAATCCAGTCGCTTCTTCGTTCCGCCCTCATTTAAGTCTGTTGGCAATCCTGTGGAAGCTCGAAGGTGGCTAAGGCAGGCAAGAGCCAACTTCTCAGCTGCGAGAAATGACCTTCACAAAAATGCCAATGAGTGGGTGTGCTTCAAGTGCTACCTGGCCACCAAATTAGCACTGATTGCCGCAGACTACGCAGTCAGAGGAAAATCTGACAAAGATGTGAAACCGACAGCACTGGCTCAGAAGGTGGAAGAATACAGCACTCAGCTCTCTGGTCTGTCTAAAGACGTTCACATCTTGGAAGGTTACGGTGTTGACAGCCTGAGAACCCGCTATCCTGACCTGTTGCCTTTTCCACAGATTCCTAACGATAGATACACCTCTGAAGTAGCAATGAGAGTGATGGAATGTACAGCTCGGATTATCATCAAGTTAGAGACATTTGTGCAGCATAAAATCTGAAAATTAAATAAATAGACAGGTGATGGATCAAGATCTTTGCATAATGAAAACAGCAGTGGCCATGTGCAATATGAACAAATGGATCTAATACAGGAGTTGTTTGATGCAGAAGTATGCAGGCAGCTTATGCACGGTATCATTAATGGTGCTGAAGCCCATGCTTATGCATACACATTTGCTCATACATGTCCAAACAAATGCTGCCTGAGCCTGAAAACATTTCTGTGTAATCTTTTACTTTAGCAAAAAAAAAGGTATTTGACATGCGAGTGTACATAGTGCTAAGAAAGGTATAGCAATATTTTTCTTTTTAAACCAAAGTTGGTTTGTTTCTCCCTGTACAAAATGTATGAAAATAATGTGCTGCTTTTTTACTTCATCTTTTATAGAAAAGTATTTTTTTCTTCAGTCATGAAGGTGACTGTATTGTAATTAATTAGCATGCATTTGCACTGTACTGTGGAGTAGGGAGCGTGTGTGTGACTGCTGAAAGTTATTAGAATGAAATCTTTTACACGTATATTGTGGGGTGGACAATGCTACACTGAAAATGAAAAGTGGTGCCTAGGACCTCATTTGGACGTTTTGTGGCGTCAGCATGTCAAATGTAACGAATTACAATGTATTATGCATATGTGTATATGTACGTATGTGTATATACACACACACATATACATAAGAGATTTGACATGTTACAAAGCTGAGTGCTTAAGTTTCAAATTCAGTGTGTGAGAGGGCCCAAGAAGCGAAGTGCATACTAGTAATGCCACATCTTTTAATTAGATCAGTTTCCTTAGCTGCATAAGTGCCGGCTCTTCGCTTCCCTCAGTAGCACATTCAGTACGCAAAGCCTGTTTTCCTAGTGCAAGGTTTATTCGGACCCATTATTACATTGACAGAGGTTACTTACACATCACATGCAGTCAATTATCTGAGAAACAGAAGCAGTTTGTGTATGTGTATATATACAGTACTGCGCCACCCCTCATTTCCTCTTATTTTGCTTTTAAAGGATTTAATGCAGTTTTGAGGAACAGTTCTCCAGGATTCCTGATGGACTTTTAAAGACTCTCGACCTAACCTAATACTTGGAGGGTAATGATTGTGTGAGTTAAAGTGACAGTCCAGTAATACTTGTGTGGTGTGAATTGACAGTCAGTGCAGATTTATTAAAAGAAAAGTCCAGTGTAAACAGGCATGTACAAGTACACGGTGGGCTGTGAGTAGTGTAGTGCAGAGCAGAGGTGCGGCTGTGGATGGTGGGGTTAAAACAGTTTTATGGCATTGGGGAGGAACGACCTCCTCAATCTGTCAGTGGAGCTGGGCAGCGACAGCACCCTGTCGCTGAAGCTGCTCCTCTGTCTGCAGATCAGGCAGTGTAGAGGACGCAGTGGATTGTCCATGATTGACAGGATTGTCCATGACTGTTCAGCGTACGTCATTCTGCCATTGATAACAAACTGTCTGACTCTGCCGACAACATGGCCCGCCTTTTTCACCAGTTTGTCCACCCCAGCGAACCACTGCATAGAAAAGAGCGCTCACCACAACAGTCTGATAAAAGACCTGTGCCAGCTGTTTGCAGATGTTGAAGGAAGCCAGCCTTTTGAGGAAGTATGTCCTTTTCTGCAGAGAGCATCTATGTTTGCAGTCCAGTCCAGTTTGTCATCCAGTTGCACTCCCAGGTATTTGTAGGTCTGGATAATCTCTGCATATTCCCCTTTAGTTGTTATCGACTCAATGTAAGGTTTGAGCCACCTGAAATCCACCACCATCTTCTTTGTCTTGGTTGTGTTCAGGTGCAGTTGGTTTGAGTCAGACCGAGATACAAAGTCCTGGTGCAGCTTCCTGTACTCTTTCTCCTGTCCATTCACTATACATCCAACAATAGCTGTGTCATCTGCAAACGTATGTTCATTGCAGTACTATGAGTTGTATTGGAGGTCTGAGGTCTACTGGGTGAACAGGGCTACTCCTGTGCTGCTGGTCGCAGTGTCTGACCTACAGTTCCCAGAAGCACGTACTGAGGCCTTTCAGTCAGGTAGTTTGTAATCCAGCCCAACAGATGCAAGTCTACTCCCATCTCTGTCAGTTTGTCTCTGAGCAGCATAGGCTGGATGGTGTTCAATGCGCTTGCCCTTATCCAGTTGAGTGAGAGCTCAGTGTAGCAGATAGATAAGAGCATCCTCTACTCCTACCTTCTCTTAGTATGCAAACTGCAGAGGGTCTAGGGTCCTGTGGCCATAGGTGGTGAAGGAAGCAGCAGCCGCTCCATGGTCTTCATCAGGTGCAGATGATTCCAGATGATCAGGAGGTGAACAGTATACTGATGGTGCTGAAAGCTGAGTGGTTGGAACTCTTTTATCTAGTCACTTCGTATGTTTACTTGTCTTAGTATACCAGTACTAGAATAGTATGTTGGTTTTTTTGAGAATCAAGGTGAAAGTAAAATAAAAAGAAATGAGGGGTGGCTATATATGTATACATATATTGTTTTTTTTTCCCCCCATGTGCGATGCCAGCATTCTCTCTGTGTTACCAATTTGATTCAAGACATTGTCCAGTCTTTTTGTGTATTGAGGAACATAGTTACTCATATGGTGCTCAGTGTTATCAGTATCTTTTATCTCTGTTTATTCATTTTAAAAAACATCGGGACTAAAAGTAAACACTGGTTACAGAATTGTTTTTACTTGTTCATCTGTACATCTTGTTTTTATTTAAAGAAGAGTGTTTCTATACCTGTTTCATGTCTTATTGCAGCTATGCGTCTTTGAAAACCCTGCAACTATTGGTTGGAACTTTTTCAGCAGATCCTGGTTGACATATATCTCTTGTCAACAGTGCCATAGAGCTAATAAATTTCCAGAGTACCATTTGTTTGTCTACTGTCATGTAGTTGGATTGGCAGGTTGGGGGAAAAAAATTGTTAGAAAATGTAGCCAAACGTACTAGAGCAAATCTTGAGACAAGGTTTCGAACTGGCAGTGAGGGCTAGTTTTCTAGAGGCCTATCATAACATTGTTATGCAGTTATAATAATTAAGTTATAATGAAGTCAGTAGTCTCTGAAGAGCAGGAGAACAAGAGGGTTCAGGAACAAGCAAAAGGTCATGTGAAACAAGCCTCGATAACCATGTAATGTTTTGATATCCAAGGCTTATTTGAAATTGATTTATTGTAGAACACATCTCCTTCTATACAGCCCACAGCGGGTTAGCACTCCCCATTCAAGTGAATGCATTTTGACTGAGGCACAACACAGTGCAGCCTATTATAAATATACAGTAATCATTTTATAAATATAAAATAATAATTTTAAACTCTGTTTAATGCATTACCCTTAAAGAAAATGTAAATGTAAATAAATAATCAGAATCAGAAAACTGTATTGCTTAAAACCGTTAGCATTAGCAGCATGCAAAATTTCGTAGACAAAAGAAATGTTGAGAAAACTCTCTACCCACATGTTTAGACAGGGCACAGCTTACTAATACTAAATGAACTGAGATAACAGTTGAGAATTGAGGGGGCTGGGAGTTAAAAACACTAAAATACGAGGACAAGACGGGGAGCATGCTACATGCTGCAGCAGGCTTCTTCTTCTTCTTCTGTTTTTATGGCGGTTAACAACTTTTCAGTCCAGTGGTGGTGGTAATACATTTCGGTTCTCAGAAAAATCTGCATTAGACTGAGGGGTTACTGTATATCAGTCTTTGGCACATTAACCAAAACAGTTTGTGTAATCCTACATATATATAGTTTGGGCCAACCATCAGGCTTTAAAATGAATAAATATAATTAAATATAATATTTTATATAAATATTACATTTTATTTCATTTTATGCAAGAAATTACATTGTAAATACACTATGTGTATGTTATGTTGAAGAACGGAGTGATATTTTTCTTTTTCCATGATCAAAACAAAGTGAATATCAGTGCACTAAAAATTCTTCTTTAAAACCAAAAGTTTGAGCCTTCATGGATGAATAATGAATCTTGTAATAACATTTTGAAAAAACAGCGGATCATACTTTTTTTGAAAAAATCAGGGGGTGGACCTAAAACTCAGGCCTGTCACCTATAAATATATGTCACTGTTATGTTCCCACTGCACTCTTTCTATGATGAATTGTGAGATGCATAGAACATATGTGTGCATATATATTCAATTTATGTCATAATTTTACAACCAAGCTGTCAGAGCTTTACAGAGTCCAGGTCTGAGCCCATAGTGAGCCAAAGGCAACTCAGACGAGAATAAAAACCTTAAGGAAGAAACCTTGGGAGGATCCAACACTCTGGTCGACCTCCTCTGGTAAGAAAAGAGTCTCTATTGAGGTAACAAGAGGACCTTAATGAACAAACTTATTGACTGATTGACCATCTATGGCTAACAGAGTTGGTACAGTTAAGAGTCAATAAAGTTAGATTTTGTTGGAGGAAAATCTCTGGTCTGTACATGAGACACAGTTGCTTTATATGAGTACTTTTTTTTTACTTTTAAGTTGTTGCTACTTATCGTTGACTGTCGCGAACCTTCTAGCACAGAATTTCAGAAATGTTTTATAATAGAAAACTTGTTCTTTTATATATTTTTGCAAAGATCATCATGAACTTTAAATTTAAATGTGCTCTTAAACACCCAACAAAAACACATCTGAAGAGTATCAAATATGGTATCCCCTATTATATATCTGGACATTTATAGTAATAGACCACCAGGATAAAGACCAAATACCTAATTGATTAACACAAATGCAAACATCACTCTTTGAATATTAAACTTAAATGATATTCCCATTATCAAATTTAAATGACAAAACCACTTTCGAGTCCCGGTGTCCTTGGTGTTATGGGAATTCACTCTTCAGACGGGCAATACATTTAAAGCAGTAGTGTTACCTGGACATGCAACTTCAGCCTCCACTTTTACAGATGAAGAAAGATTTAAAGTCAGTCTTATTGAAATATACTCTCAACTCCAAATTTCAAATACCTACTGAGCCCCAATAACACCCATGGGGACTGCCAGAGTGTCCACATATTTGCTCAGAAACCAATGAATTACATTAAATAACTTTCCACAATATCAATGTCTAAATGAGAGTTATTGAAAATGTTAATACACACACACACATGTATATATATATATATACATGTGCTAAAAATCACTCAAACAATCTCAACACAGACTCTTAAGAAGCAACCACTGGACTAATAATTTATCCTGTTGTTTATTTATTAACCCAAACAACATACTCTGAGCTACTTAAGGTTTACACTGCTTTAACCACACAGACGTGTCTAACAGATGACTTCTTAGAGTTGACGTATAAAAAAGACAGTACTTCCGCTGCTGGACATCTTCTTTTTTTAACAGCAGTGACATATAATACACAAATCTTGCTTATTGCACCATAAAATCATATTGCATAGGATGTACGCTGTTGACCAGCCCCTTTTTGCCCAGCCTAATTTGGTTAAAAAAGCAAAAAATAAAAATAAAATAAAAACAACCCCAAAACAACTCACAAGCACCAGTGGTGTTGCAAAGATGAGAGACAGAGAAATGCTGATATGAATGGCAATTGTTCGGATCAAACAGTCATGATGTAAAAGCTGCTTATTCTGTAGCCCTGCTGAAATCCCAGCCTACCGCCCGAGAATGAAGTGCTTCTTCTCACAGTAACAATCTGAAAATTGTGCTTTTTTTCTCACCAGTTGAAAAAAAACAAACGTCCACCTTATCTCAGGATGGAAATGAAGATCATGATCCCGCTGTTGCCTCTAAGAAAAGGCCTTCAGCACTCCTGGCTTTCGCTGCAGGTGGATGACACACTAGCCCTAGACAGGAACAGCTTTCCACTCGGACACACACACACTTCGAACATGTTGTACAGTTCCTGAGATTCGCCTGATGTCCTGGCTTTGCCCTTGAGTAAGGTGGGCATCCGAACCGATTCAGCATCTAAAACCACCTGTAGCCATGCAAAAAAAGTTGTGTGTGATCTCATCTGCTAAATATAAAGATGCAAAACAGGGTTCTTAAGAACGATGTCTCAGAAGAGCCACTTCTGGTTCCCTTTTTAATGAATAGCTCAAACTTCACTGAAACTTAGAAGAACTATATTTAGTTCCTCAATTAACCATTTAAATGATTAGTTAATGATTCATTAACTCAGTGGTTCCTAAACTGGGTGGCGCAGAGCAATTGCAGGGGGTGCGGGAAGAGTTATGCAAATACAACTGCGGTGAATCTAGCCGCTCTTTGGAAAAACCCAGTGAAGCCAGCCGCGCTTGAACACATGGTGCACATATTTTAGAAGGTTTAAATTTAAGTGAAAGTGAAAGTGACCATTTGTTATACGTGAACACACCACTGCACACAGTGTGAACAGCACGGAATTCACCCTCTGCATTTAACCCATTCACCAAGTGAA
>JBBPDE010000001.1:22010811-22025307 GCA_037974605.1 Nannopetersius ansorgii
TGCTCCAGGGAGACTGCCCCCTGTAGGTAGGGAATGGAAGTCGCTTTGGAGAAAAGCGTCTGCTAAATGCCGTAAATGTAAATGTAATGTAAATGTTTATGTGTTGCCTACCTGGGGAAGAAATGGCACCAGGATGCACTATGGGTTGAAGGCAAGCTGATGGATGATGTTCAAATTTGTTCAGGAATGGTTAGAAGAACATGACTCCAAATGTACCATATCTCAACCCGATCGAGCATCTATGGGACGTGCTGGACTAGTCTATTTAATGAAGATCCCACCTGAAAGCTTACATGAGTTAAAGGATCTGCTGCTGGTGCAGAACCACAGTACCTTCAGGGGTCTTGTGGAGTAAGTGTCGCTATAGATCAGAGCTGTCCTAGCAGCAAGAGGGAGAACTACACAATTACAGACATGTGGCTGTAATATTATGGTTGATCTCTGAGACAAAACTTCATATAATTCATATAATTAACACATTTTTATAAAAACTGACCACATTTAGTCACAGTAAAGAGATTGGTATCCTTTTAAATAACACACATTTAGTACTTTAAACTCGATCATGACGACATTTAATACTTCTATAAGTATATGACAACAAACACATTTGCTTTTCCAAAAAAGGGCATAATTTCATGAAAATGAAACAGACCATGATGTTCCACGTTGAAGATGCAGCAAAAGAGACTAACGCATGCGCACCGAGGACGCTTAGCCTACATTTTTTCATGGGAAATGTAGTTTTCTGCCATAGAACTATATTTGTTGGCCGTTTCAACACTTATTTATTTTATTAATATGTCGGATTAAATAAATAAACAAGAAAGATAAAAAACGTTTTATAAACGTGAACATTGCTGTTTTCTGCAGTAGTGACGGGAGTTCTGGATCTTTTTAGTTATCCGGATCCTTTGGTTCAGCTCACCAAGAAGAATCGACTCCTAAATGGATCTTAATTTTTTCCCCTAAATTCTGCTTTTTGTAATTTTCTGTTTTGTTTTATAATAATTGTACTTTGTATATAATATATACAATATATATTACATGCAAAAAACTGTATAATATATGTATTATATATATTTTAGACATTATACTTTTACAAATATATATATCCAAATATATATATTTAAATACATTATGGCATGTATAAAATAAATAATAAATGTTTTATTCATATTGAACAGCGCATAGAGTTCTTGAATATGAATGTACATTTATAATGTAAAGTAACAATATGTCACACAGCACAGCACACAGCATCACCATTTTATTCTCTGCATTTAACTTATTCACCAAGTGAAGCAGCGGGCAGCCGGGACAACAGCATGGAACCGCAGTTGTGCCGCTAGCAGTCCTGGGATTCAAAGCCATGACCTTCTGATCGCAGGGGCAACTCTGTTATTACCAGCAACCCAGCTGTGAGGCCCATATAATATGTAATGATAAAATAAATAATCGACTCTTCTTGCTGAATGTGCCCTTTCTTTTGTAGCAGCGCCGTGCCCCCTGCTTCACTTGGTGAATGGGTTAAATGAAGAGGTTGAATTTCGTGCTGTTCACACTGTGTGCTGTGGTGTGTTCACGTATGACAGAATGATCACTTTCACTTTTGCGCACTGGAGCTCAGTCATGCTGGAATAGACAAGGGCCGTCCACAAAGTTGTACGCATGTGTTGTCCTTCACTGAAAGTAAGAGCTGTGGCCCAAAACCCTGAATTAAGACGTCCCAATACTTTTGTCCATTTAAAAGAGACGACTCCCATCGTTCACTTAAAAGAATCGACTCAAAGAGGCATTTTGTCACGTGACCTCCCATTCCGGGTCAGCTGGTCCGTGGAGGAGAATCATGGCGATCTTCAGCGTTTATGTTGTCAACAAGGCAGGTGGATTAATTTACCAGTACGACAATTATGTCCCTAGAACAGAGGTCGAGAAGACGTTCAGCTTCCCTTTAGACATCGTGTTGAAGATCCATGACGAGAAGGTGGTCGTGTCGTTCGGACAGCGGGACGGTATTCGAGGTGTGCACACACACACATCAATAATTCTAATACACTAAATGGACAGAAGTATCAGTTCCAACAGAAGTGTCTGACCTAATAAATGATCTGAATGAATGAATGGCTACAAATTCCCACAGAAACACTCCAAAATCTTGCGAAAAGCGTTCCAAGAAGAGTGGAAGCTGTTATAGCTGCAAAGAGGAAACCAACTCCATATTAAAGTCTATGTATTTGAATATAGTGTCATAGAAGTCGCTGTTGGTGGAATGGTCAAGCGTGTATCATTAACCTTGAAACACAACATGTAGATAATAACCAGAGCTGCACGATATGGACGATTTTACTGCCGCATATTGCGATTACTTTCAGTATATTAAATGACCCATATAATTACTTTTCAGCAGTTAAAATGTGTAACGGTTCTACATATTGTTTCAAAGTGTGTGTACAATCCCCCTATTTCATATTATCCGTATATGGAATATAAACTACTGTGCAGATGTCTTGAGCCATTTCTTTATTTGTAATGTGGTCTTCAAGAACAGTTCTCCAGGCTTCCTGAAGGACTTTAAAAGTCTCTTATTTTCTATCCAGTTCCTGAACTTGACCAATTTCAGAGGAAAGTTTTTTTTGTTTCAAGCTAAGCTCAGCTAATTTCGTTGTATGTGTAGCTTCCTGCTTTAGTACAATGACAATAAAGGAATATCTTATCTTAAGGTCTGAACCAGTGAAGAAACAGGTGCAGATGATTCCAGATGATCAGGCGGTGATCAGTATACTGGTGGTGCTGAATGCTGAGTGGTTGGAACACCTTTATGTAGGAACCTTGTATCTTTAGGCACTTTAGAGATTGTCACATTAATCCATTTGCTCTCATTTGTATCATTTAATCTGCTCAGTATATCAAAGACAAGACAGTTTGACAGGCTTCAAATATTTTTGCACCAACATGATGATTCAACATGAAATATAAAGAAATGTGGGGAGGCTCAAGACTTTTGCACAATACTGTACAAAAAAATAGGTTTTCTGATTTCACAAAACCAACACATGTAAAAAAAAAAAATCTCCTTATTGTGGCTACAGCAGTTTAGCCCCACCCATTTTTGCACTGATTCTCCAGCAATTTAATGGTTAAAAATTAAACTTTCATTGAAATACATGAAGACCTTGATTCATCAGAACATGCTGTAACTCACCTAAAGTGGTAGCTAGTTACCCCGTCAGAAACACTGTGATTGGTTAGCGGCATATTTGCATGTTCCAGCTGCAGAGAGTGCTATTGTGATAACGATTAACAAACAATATGTTGTGCAGCACAAATTATAATGTAATGAATTACTGTGAATTCACTTACTTAATTTTCATTTTCGCAGTTGGCCATGCTGTTCTTTCTATTAATGGAGTTGACGTGAATGGCAAGTACACCGCAGAGGGAAAGGAAATACTGGAATACTTAAAGGACCCCTCTAACTATCCAGTATCCATACGTTTTGGCCGAGCGCGGCTCAGCTCAAACGAGAAACTGATGCTGGCTTCAATGTTCCACTCGTAAGTACATTAAATATATATGTGCGTGTGAAAGTAGAAGTATAAAAGCACCCCTGCCCTAACAATTGGGTTTAATCAGTGTCAGTAAAATGTTATGTATTACATAACTTTAATATACATATACTTAACTTTTTTAGGCTTTTTGCTATTGGTTCACAACTTTCTCCAGAATCTGGCAGTTCAGGTATTGAAATGCTGGAAACAGATGTGTTCAAACTACACTGCTTTCAGACACTCACAGGTAAATAAGATTTTCCTGTAATATAATGTACATGTACATTTAGCCGCGGTTAAAGTGTTTGGTGTGTGAACAGAACTGCATACATTCTGATTCTGTCACACTCTCATAGGTATTAAGTTTATCGTACTGGCAGACCCTAGGCAGACTGGTATTGATGCACTTCTGAGGAAGATTTATGAAATCTATTCAGACTTCGCCTTAAAGAATCCTTTCTACTCTCTGGAGATGCCCATCAGGTTGGTGATTTATTTATATACATATATAAGTTCTCTGCACAATAGTGTGTAAGTCTTAGGCACCTGTGAATATAATAATATTTATTAACTATTTAGATGAGCAGTAAGTGTTTATTCCTAAATATACCAAATAGTTCATATTAATAAATATACTAAATAAAACTACAGAATGAATACAAATAACATATGTTAAATAGTGATTTTCTCTAAAGTATATCAATGTGTTCTTTGTTTAAGTCCAGTATTACTTGTAGTTTCCATCTGAAACCTGGTTTGATTGTGATTAATCTACATAGTGACTCCATTCACTAAGCAGAACTTAGGAATTGTGTTGCGTTTTCTTCCAGATGCGAACTATTCGACCAGAATCTGAAGAGTGCCCTGGAAATAGCGGAGAAGGCCGGCACGTTTGGCCCAGGATCCTGAGCTGGAATATTCTGGGAAATGGAATTTGACATTATTCGAGGACTTTTTAAGCTGAGAAACAAACCGTATGAACGGTGTGTGGATTTTCTGTTGAAAGCGAGGAATATTGGAACTGAAAAATCATGGATGTTAGTGGGAGTCATCACTGTGTTACAAAAACCAACTTTTAATTTGAATAACAAATGTGCAGTCCAGTTTACCTCAGTTTCATAAGTTAAGCTTTTAAGCATCGTGGTCTAACATCCAGCTAAAATTAGCTTTTGACTGCTTTTCAACAATATTATCAATCTGTGAAATATGAAAATGTGTTTGTACTGTACAGCACTGTTCTCCGTATCTGAGGCCATTCAGTCTGGAAAGTCACCTGTTAAAGTATAAATTAAAGTATAAGTTGCAAGATTACAAACTTGAAAGTAAGCAGTGTGTAACAACTTTATTTAGACACAAATGTTTTGTTCAGTAATTGCAAAAACTAGTTTGTTTTTTATTACCATAACACCATATGTATATATATAAAATACAAAATAAAGAGGTAGGACCATTTAGAGTTCTACAAAGTCCAGTTGGAGTTGTTAAATGTCTATTTTCTGAAATGGAATGGACGACGTATTGCAACTGTGATATACAGTACTGTGAAAAAGTATCGAGCCACCCTGTAGGTGCAAAAATATTGCTTTCTGCCTGTCAAATGTCTTCTCTATGGCACACTGAGTAGATTCAATTAAAGAAATGGGATGTTTTACTGTAACAGGTGCCTAATGATACAAGGTTCTTAGATAAAGGAGTTCCAACCACTCAGCACCACCAGTATACTGATCACCACCTGATCATCTGTTTCTTCACTGGTTCAGGCCTTAAGTTAAAAGTTAGATGGTCTTTTGATCTGCTTGAAAGATTCATACATATGTCACTGTGTGGCTTAACAAACAACATTCCCAGGATCAGGGCTGAGCGCCTTTGAAAACTGTTCCTCAAGACTACATTAAACATACAAGAAAGTCTGGATCTTTGGAGAAGAGTGGCTCAAGACTTTTGCACAGTGCCATATTTGACAGTACTGTAGTACTACAATGTTTATCAACATTTGGGATGCTTTAAGTCATTAAAATAACTTTTTTGCAATAAATGTTGAATGAACATAAATCCTACAGATATAAGCAGCATCTGCATTACGGCAGGAATGACTTTTATACAACTATGACAACCTCCAGAAAAAGGGGAATTGATTGGAGTAGATACAAATTTGTGTTCTATATAATGTAAGCGAAACCCTGCATTACACAAACCTGACATGTTCACATACATTGTGTCGCTGTTGTAACAAAACCTCATATTCTGAAATGGTAGCTTTCTATTAGAATCTTTAATTTCGTGTAACAAGACTTTTCCAAGTAACTTTGGGCCATTTGTGTTGGTGCACACATTAGAAGGTTAGTGTGTAATAAAGCAAAACAATATAAAGCAGCCAAAAAAAGGTATGAGGTTTTGATTGGACAGCGACAGCTCGTTCTCAAAGACAAATGAACTGAAGATGCCTCAAACCCAAAGCAGTTCAAGAGCATCACAGTCTTAAGAGAATGCCAGGAGGGTTTTGATGGCTTTGATTCAGTTGTTCAGTGGCTCCAAAACCCAATTCTTGAGGTTTTAGGTTTTTGACTGCAGCTTTGATTTGTGACTCTACTGTACCATTCTGTCAACACATTTAGAGAACAGTCTCAGGCTTCAGGTTTATAGAAAAATAAAAATGTCGGAATTCGCACTCAGTTGTTCAAAAAACAGTGTTCTGTGTTTGTAAAAGACTGAAAAAGCTGCTCAGTCGGTCTTCTTCACTTTGCGTCCCATCTTGGTCTGGATGTTACGGAGGAGGAAGAAGCCAACGGTTGTGACAACACAGGTGACCTCTGCCACCCAGAAGGCTCTGTCCCAGCCGTAGTGCTTCGCAATTGTGCTGAATGGTAACCCGGAAAGAAATCCTCCAACTACAAAAATAATGAATAAATAAATAGTTCAGCTAAATGTAACTGTTTAAATTTATTTAAAGTAACCCAAGTTGACATTCCATGTAATATAAATTGTTTGGAAGTTAATTTTACTATATAAATATTTACTTTATATACATGTTAACAAACATCTATTAAGATTTTCAACTATTAAAAGATCTTACCATTTGCCATCAGGGCGACGATGGCGTGTGATGTCCCGCAGTAGTTCGAGGGGGCGCTCTCATTTGCAATGACTCCAAACAGAGCAATTGGTCCGTAAGAGGAGAAGCCAAAAACAGCACCAAGAGAGAGAATCCAGACCTATGTCATGGTTAAATTACACAAATATAAATGTAAAAAATGCTAATTATTTAATATGTGAAATTTTATTTAGCAAGGTCACATTTATCTTTGGAGATACATCGATGTTAATGCAATTTAAAAGCCAATCTTGCTGATTTAGTTCAAGACAAATTGACCTGACCTGCTTACTTTGCTGAATGCACGCTATTTGCTAGTATACAGACGTATGCAAAACATTTCACACCTCCAAATTCATTTTCTTAGCAAGACTTCACGTATGCGAACACTAGCACTAGCACTAGCTTTTTCTATGGGTGTTCTCACTAAAGACATGAAAGGATTTCCTTGTGTTATTATTTTAGGCACATTATATTTTTCAATACACTTGACTTAGAAGAAGGGCAGATCACATTTCATGACAGATTAATGCAGAAAACTATGAAATTCCAAAAGGTTCACAAACTTTTTCTTGCCAGTGTATATATAAATAATATATCAAAATATATATAATCATTTTTTATTTGATTGAAACGGCCCAGCACTCACGTTTGAGCTTTCCTGCATGACGGTGGTGCGGAAGAGGTACATAGAGACGCACATCCCTGCCATCATTGACAGCAGCAGGCCGTGACGGGGGTTACCATAAGCCCGCAGTCCTTGCTGGAGAAAGAAAATAACAGCTCACTGTAATCCATGCAGTCAATGTTCATAAGGCACTTCACTCAGAGCCCAAGAGTGATATCAAATTAGAGTGTGTCTTAGTGTGAACTCACCCGTGCCACAGCTCTGTCTGACAGATATCCAGCGGCTAAACTGCCCAACAGACCCCCGATCTCCAAGGCACTCATGTAGGAACTGCCTGTGAAAAAGCAAGACTGAGTTCCCACACCAAGTAACTGTTCATAAACCTAATGTTACGAATTCTCTTTTCAGCTAAAATGTGTTGTAGCAGATATTTGTTTTTAGTTTTTATGTTTTCTATGTCCAATTTTATGAATATCTTCATTCGTTCCTTATCTCAGCCATGTATCCTAAACCGGGACAGGGGGGCGGAGTTTGGGGGGGGGGGGACTCATAGTGTGAAAAGCAGAGAAATACCCTGGACAGGCCACTATAGGTAAAGTGACCATTTTGGCATATGTAAACACACCACAGCACACAGTGTACACAAAATTCTACTCGGCCTTTAACCCGTTTAACCCATTCACCAAGTGAAGCAGCAGGGAACACAGCGTCTGCGGAGCAGTGTGTGGGAAAGGTACCTTGCTTTCTGATCACCACCATGTTTGTAAATCATATACATACTTTAATAAAATATTCTTTTATTTCTGACAGAGCCAAAGTATTAGATCTTGTGTAAAAAATATACACTACCCATTAGTGCTGACTGGCCCTTGTCCTGGATGAGGAATAGCTGCCCCCAGTCAGTGCAAGCAGTCTTGACTCCAAACACCACCAGGTAGCCTAGTGACAGCAACCATAAGTACGGGGACAGGAGGAACTCTTTCAGCGTGCTCTCGTCTCTGCTGGAGCCTGGAATTAAGAGCAAGAGGACAGCTCAAAACAATGACTTGCAAAGAGTTTCTGAAGAGCTTGAATTGGGATTTATTTCAACTTTATATTTTATATTGTTCTTGTATTTGTATCACTAATTGTCTGTGCAGTCGAAACATAAGCAATTTCCTCTGGGATCAAAAAGGGTTTCAGATTCTGATTATTTTTTATATATTCAGTTCCAAGTGATTTTTTGTTTATCTACATTATTTATGTCTACCTCTCTTTCTGACCACAACATTTTGTGTTCATAGCATAGTCTAATAGTATTTACTCCAGAGTATTTCATACAGAGTGTATTTAGAGTATTTTCAGAGTATTTCTGGAGAGTTTTTGTTGACTTTATACTATATTTTATATTGTATTTGTGTCTCTATGTCTATATTGTATATTGTGTCTCATCTTTAAGCCTAAACATAATGGATCAGCCAAAACCCTTTGGTACTCTGCAAAAGTCTTGAGGCAACCTCCATTTCTTTATATTTTGCTTCTTGTTTTTCTAATGCAGCAATACTCGAGGCTTCCTGAAGGACTGACCAGTTTCAGGGGAATGTTTTTAGTTTGTTAAGCCACATTATTTATTCAAGCATAACAAAGAACATCTAACTTAAGTCCTGAACCAGTGAAGAAACAGGTGCAGATGCTCAGGCGGCGATCAGTATACTGGTGATGCTAAATGCTAGGAGGTTGGAACTCCTTTATATAGGCTCATTGTATATTTAGGGACTTTGCAGTGTGTTGCAGAAAAACATTTGTTTCCATTTCTTTCATTTAATCTACTGGATATCTACTGAATTATACATTTGATGGGCAGAAAATTGTACTTTTGCACCAACATGGTGACTCAAAGCAATATATAAAGAATTGAGGTGTGTCTATGATATGATTGTATATAATAATAGATCATTAATAGAGGTAGTAGTAGAAGCCACCCTAAACAGGTCCACATTTTTGACCGTTTTTTGAAATAACAGTAACAGTTAACACAATAAACTCTATGAACAAAATGTATATCTGCCCTAATCAGCCCACTAGGGTGTTTTGTACACAGTCAGTTGTGTAACTTTGTTCTATGCCATTTCTGTCCATGCTTGTCTCATGTGAGGGGCGCAATAGTACAGAGTCCATGTGTGAGTGCTCTTGGACACAAAAGAACAAGAGTTAGCGTGCACACACACCTTTGCCCGATGCTTGAGTCCAAGAGTTCACACTTGCAAGATCAGGCCTTTTTTCTCTTGGAGAACAGGCACAAAGAAAGTTGAATACACTTTAATGACATAGAGCACAACTCTATGAGGAAAAACTGTCAAGAACATGCATCCATCATCAGATTACAGCGACAGATTAATGAAAGAGCACCAGGAAATGGCCATGCTCTCTTATCAATTGCTTGCTGCTGAGTGCTTGTAAAGATTAGCAGTGACCTACATCAGTGAGACTGAGTGGGTTATCTGGGAGGCCCATCTGGGTCAAAACACAATAACATTCCTAAATGGTCCTTTCATCACCGTAATGTGCAGCGTTTCAGCCGTTCCAACCTGCTCATACCTGCTTTTCCCTTCTTTGCATTGGCTTCAACGTTAGGCAGACCGACATCGCTGGGCTCATTGCGGATCACCAGAAGGCAGAAGATGGACATGACCACACAGGTCAGGCCGGAGACGGAGAGAGTCGACCTCCAGCTGTAGCTCTGAGCCAGGAGGGTGGCGATGATTGGACCCAGTCCACCAGCCAAGTTCATACTGCAGGACAGCACTGACCACCAGGTCCCAAACTGCGACGGCTCGAACCACTGAAAGGAAGAACATGGCCATAGTCGACTTTCAGAATCAGAACCAGGTTAATTGATCATGGAGGAAATTGCTTTGACTGCACAGGCACACGGAGACAATATAATTATAAACAATATAATTATAGTATATACACAAATGTTGGGGCATAAATAACTATATAAAGTTATTTAGTAACACAAATAGTTTGGCGCATGGTATAGAGATCAGAAGTACATAAGTAATATTGACATATTTTTTTCACATTTAAAGACTATTGCACATAATTAGACAGAAATCCTAAAGGAAATTTATGCTACGACAGCACAGACGTATAGAAACACATAGACAAGCACGTTATAAATTAAAATCATAATAAAACTCTACAGAAAATATTCTGTACAATTTTGTATACACAAAATGCTGTGGTCAGTGAGAGGTGAGTATAAATACTATTTATCTATTAATATTTAAATAAACAGTTGTCCCATTAATGTTAAGTCCTGGTAAACCCATGCTCAACACCTATGTGTGTTTTTCCTACTCTGCACACCTGTCTCACACCACGAGGGGCTTGTTGATCAATTAAGGAGTTAAATTAAGTGTACTAGACGAGACAAAGCACAAAAATGTGCATGGTGTGTGATCAGATTGGGATTAGGAGGCCTTGGCCCACTGCACAAATGTATTCTTGCATATCTGTTGGAATTAGATTAGACAAGTTTATCAGGTTAACAAGAAATTGTAGGGAAAATATTAAAATAATTCACAAGGAAGCTACAATGTCTGCTTTTTGGCACTACAAAGGTTCCAGTTTAAAATGCCATGCTATCAAATTGGCCTACATTGTACTAGGTAGACTGGAACGACTATAGAATTTGTCAAATTTCTCATCATAGCTAGATTATCAAGATTATCAAGAACAGTAAGAGTTTGGATCAGGAGGTCGTGAGGGTCGAGTCTGTACCTTGCGCAGTACTTTTCCACATGGGGGCCACCCCAGACCCTGGCCAAGTCCATTGAGAAACCAGAGGGCAGAAAACATGGCCACAGTGGAGGACCAGGAGAACAGCACGTTGATACCACCCACCATAAAGAGGCCAATGGAAAAAAGCCATCTCGCACTTATCTGATCAGAGAGCACACCGCTAATGAACTTGCTGATAGCGTAGGCCAGAGACTGGCTGCTGGTGATAAGACCTACAGCACACAAAGATGAAACAAGAAATCTTCAAGTCTGTGAAAGCAGTCAATACATTTTAGAACGTGACACTAAGAAAGTATGAGACAGGATATGAGAAAACAGCTTTCATATCTCAGTCTCAGTTCAGTTTGGCTTAACTGACCCACAAATCAGTTTTAAGGGAGGAGAAGCTCAGTTATTGTCCAGACGTAGAATGAGCAGATGCTACAAACCTAAAAGCTGCAGAGAAGGATGTGAAATGTGTGCTGAAACTACACAGATTCAGTTCACTAAGATTTACTGGTAAATGCAGCATCACTATAATGTAAATGTGGCCACAAGTAGAAAACGACCGAGCTAAACAAGGTGCTCTTACCCAAATCATCCTTATCCAACTTGATTTCTTGCATTAGGGATGGCATCACAAACGAAAACGTCTTCCTGTTGAAGTAGTACAGTGTATAGCCAACAAACATGGCCAGAAAAATAGTGGTCCGGTAGTAGCCATATCCAGACTTCGCCATGGTTCTGTTGAATTATCCACCCAAACTGACGAACGAATCTTCAGCCAAACACTGAATTAGTGCTCAGCTTCTAGCAGCCCAAAGATATGAACTTTGCATCAGGATCCGCTGAACAACACAGAACCGGTAGGATGTGGAGAAAATGCTGTAATCAATAATGAGGTTAATGGTCAACCTGGAGGTGTTCTGTCTTACTGCTGGTTTCAAAGGAGCAAAGTAGCCATTAAAAACATACCTAAGTGCTCGCAGATGGACTATATAACTAAAAAGAACATCAATATATGATTTCCTACACTGGCTATATCTTTTGATAGATCTCTGCCACGGAAATTGATATTTTGTTGCCACCCGTAAACTTCAGTATAAGATGTCTTTGGAGATCAACCTCAGCTCAAGAGATTAATGATTTACTCCGGGGTCCAGTCTGGCCTCCAGCCTGGCCACAGGATAGGTCTGATCACTGGGGGCGTGAAGTAGATAGCAGGAATGATAGGATTCAGGTAATTGTCTGGCTCCAGGTCTCGATGCTAGATCACTATGATTAAATTCCCCATCAAGTTCTTTTAAAGGTTACACCACCTGCTGTCTGAGCTGAATACTTAAAGGTTTAGGCAACTTGACTGCTTGCTTCACTATACATATACAGTGCACTAGAAACACACACATACACACACACACACACACACACACACACACACACATATATATACATGTGTGTGTGTGTGTGTGTGTGTGTGTGTGTGTGTGTGTGTGCAAAAGTCTTAGGCACTTGAGAAAGCTATGCTTTACTCCTGGGCAGTGCTGTTAAGTTAGTGTTAAAACCCATTACAACAAATACAAACAATTGTTTGTATTATATTTATATATATATATATTGTGTGTGTGTGTGTGTGTGTACTGTATACACATGCGCGCACGCACCTCACACCTCAGTCTCCATTGCCAGGCAGTTAAAGGTCAGAGCACTACTTCATCTGAACAGCCTGTCAGCACCTACTGATGAGAGTAAATCACTCGCTGCATGACATTAAAGCTACCATCATGACTTCAACTTACACGTACACAGAGAATGCCAGGAGTTTTGTGGACATTTCCTGAAGTTTTAGGGTGCAGGCACTTCCGTGAGGAGAAGTTGAATTACCTCGAACACAGCGGTCAAACATTTTCCAGGTTTGAGAAATCCGTATGGGTTCGGGCATAATGTCCAGGTCATGATTTCTGTCCTTGCTTTATGAATTAAAAGTCAAGGCAGCAGCTTCTGCAGCTTCAACGATGTGGATGGTCTCGCCTTTCTTAAAGACCAGCTGCATCATGGGTAATGTAGTTCCCTGCAATCACAGGACTACAAGACTAGAAACAAATCAGTAAATCACAGTGCCTTTTTTGTTTAATAGCTGGACCTCGTGAACTTGGGAAATAAGGAACCGAGACTCTTTCAAAGTATAACGTGACAGAAAACCTCTTAATATAAACCGTTACCATCCAATTTGTTACATAATTGCTTACTTAACGACTGGGTTTTAAATAACTATCTGCAGGAGACACACATTAATGTGGAAAAAAAGCAATTCAGTCTTTTAAGCACTTTCAGAATGAATACTCAGCATGAGATGAAAAGGAGCAGCTTTTTGTGTTGGATATTTTGTGTACATCAATAAGCTGTAACATTTTTACTTAACATTACTACTGATCCTTTAAGTGCAATGACTCCAACCTACCATTTGTGTTGGTAGATTTCACATAACTGTTATTTATCTATAGTACAGTAACCCAAAAGCACCCGCGTAGAGTGAACGGCCCTGTTGTTGTGTTTAGGTAAAAAAAAAAGCCTAAATATGCCCCAAATATGCTCCCAGAGTTGAATGCTTTACCCTTAAAGAAAATGTAAAGGTAAATCCATATTCACCTCTTTCAATGTAATTTACAGTAATAAAAGGCAGAGCTTTAAGAAGGACAAAATGAAAAACAAGAGAAACCCTGAGACGATCCACGGGGAGATTCTGGTCTGCAGCTGATACAGACGCTGTAAGCGGCCGCAGCAAGGAGAAATAAATCATTAGGATCAGAAACCTTTATTGATCTCGGAGGAAAATGCTTAAAAACCATTAGCATTAGCAGCATCTGGCAAGCCAAAACAAAGTTCACAAAAGAAACACTGATATAACTCTACCTACATGTTCAGACAGGACACCGCTTACTAATACTAAATATGAGATAGCTGTTTGTTTGTTTTTTTTTAAATATATATATTTATTACTAATATGGACAATTCACAATTCAAATACAACTTTAATGGCAAATTGCAATAATTGAGTACATATTGTTAGTGTTGTTACAGAAAAATGAGAACACAAAAGAAGACAAAAAAGAGCAAGAGAAAAGAAAAAAAGAAAGAAAAAAGGAAGAGGGGGGTCTTATTCTAACAGCAAAAACAAGTTCAAATTGTCTAAGGAGATAGCTGTTAAAACACTAAAATAAGAAGACAAGACACAGAGCAGTCATGCGGTAGCAGGTTTGCTGCTGGCACTCTACATAACGTTCTCGGATTGGCTACTTTCAAACCTCCAGCCTCTAAGTTCATCGGTATTTTACCATTTCAAGACGCACTTTCTATATTTATAAACTTATATTTTATATTGAAATGTAGCTGAATTTATGTTCATATTCGTTACAAATTTAGTAAATTATGAGGTATCTTGACAATCTACCTCTAAAATGCTA
>JBBPDE010000001.1:22032724-22045783 GCA_037974605.1 Nannopetersius ansorgii
GCCATGCACTTTATCTGACCTTGTTACAAGTGGCAGCTAAATTGATTCTTTAGCAAAACCTTCTTTAAGTAGTCAAAACATGTTTGGTGTCCAAAGTTTTCTCCTTTAATTTTCCAAAGTATAATGGAACCTAGTAATAAACGTGCATTGCTGCCAGATTAGCATTATACTAAACTCATGTCTAAATCATCAAACTGTGCTTAAGGTCCAGTATGACATAACAAGGTCACTTAAGCACAGTTTGATGATTCAGACATGAGTTTATTCAGACATGCTCTGCCTCCAGTTGTGTACCCTGGGGTCATGGTTTGGTATGGAGATCTGTAGAAGATCATGGTTTGGTATGGTTTGGTATGGAAATCTGTAGAAGTGCAGCCACCAAGCACCTCAGCACAGGTGTATCTCCCTTGGGTAACTCACCAGGATATGGCACCAGGTGCCAGCGTTGTACTAGGGTAGCCTTCTGCCATGTGGGTGTTGTTACTCGCAGTCCTAGGCCCCCTCTGCCAGTTTGGACTTGGCCCTCTATGTCCTGATGTCTCAGGGTGGTCTTTCCCTGTGCCACAGCTGCTCCTGGCCTCCACCTCCTCCCTGTTGCCAGGGTGGGAGCAGCGCCTCTGACCGAGGGATCCCAGGATTCAGAGAGGGTTGTTTCAAGTTTCAGCTTCCCTGTGAGAGCAGTGTTGTTTATTTGCTTTAGGCCACTGATGGTTGTTCCAATGGCTGCCTGAGTTGTTCCACCTGTTCCGAGTCTTCAAGCTCTGCATTGTACCATCTTCCAAGGCTTTTTTCAGAATCATTGAGGTCAAGGGTTTTTCTAGAATCATTCGTATCGGCACATTGTTAATGTGGAACCTTTCATTGGTGACCTGGCCCTTGACGATGAAGATACTGTAAGATTTGTCTGGTTTAATGTCTATCTGTGTCCACTTGATGTTACCCTGGAGTTTGTTCAGCAGGAATCTGGTGCATGCCTTAGTCAATGTCGAAGTTGTCATGTCACCCATAAATGCCCTAATTGGAGGAAGATGCAGCCCACTCTTCAGGCATTCCCCTCCAAGCACCCACCGGGAAGCTTAAATAATTAACTCCATCGCCACAGTGGAGGCCAGAGATGGTGCAACACGCCATTATGCCAGTCTGCAGGTGCTGTCAGGCAATTGTATTATCCTGGATTGTAATGCAAAATTGGAGGTCCTAGAAATAGACTTTGACCAGCCTTGTGATGGCCGCTGGGACTTATCCCTGCCTTCTGAACTGAGGTGGCAACATAGTTGTTCTTTTGCTGGAACACTGAAGAAAATCCTGAAGCTGGTCTGGTGGAATTGATGTATGGTTGAGGAGTTCTTCTCTTTCGGAATCAGAATCGCACCTGCCCTTCTCCGTGCCATAATGTATAATGCCCAGAGTTTCCAGAGGAACTTCAAGGCACCTGGTGTGTTCTGCCAAATGAATGTAATGCAGTATAATGTAATGTAATTAAATACATTTCATTGTAGCTAGAGAGGAACTAGAGAAGAGAATCTACAAGGAATCAGCAGGGGGTCTGCATGATAATCTCACCACCCGGATGCCTCCTTAGAGTACGTACAGTCATTTGAAACTATCACATTTGAACATCTAAACTGTATATAAAAAGAGAAACTAAAATCTGAACAAACTGAAAACTGAATAAACTCACTGCCACCAATCACCTTTCATTACTACATGTGAACAAGGTATTTGTGCATATGAACAACACAACCCTCCACACATACTCAAAATGTAACAGTTCATTTCAATAAGATATGCAATATATCTGTATTTTTTGATTCAGCACTAATCTGCATAAACTGTTTACTGTTCCACTTAATTATTTTGTACAGCCCCTTGTGTGCATGCTCAATATGACAGGACAATTATATATATTTAATAATGTCATTTAGACATACAAGCATTCCATTTGACAATTAAGGCATACAAATGGAATCACGGTTGGCTGATTGTTATCAGCATTAATCAGACAAAGATGGTTTATTCACGTTGGCTCTGAATACTAACCCAGAGACATTTTTTTCTGTCACAATTTACGTGCACTTATAACAGTAGTAATGGGCTTGCTTGAGTTGGTGACTGGAGCAAGTAAGTAGAATGCATTCAAAAATGATATTGATCATATTGATATTGATCTGCACATGACAAGCAGTTAAACAAGCTGTTATCAGGGAGGAAAAAAAACAATTCTGTTCTATTTAATTGATCTTTATTTATATATAATTCTCACAGCTGAAGCGTTGTAGAACCTGGGTCCAAGCATCCAGTGAACAAGTCAGAAGTGGCAAGAGGTGTGCAAAAACGCCCTAAAGTTGGCGATAGAAACCTTGGGACCTCCTTCTGGTCAACACTGGAGATTTAGGGAGAATAAGAGATGTTCCTATGGAACTAACAATAAATCTTTGTATCAGTAGTCAGTAAACTGGTATCATTCCATCACTACTAATTAAGTGATTGTCCCTTTGCTTGTACCCAAGATTAATACCCACAGGTATTGATCATTCACCATAAAATACCAAACTCATTCTGTAAACATTGCAGCAAGACTTGAATGTCAAGGTCAATTACCTGAGCTGCTTATCCTTAACCTGAGTTGTGAGGGATGCTGGAGCCTATCCAAACAACCATTGGGCCAAAGGCAGAGAAACACCCCAGACATGTTATCAGTCCCACGCAGGGGAACCACACAGACAAACACATTCACATGCATGACTTTAAAATGTGTGAGGAAATGGTTTATTACCATTCTCAAACAATATATCCTTCAGGCCAATTTACAAAGGCAAAATTTTACTACATAAGCCGTGCATATCTGTGTCCCCTGAGTGCCCACTTGTGAGCTGCATGGTGACACAATGGAGTAGTCAACACAAAATGAAAATTCAGATAGTGTTAATAAATTAAGTGCTTCTAGCAAAACATTCTACAGGTGAATTATTCTGCTTCAGCTAAGAACATAGGATTTGTGAAACAATATATGCATGCATATTGTGTTTGCATTACAGCATATTTTGTACTGTGTGTTCTCATATAGGAATCTTGAGAATACCTTATGGTTAACATTTATTCAGCATATGTTATAGGTTTGTGCCCACTGTTACTGTGTCTGCAGCCGTTGATAAAGGAAGTTTTTCAAAAACATTTCTGGGGCACAAACACAACTTTACACCTGGTTTTAAACAGTAGAGGAAGCTGCAAATAAAATCACTGTGAGTTCCTTTAGTAAGCAGACTTAGGTACTTGCCTTTCAGAAGTATGTGTACATTTCTTCACTTACTTTTTTGCAAAATTGTACAGACATATGTATATGTATGAGGAAGAGAAACAAATATTGGATTTTACCATGCACACAGCTAATAGATGTTATTAAGACTTGTGCATCAGATCCTTACTTACCTTAAACTTACACAAAAGTGGTGACTCTAAAAACTGTTGTTTGAGACTCAATACCAGCCCTGCTGTTGTTTGAAATGGCTGCCTGTAGTCATGCTGTGCCCTAAAGGACAGTAACTTAGATGCAGTTTAAGTGGTGATTTATTTGTAAAGAAATGTGTTGGGCTATTTGGGTGACAACTGGGTTCTAGTGGTTCTTAGCAACATATGAACACTTCTAAACTAAACACAAAAAAAAAACACAAAACATATTTTCAGCTGATAGTTTCAGCAGTAATTTAAATTGTGTAAATAAGATTTTTCACAGAACAATTCCAAAGGGCATGCAAACTAAATGGCTATACAGTATATGCACCGATCAAACAATATATTAAAATTATTGGTAGGTGAAGTGAAAAGCATTATTAATCTTGTTACAACTGCAACTGTAGGATATAACAGGCAGCAAGTGTACAGTCAGCTCTTGATCCTACATCACAATGGGTGATTGTAAGTATCTGACCGACATTGGCAAGAGTCAGTGATGGCTAGATGAATGGGTAAGAGCACTCCCTCTTGTGGGGTGTTCCTGGTCTGCATTGGTTAGTACCTAACAAAAGGGGTCCAAGGAGAAACAGACAGTGAACCTGTACCAGTGAGATGGATGGCCAAGGCTTACTCTTGCACTTGGGAATCAATGGACTGCCAGCCTGGTCCAATAATATCTGTCTGCAGAGCCACAGAAACAGTTTTACAGCAGTAGTTTCAGTAGAGGCCAGCTGCCTTCAGCACATGTTCTGACACTTTTTGGTTTATCTTATCTTAGGATAATCGAAATAAATAAATGGATAAATGAAGATGTGCATCATCATAAAGTCCAATTATATCACAGTGGCTTGGAAACCGTGGACAGGTGTTTTATGCAGCTTAGACCAATGTCCTTGGTTCAGTCCACTATCTTAGAAGAAGAAAGAGGTTTCTAGGATTAGAGAAGAGAGAGAGAAAGAAAGGTCTAATTGACTTAGTTGAGGTAGGTTTGTTGGACAAGGGGTGTCTGGGAACACACACACACAAACACACACAGCATGACCTTGTCATCTCTGGTCACCCATTAAAACCCTCTTCCCAGCCAACACCCACACACATACACCAACATATAAGCGCACACACTCGCTCACACCCACCCACACATATTAGCATCACATTTGACTTCCTGCATCCTAGAATGTCAGAGCTCAGTGGGGCCTCTTGATTGGGTAAACCACGCAGAAAGACAAACGCGGCGGGTCAGTGCTAACTCACTAAATCCCCCGGGGGCGTCTGCGGGTCCTGAAGGCTTTGTGTAAATAGAGCACCTCTGAGCCACACCAGTACAATGAGCTGAATAGAGGCTAAAATCACATAGGCCATGCCCGGGATGTAGGATTAGAGACTAGCAATGGACAGTGAGGAGTGGAGGTAGGAGGAGTTATGAGGAGAGGAGTAGAGATTGCATTTTTGTGTCTAATTAGTATTGGATTTAATGCAGAGTACTTGGTGGTTTTTTTTTTTTTTTTTACCAGACTTTGAATTGTATCGGCCCTTAAATTTGATCCTTTTCCCTTCTTTTCTCTCTTTCATCATATTTTGTGCCTCGGGGCCTTCCGTCCTGGTTATTGCCTTTCATAACATTCCTGACGTTTTTCAACATATTTCCGATATTTCCGCCAGAGCTTACAGTAGAGCCGGGTACATCTCACATGCATCTCACTTAACTACAGGAAGCAAAACCAAACCTATGCATTCCACACACAAACACACACATGTAACTGATCTATAAACAAATGTAAATTAAAATCAGACAAAAAACGCTACTGTCCATGCTAATTGTAGTACTTCCATGATAAGAACTGTACAAATGTACTCTCAAAGAAAAAACAAGGTACTTAAAGTCAAATGCTGTTTATTAAATAAGTTTAAATGGTGCACTACATTCAACTTTTTTAACAAAAAAAAATAAGATGCAGAGGTTGGAGTCAATGTGTATGGAGTCACTGCAACTTAAAGTAAATACAACTGCTTTCAGAATAACTATGTTGCTTACTTACACTGAAGAGGCAACCTTGAGGGTACTACCGAAGTGATGGCATTTGAACTCTGAAAGTACTGTTTCTCCCTTATAGTGCACCATAGTTTAATTTGCAAATGCCAAACCTAGATTTAATTAAAAAACCTATGGACTCAATAATAATTAAAATAATAGGCTAGCTATGCAGACTACAGAAGTATTGACAGTATAAAAACAATCAGATTTTATCACCATCTAGACTGCCCTGAGCTGGAAATCACATCAGTAGCTGTTTTAGAGCATGAACTCTTTTCTTGACTGTTATCATATAAGGCATAATCATTCTTGTCTGTATGAGAATGTAATGCTGAATGTTAAATATTTTGAAAAGGAGATTGTTGCTCTGTGTGCATATATACATGTGTGCATATATGCGTGTGATGTTATCGGGTATGTCAGAATGAGTGTGTGTATGTGTGTGAGAAACCAGGGGTCTGAATCAGGGCAGCAGAAAGACAAGACAGAGCCTGCATAAACAGATGTCTCCTTCTGATAAGAGGCTGTAAAATACATGAAAAAGGCCTATTGACCACACATTGTAAAGAATTAAACACACACTGTCAGTCATATATAAGGAACAAAAAACCTAAAACACTCAATTACACCTGAACTAAAGCATTCCAGTGACAACACCCCCACCTTTCCCTCTCTTTTTATGGTGCACCAAGTGGCATGACTAGACTGATTTTGTTCTAGACCTATTGGCCCAGATTCTACTTACAGGTGTTGTATTGTATTGCCGAAAACCTTATATAATACTTAAATACTTAAAGCAAATGTAACTGGGGTGAAATGTAACAATATACACCCCAAGAGCTCATCCCTGCAGCTCAATGGAAGAAAGATCTAAAGACTAGGGAGGCCAAAACATCTTTCTAAAAATGTTTCGTTTCTCTTTGGACTGGATATGATTTTGCTTGGGATCATTACCCTGCTGAAGAATTAAATTTTGTCCAGTGGTTCGTAACCCAAAAGGAACTGAAATAAAGGTTGAGGGATACATTTCTTTTTTCATAATCCTACACACAAATGTCAGAATACTAGAGACTATAAAATATTGTAAACAAGTCAATATACAATATACAATATACAAGTTGTTTTAATGTTTTCTTATAATATTTCCTACATTTTCTTGTATATATACAATGCTGGAAAAATTAAGAGACCACTGCAATTTATTTTTTAACCAGCATATTTTATGAGTATGACACCCATTCCATACCAGTGCCTGTTAAATTCCTACACAAGCACCTTATTCTGCTTTATGAGGTACTGATTAGATGATCACTTGAATCAAATATTGAGGGGAAATCAATACTCTCCTCTTGCAATGTGATCAGTTGGATAGTTGCCACGAAAGGGTGTTTTGCAACAGTGTTTAGAGTGGTGGTACATGACAAAGTTATATCCCCATAAATGCCAGAAACAAAGGTTTCCCAACAGAACATTGCCTAAAGCATCACCCTGCCTCCTTCGGTTTGTTTTCTTCCTACAGTGTATCCTGGGACCAAGTCTTCCCAAGTAAACATTTCACAAACACCCAGCTAATCCACATGATGTAAAAGAGAATAGTGAATAATCCAACCATGCCAACTTCTGCTATTGCTCCATTCTCCAGCTCTGATACTCACATGCCCACTGTAGGTGCTTTTGGTGGTGGACAGGGGCAGAATGGGCACTGGTCTGTGGCACTGTGTACTTACTTCTAAATGAACCAAAGCCTCTCTGAACAAACTGAAAGTATTCTTTTGATGATAGTTGGAAGAGGGAAGTGAAACATGACCTTTCTGATTAACATCTGCTGGTGTGCACTGTTGTAATCAAAAATTAATTTAGGGAAGGAAATAACAGGAAAAATCCATCTGTTTACTGTCACAATGTGCATGAATGAACAGGGCAACATTTTAATCTCAGGTAGACTTTAATCATTTTGCTTCACTGTCCACTTACGCCTTTTTGATACAGGCTTAGGGATATACTTATCAGCATAAGGGTGGTGATCTAAGACTCTTTCCAGTCAATAAATAATAGAAACATATTACACACTGTCTGCTGAATCATGAGGAATTCCCTAGCCACTGGGCCAACAGTGGCCACAATGGTGTCTCAATCAATCCATGGAATTCTTCAGAACCAAAACACTGCCAAAAAACATTTCACCACCGGTTTAAAAGCACTCTCTCTTATATGCTGGGATCCTGGTGTTGTGAAAAAGCACTAGCAGTAATTTTGTTTGTTAACCCCCCATTTTAACTTTCACTGCAACCACAAAACAGAAGTATGTCCCCTCTGTGCCATCCTCGGCCTTTTAAAGAGATGCCTTTGGTTGTTTTATGACTTACATGTCTGCAGGGGCCCAGGACAAGAGTAACTATGTGTTCAAATGAGTTAAGGCAAGCCAGCCCCCCTAACAAATCATTTCCAATAGTCTTGTCTAGAAAATGGTTCAGTGCAACAACAGGGCTTCCTGTATTTTCAGTCTGTCTTGTGTCTGTGTGTAAATTAGCTATTTAACTGGTAACCTAGAGAGAGAAAGAGAGAGAGAGAGAGAGAAGAAATCTTTCACAGTTTACAGTATATATTTTGGAACAGACAAACAAAGAACAGGCCGTAATTTACCACACAATTAATAAATACTGTCTAAATACTGCCAGGCTAAGCCATTATATGAAAACTAAAAAAAACAATGCCATGTTTATTCAATTAAGTACATTGAATAACGGAAGCCCGCATGGGTAGGAAGGGCCCATTATAATGCTGACCATTGTTCACATCATCAGGACAGTGTTCACCAACCTGGGTCTTAAACTTCTTTCTTACTGCACAGTCTGCCCCACCTGCTTCTGTTTTCAGAACTCCTTGATCAGCTGGATCAGATACAATAGCATCAGTTAAGGGTTTAGCATGCTAGATGCAGGTTGGAACTAAACTATCCAGAGAAGTACATCTACAAAAGGAGAACATGTGATCTCTGTATTAAGATGCCAAAGAAGGGACTGATCCTTAGCTGAGAATGTTTCATTAGTCTGACATCATCATTCAGGGCATCATCATAATTTAAAAGCCAACTGATACCTCTAAGCACCTCTAAGCAAATAGTCAATGGTCTTAGAAATCAGAAAATCTTCCTTATACAAAAGGATAAATGTGGGCAACATGTATTGTGGCTATTTTCAGTACTTCAGAACACTGACCAACTGCACGTTTCATTACAAAGAGTGCATTATATATTCTGTTTTATAGAATTTAGTACAAAACGTTTGATTAACAGAAGTCAGAGTGCGTGACAATAATTTAAACTGTTAGTCTTTGCCAAAATATTGTGACATGTATCATGGCAATGTCTTTAAGTATTGCTACAACTCACCTGCTCACCTGTCCTAGGCCAGTTCAACCACCTACACATGCCTTCCTCCCCCAATCAAAGCTATTACGACTTGAACAATCTCCAAGTTGTAATATGTCTGCTACCTAAAGACTTGCTCTCCAGACAAGTCCATGTGCTGCTAAAGTTCGGTAAACCCTTATAGTCACACGTGAACACCACAGCACAGCACACAATGTGAACTTTTTTCTCTACATTTAACCCATTCACCAAGTGAAGTATGGGGCTACCACCAATGAGCTTAAGGGTACCTCAGTGATGATACTATCAGTGCTGGGATCTGAGCACACAACCTTCTGCTTGCAGGGCCAGTGCCCTCACCAGCTTTCCCACAATGCAAACTGCTCATCGGTGTTTAGGACTGGGCACTTCTCCTTCTTATTGTTAGTCATCTTCCAAGTGTAACTCTTTTCTTCTCTCTTGCTAAGCAATGTCGACCAAAGGAGAGTGTTGATATATCCCAAGGTTTCTTCCTCCAGCTTCAGGGAATTTTAGCTTGCCTTTGTTGCATCTGGCTTGCTCACTAGGGGGTCAGATTCTGTAAAGCTACTTTGTGACAACACCTGTTAGAAAAAATACTAGAAAAAATGACTTGATACCATTTTTCCAATCCTGCCCATCCCTAGGCAATAATGTATAATAAGGAAAGATCAAAAAATGTTGTCTGTGCACAAACCATTGAATATCTGCTACAGCAGAAAAAGTCCATCAGCAATGCAATTTTAACCATAAACGCAGTAATTGGCACGTTGCAATTGGCACGTGACGTCACGCTCTACAGCGCCCCTAGTGATTTCTTCTGCAAATAACTTAAGAGAACTTCAAATACTCACTGTGACAGTGCCATTCAAAAAGGTTTCCTGTCTGAAGCCTCTGTTTTTATTATTTTAACCACAAAAGGCTGAACTTTAATGGAGGTCTCTTTAAACAGTGTCCGTTAAAGTCAAGCACAGTTTCCTTTTCACGTGCACAGCTCGTAAAACGGACCAGAACAAACCACGTCCAGGAACATCAGAATCTTCTCCAACCTCACAAACGCCATCTCTGTCTGCAACTCTGAAAAGCTGTTCACGTAAGACAGTCGCATTAATGTTAGGGATCAGCCATGTAACTTAGTTTACTTACTCCCTCCGCGAGCGGCGCGACTCCAAAAAGCAGCAAGCATATTCCCAAGAGAGTCGCTCGCCCCATGGTTCTCCAGTGTCTTGCGCTCTTTCAGTCTTTTGCGGCTCCACAAGTAAAAACAGCGTGTAATTTCCACTGGGAAGAGCTGTCTTTACCTCAGGTAAAATATATGTGTTAGTATCACAATGTCTCCTAATGGCTCCAGTGCGTTCAGCTTTTTACGCGCGGCCAGCATCTCCAAACCGACCGACCTTCACTGACGCTCGTCAAAGATGCGGTCTTTGCATTGAATGTCGTTGAACATTATGGAAAGTAAGCAGCAAAAAAGAGAGAGTGTATTCGATGGCATGGCAGGTGGGGCAGCTGCACAGTGGGGGGGCGTTACCGTAAAGCCGTTCTATGCGTTGGTATTCTGACACAGTTCAAAGTTGTCCGTGTTTCTCTTGAATCTTACCGTTGGCACCTCTATATGTCTTCTTATATTCCATGTTCATGTGAAGCCGGCGCGGGGCAGAAGAATACGAAAAACAGGTAAGGAGGGGGCTTTCTGCTTCTTATTTGAGGTTTTAATGTACTTAATCGCGCGTAATTGAGACTTGCTGTGTCCATAAGATTCAGAACTTTACCTCTGCTCGTCAGAGAATAGTTCAGGTTTGCTTTCTAGACAAAACACAATACCAACTGCCTGTCTTGTGGCGTTCTGTGTCTGTTGTTGTGTTGCACCATGGTCCTGGATGTGCGTTGATTCGTTCCACTATGTACTGCGTGTATATGGTTAAATTGATAATAAAACTATTTGCTTTGATTTAACAACTGTTTGTCCGTGAATATGGATTATATGATAAACGTGTTTAGCTCAGGCTAAAATTATATAAGTGTGGGCGTTGTTCTCACTGGGATTTCTTTGGCAGTCGTTTAAAGCGTAAGGATGTCCGTCAGAAGATCATAACTGTTTTTTCCCTCTCGAATAACTCGATTCTTTGAGGCTCTGCTGCTCTCTGAATGTCACTTTGAGACATACACGTAAATATTACAAATGTTTAGCTCAGGCAACGACATCACTATTTTATTTGCATTAACATAAAGTGTAATATCTCGACTACGTGGCTATTTAAAATTTTTGAGCGATAGTGGTGGATATTCTTTTGGACTGTGGTCTGACTGATCTTGTTACCCTCTCTGGAAAACAAGTGATACGGAAAGATCAACTTTGCCCCAGTCCAGTAAACCACAGACATGCAGCAGTGCAATCTGTTCTCTCTCTCTCTCTATCTCTCTCTCTCTCTCTCTCTCTCTCTCTCTCTCTCTCTCTCTCTTTGTGTCGTCGTCGCCCCCCCCCCCCACACACACACACACGCGCGCGGACACACACTTCTTGTCGCAAAATCTCTGCTTCTGCCTTACTGTTAATATGAGTTAGGTACAGAGAAAAGATCTTCTAAATGCATTTCAGGTTTGTATTTCCATCATCCATCCATCCTTTCCCTCCTTGAATCCTACAGATTCCCTCTTGATTTGTTTTTGCTCTTAGGAGTGTCAGTCTGGAGGTCAAGGGGCAGAGCCACAGACCTGGCCCCAGCAGAACACTTGCAGAGATTGAGGGTGCTGTTAGGACCAGATCCCCCCCTGAGTGGCGGGTGAGATGACACGCCCCCGCTGGATTGCCTGGTGAGAGTTTATGTTGTCCTACAGTGCATTGTTCTGTAAGCAGCTCATTATACTTTAGAATTAACCTGTTTTCTAGCCCCAGATGTACTAATGGTAATTGTGAGTGGAATAACCCCAGTTTCTCCAAGGTTGTACACTTCATGTATGCCCAGAATTAGCTCTAAAATGTTCTGGTCAAACTATTTGCAGCATAACTACTTTAGTAAAATAGTATAGAATCACTAGCATTCTCCTTGCCATTTAACAATTTATATTTCAAAGACATCTTAGAACTGACTAAACATAGCTCTGATGTTTGCCGACCACATCATTTTCAGCCTTTTTTTGTTTACTTTTTTCAGCTAATTCTCATTTCCTTTTCCCCTATGTTTCTGCAGGTGGCTTCTACTGGCACATGTGTCCAGACAGACTGTGCAAGGGGTGAGTTGTTTATTTTGCCCATGTCTCTTTTTGCTTAAGGTGTGGTTTACAGTTTGTTGATGCATGTTTCTTAAAATGCTAGCAATGGTAATGACTGTTTACCAAGATGCTCCACTGTTTTCGTGTACAGGCCTAAAAGTAGAAAATAATGGAACTATTATGCTGGTCAGAGTGACACCTGAAGGCTTCTGTGTTTTGTTGATAAGGCATATGTGATGGCACAATGCTTGATTGCATTCTGATAAGAATTACCAAATATTTGATCAAATATCAAAGCCCAGAACTCTGTAAGGTATCAGGAGCAGGGATTGCCTTTGAAGTCGTGTGGCACGTGATCCACAGGGGTTATGAAGGCATATGCTATCATAAGATCAACCACGTCTGTTATTCCAGCCCCTGAGGAAGGGCTGTTTGAAAAGTAGACATTTCCATGATGAAGTGGATATTTAATGGAAAAAGACTGGGGCAAACAATTTCTGAGGGATATACGACTCCTGTATTATTTTCCACCAAAGGTCAGTAACACAGAATGCATCTTTTGAGCTTCAGATGTGTGAGTGTGTGTGTCTGCACGTGTTTATTTACGTACCTACATTATGCTATTGATTATCAGCACTGTACTTGGTGACCTTGTCTACAGCCATATATCAGGCTGGATCTCTGAGTCTGATAAAGGGGTAGAGGCTCAGAGCCACAGCTGGATACAGAACATTACTTATGAGGGAAGATGGAAGCAGATAGATGGCATTCTTTCAGCAGCAAAGAGAGAGAGAGAGTACAAGATAAGGCAACATGGTCTGCATGGATGGTTGTCTTTGGCCTCTACACAAGGAGCATGGAATGTAGACATCCCTTCCATCAATATAAACAATCCAGCAGAATAATGAGCACATAGACATTCGGGGTGGGGGGGGGGGGGGGGAGCAGAAGGCCGGAAGGGGTAAACAAA
>JBBPDE010000001.1:22244178-22257041 GCA_037974605.1 Nannopetersius ansorgii
GTGTGTGTGTGGGTGTGTGTGTGTGTGTGTGTGTGTGTGTGTGTGTGTGTGTGTGTGTGTGTGTGTGTGTGTGTGTGAATGCGTGTATGGAGAGGAAATGGTTAGTTTGGCTCTCTCTTTTCCCAAACGAAGCTGTCGGCTAAATATTTGCCCTATTAGATGAATAGGAGATCAAAAAATAAACACAAGAATGAGAAGAGAGAAAGAGAGAAAGAAAGAGAGAGGGGGAGAGAGAGAGACAGAGAAACAGACAGAGAAGAGAAGAGAGACATGCACAGAGAGAGAGAGTGCGGGCGGGGAGGGGAATGCTAAAATAAACAGTAGGACAGTGTCAAGCTCCTTAAGTGCCTTTCTGATGGGAGCTACACTGCTCAGCTTAGCCAGGGCCCCTCTCAGCACTTTATCAAACACACATGATTCCTTCTCCAGTGACCACTGATGATTGGATTTTAAGACAGGAGGAAGTTTGCCACGCACATTTACTGTGGTCTGTCTGCGTTCGTGTATGTTAATGTGCTGTAAGTCCATGCAAACTTGGAAACATGGACTGCTAGTGTAAACGGGACAGGAGACAATAAATAAGCTATATAAAGCAGCTTTCATCTCTGCTGTGAGGACACAGTGGACTAAGATGTTGCCAGGGCCAAACATCTTTAGCACTAAACAAATTTAGCACTATGGTTTTGTACAGTTGTAAATATATAGGTGCCCCTGGATAATAACACTGACATATTTAGTATATTTTAAATAGACATTGTGCACGAGAAAATAGTAAAGTTTCTTGTAAAGGATGAGTTACTTTTATGTACATCAAGAAAACACGTAATTTGATCAGTACAATAGCACTTCTAAATAATGAAAGTTAACATATGAAATTTTTGTGTATAGAATACACCATCTTTTACATTTGACAATGGAAATGCATCCCATTGGCAGTAGAACATAAATATAATTTCTTGTTTTATTGTGATTTGTAGGTTGAATGACAGCCATTTTGAGGCGAACAAAGCTGCAGCCAATCAGGGCTCACAAGACCTGGATGAGGAGGATGGGGAGGAGCAGGGGCCAGAGGAGGAGGAGGCAGAGCATAGCGATGGTGCCGCGAAACCCACTAACAAGGCTCCATCCAGTAACCTTGGGGATGACATCAATGATGACCTGGATTTTGATGGACCAAACAATCTGGACATGAACTGCAAATCTTCACCACAGAGGTGGGGGCCTAAGAACATACAAATCTAACCTGCCCATCAAAAGAACATTTTTCCCATTGAGCCAAATTTAGTGGACAAGCACCATTGTTGGTTTCCTTCTGATTTGCTTCTGTAATTTTGCACTGGCTCCACAATGTAGCAAGTCATGTAAATACCCACCCATTTACATTGTGAAAAGTGCATACTTAACCATGTCTTGAAACAAGTTCTAAAATAGACTTGCTTATGTGGTTCCTACTGTTTTTACTATGCACAATGCACAAAGAAGCCCTATATAATAAGATGCAACCTTTGCTCACAGTCTTATGTCCATGCACAGTCAAATGATCTTCACAGAAATGCAATTTTAAAAAGCGAGCGGTGCTCTAGAGCAGCTGTACACCTGCACTTGGCTCTGGTTCATTGGAGGTTCGCTCTCAGGAGTCATTGAGATCCATCTAATACCTTTGGAATGACTTGGCGAGGCCATTGTTAACCCAAACTTGTCAACCCACAGCACTACCTGAGCCTGTGCATGTGTTCGTGTGTGTGTGTGTGTGTGTGTGTGTGTGTGTGTGTGTGTAGTACAGTGGATTCAGTTTTTAGTGTGGGTTGGGGGGAAGAAACTCTTCCCCATCCTGGCAGTGACATCCCGGATGCTTTAGAACCTTTTGCCAGACGGAAGGAAGGAAAAGATGATGTGGTAGGGGTGTGTGGGGTCATCCACAATGCTGGTCACTTAGCGGACGCAGTGTGTGGTGTAAACTTCTGTGAAAAAGGCGAGGGAGACCCCAATGTTCTTTTTAGCGGTCCCATCTTTTGTAGGGTCTTGCGGTCTGAAGCGCCGCTGTTCCCGTACCATGCCATGATGCGGCTGCAGAGCTGTCTCTGTAGTACCTCTGTAGAACATAGTGAGAACTCTAGACGTGTGAGTTCTCTTCACGTTAGCCATGCTTAGGTGGAGAACCTGGTTGCTGGAAGGTGGGGTGGTCTTCCTCACTGCCATGCCATTTTGTCCCTCAAACTCTGCGAAGAAGGGATTGAGCAGATCTCAAAGGGAGGCCTCAGGGTCACAGGCAGGTGGAGATGTCCTATAGTTGGTGATGGCCTGGATGCACCATACATCCCCAGAGTCCTGGAAGTGGCCATGAATTATCTGAGCATGTGCGCACATCGCTGTTCTGATAGCTCAGGACAGGTTGGCTCTTGCTGTTCTTAGAGCAGCCTTATCAACCTGAAGGCAGTGTCTTGGGTTCTCAGCTGCAACTTTTGTAGTCTTTGGTAGCTTCTGGTTGGGCCATGTGATGTCATCAATGCACTTGCTGATAATGCTGGTCATTGTCTACAATCCTTTGGAAAGAAAAAGTATTGTTTATAAAGTATCAATAAAAGTAGTATTTATGTTTTATATGTGAGCAAAACCTTTAAGTGTCACATAACCATCATGGACACACATGTAAATAATGACATGCACATCCTCAGGTTTGATGATGATGAGGAGGATGAAGAGCACTGTGGCTTCTCCACGCTGGACCAAATCCGTCACTTCACCATGGACGAGTCAGAGCTCAGCGCTGTTGATGTTGGTGACTTCAACACCACTCACCTGCCTGAGACCATAAAGCAGCCACTGTACAGGAAGTCCAAATCACAGGTATCAGTGAGGTGCTGTTCATCAGCAGCCTTTTAGCACTTTGAAGCCTGGAGTTAGCGTTGTTATTTTTACATTCAGTTAATATTGCATAAGCATTTCAATGTAATTACATATTAATGGCTTATATAAAATAATTCTACCATTATACCACAATTATACCATTGGTCATGAATGTTTATACCCAGTTCCATTTTCTTTACCGCCAAATTGTCTGATGGACATTTTTATGCACTCCCCACACATTTTCCAGAAGATTCAGTTATAATAGTGCAATAAAATATTGACACTGACTGACATTTTAAATATATCAGTGAAAAATCAATTGGCTATTGATATCAAGTTACACTAAAAGTAAGGCAAATGGCTAATTATCACAACATATAATAGAGATAACAGGCTCGCTAATCAGTTTAGCTGATTCTTAAAACATTCCTGTGTAAACCACTGAAATAATTCACTGTTTATATAGGTGAGCAGAATACAGTCAATATATTAGTCCAATTCTATTCAATTCAATTTTATTTATATAGCGCTTTTAACAATGCTCATTGTCACAAAGCAGCTTTACAAAATGAAATAAATGTGAAGTAAATATGTGTGTGTGAATGTGTGTGAATGAATGTGTTAGTTTGACTGAAAGGCCATTTTTTCCATCATAACATAATATAGTGGGTGTGTTCATTTCTATATTGGATAACTCTCTCTCCCTCTCTCTCATTTCCTATAGGCCTATGCTATGATGCTGTCTCTGGCTGATAAAGACCCTCTACCCCCGTCTCCTCACACCGCCTCAGTGTGGCACACACTCGGACGGACGGCCGAATCCAACGCCCTCCAGTCTCTCAGTCATGTATGATGCTCTCCGCACCATGACCTCTGACCCCAACCACAGGCACTAGGACTGAACTTGGCCTTCACCGGGCAGAGAAACCGCAGCTCATTCACTGCTGGCTGTAGCACTTAATTTTCCTGAAACACTATTGTTTGGGTCTGTGGTCTGTGCACACCCAGTTAAAAAAACACTACTTAAAATTACACAACCTGACCAATTACAGATGACCTGATTGATCTTATTCAAATTAATGATATGTTAATGATGGTAATTAATGACAATACAGTGATGATGATGATTATCATGCTGATAGTAGTAATAATAGTTGTATTTATTCTGTCCAGTATCTATGTTTTGCACAGCAACGGCAGCTGATGAACAGGGGACGAGGTTGATAAAACGATGGCATTACGCTACAGTTTCACTTTGCGGTTTTGTTAGTTCAGATGGTTGTAAATGGAGCCCCTGTCTGGTCCCCTGTGAGAGTCTTCTACTGTCGCTGTCATGCCAGATCCTCGTAAGGATGTTGTTTTCCATTTTTTTATTTTTGTACACTGTTAGAAAATTACAGATGATTTTTATATTCTAGGAAGATTTCATAAGACAAAGTTCTGGAGAGACAAATTTACAGCAACAAAAAATATCTGATTGTGTGGCATTAAAGGTACCACTGTATAATAAGACTACCATTATAAACGTATTAGGCATATAATAAAATGCAAATAATCAAATGTAATAAACATCTGAGCTCTAACAATATAGATGAAAATGGCCTCACGATCTGTTATGTGTTATAACTGGGTAGTCTTATAAAGCGGTATCAAAATAAAATATTAATCCTGTCGCAAACAATAAACCCTGACTTTAGTCTCACATGTAAACTCATACAGACAGACACACAGACACACACACACACACACACACACACACACACACACACACACACACACACACACACACTTCCATACCGCCACTCTTCTTTTGGGGCCTGGACATGCCAAGCTGACGTAGAAGAACTTGCACCAACCAAGCCTGATTGATGACTGCACAAGGTAGCAGTAATCTGGATTTGTAGTACTGAAAACAAAATACTGACAGGCCAGAAAAGATGACCCACTGACCCACATAAAAAAGAATACATCATTTGAATATCAAGTCTCCAATGCCCGCATTTAAGAGAAACCTATTGCAATTACATGGAAGAATTCCCCAGTAAGTTTAGCGCTAAGATCAAACTGAAAATCTCTTATGGTGTGCTAGTTCAAATTAGTATTATTATAATGATAAAATGAAAAGACAATGGATTAAAAGACAACTTTAAAGCGAATGATTAATTAAATGAAATTTGTGCCCATTAAATCACTGGGTATCCCCTGCCTTTAGAATTGGTTCTTTTTTGGGCTCTTATGTCTATGTTCATTCATAAGAATAAAATATCTCCCCAAATTCAAATACAAAAAAGCAATCTGTAGTGATAAAACTTGCTACTTGTAAAAATAGTATCCAGAAGGTCCACTTAGAGCTAAAAGTGCAGGACAGGTCGCAAAAACTGGACGGTGCACAGTCGGCTTGTTGTGTCAGGTCTTTATAATGTGAGTGTGTGTATCTTCTCTAGATGCCAGATTTTGGTAGTATTTTTCATTCCCTCTGCATTATAGTTTAAAATTATAACTATAGCTAGGAATCTGATTGGTCAGTAGACATCATTCATTTTTGTTTATGAAAATGACAGGATCTCTAAATCCAGGCCTATACAATTTGATACTTTTTAGGACTGTGAATGGACCACATTGGCTCAAACTAATCCAATCAATCTGGTTGGAGTCATTTAGGCCTAAGCTCATTGGGCACTTTATTATCCGTGATTTGTCAAACATCAAATTTAAACACTCAAGACTTAAAAAGGAGAAATACATGACCATGCCGGCACAGTCTGGGGCCCAGTACTACATTACTGGAACAGTTTCCTTTAAACATTGTACAGTAATTATTTTTGACCGACCATCAGTTCTTAAAGGGGATTTTATGGCGTAATTTGCATTTCAGTTCATTTTAAGGTATAAAAATGGGGACTCAACAGATTAGGAGACTGGAGACTGCTCTTATATACAAATACTCATCTTATTGGGGAAAAAAGACGTAAAGAGGAGAGGGTGTGACTGTTCTCCGATACCATCCAATGAAAGCACTGCATCTTCAACCTGGTCTCCGCCTAATCTCTCTGTGCTGCCTATAGTGGCAGATATGTTTTCTGTAAAAAATGAAAATAAAAATAAAAAAAGTGATTATCTTTGGAGAAAGGTTGTGTAATATAAAAAAAAATTCTTGTTTGTTTGTTTGTTTTTCTAAAACTGAGAAAAGCAGAAGTACTGATGTTTGTAGAACTTGAGTCGAAGGGCATTCTTCTTTAGCCGGCCAACGATACCACTAAATAGCCTGTACGCTAGTCGTTAGCTATTCTGTTCTCGTGTGGGTTTTTGTTTCTAGACAATCATGGATTTATTTTCTTTTTTTTTCAGTATTTTTTCATGGGTTCACTAGTTTCCATTTGCTCTTTCGTTCATTCTCGGTTGATGTCGATGTTATTGCTGTGTGTGTTAAAAGGTGTATTTATTTCTTGGCAAAACTGTAGTTTGTTTACTGACTAGCACTGCTCCTGAGCTTCCCCTTTTGGATGAAAAAGGGAGAGCGACTCCGCGCTTGGCTGGGGTCTGTAGAATACAGTATGTCTGCGTGCCAGATAGTATTAAAAAATTCATCCCATCTTATACTTCTAATGAAACTGTTAAATGATAGTTATTAGTTTTGGTTTTTTTTGTATGACATTATTGATTCAAGTGTAAAATACTACAAATGCGGGGAATGGGGGTTAAAAAGGAAAGAATGATATGAAAAAAAAAACAGCTGGTAATAATTCCTTCCTAAAAAAACGCATGATCAGTTTGGCTTCAAATTGTACCTGACATTTTTTACGGTTGTCTGCAAAAGCTTGTGTGATATTTGGGTCCCTGTTGAGTCGTCGTGCCAAATATTACAGACTTTCGTTTGTTTACCGTCACATGTTGAATGACTGGGTCTTTACTATTTTTGTTCATTTTTGGTTGTTTTGTTTGTTGTTTATAATCCCATTCTAAGAGTAATTGGCGAGTTGAGGTACTTTGCTTTCTACGATGTAACTGTAATGCATTTCAATTCAGTAATGTGGGCGGAGCAAATATGAAATAAAGGACTCCAGTGTAGACCTGTGTACTCTCTCCCTCTCACTCTCTGCCTCAATTTTTGTTTCTCTCTTTTTCTCTCTCATTCGTGGTTACTGCTCCCTGTTACTAATGTAAAAAGTGTCCCTTTCACTAGTACATTTATATTTAGGGTGTCAGAGCAATCCATACTCATTAATAAGCCTTTAATTAAGATGATTTGGTACATATTCTTAAAGATCACATTTAGTTTCATTGCTAACTTTTGTTTCCACAGTGAAAGCAACACTTTTCTCTGTTATATTTGATGCTATACCTGGCTGCTAGATGAAGAACAGTTTGAACAAAAGGCTTTAATGATAAAATAACCAAAATACCAAATATAATGCCCTTTGTGAAGAAAAAAAAAGGAAGAAAGTCTGGGGAATACAAAGAAACCAACCAGCATATTAGCGTCCAAGAACATTCATTAAGTGACAACAGAAGCACACAATTGTGAACGGACTGGCAAAATTAAAATAATAAAGCATAGATGTAACAAATACAGAAATTAAGGGGCAAAAACAAAAACTGGTTCAATAAACCAGAGCATAGGAGTGTCTTCCCTGACTGAGATGCGAATGAGGGCGCTTGCTGGACATTTTTATGTCAAGAATTTTACCTGACATTGTCACATTATAAAGCTATCTTCCTGAGATTCTTTCTCAAAGAATGTTCTCATCAACATCAGCTCACTGTTCAGAAGTGTGTTTTACATACACTGTAAGCACAAAGGTACACCAGCATGGACTATAATGATATTGCATTCAAATACATAGACCTCAGTATGGAGCTGGCTCCTCCTTTGCAGCTATAACAGCTTCCACTCTTCTTGAAAGGCTTTCTACAAGGCTTTGGAGTGTTTCTCCATTCCAGTTAATCCCAAAGGTGTTGGATGGGGTTGAGGTCAGGGCTCTGTGTGGGCCAGTGAAGTTCCTCCATACCAAATATAATCACATATCAAATGTGGTTTTCTCCTTTCTCCAAAAGCACACAGGTACACTACATTGAGATATGGATACAGGCTTATGACAGAAATCTCACAGCAGATGAAAAACAATAACCAAAGCTGACGAACTGAAACTTTCAGCTGTCTTTTCTGCTTGTCTTTGGGCCATTTCAACTGTGATCTGAGGAAGGCAGCTGGCTTCAAGGTGGGACATGAGCACGATGTGATGCAACAAAACAGAGCCCTGTCACTCTTCAGCTTCACTGATTACAGTAGGATGGGTTTTAGTTTTGTCGTTGTTGGCCACTTGAGTCGGTTGCTGTTTGGACAAGACATTTTTCAGCTGTTTGTTTCAGCAGGACTATTACTTGTAATAAACTTTGTTGTACTCTAATCCAACTACGGTTGTCATTTCTAGGCTACATGTGAGCAAGCTGGGGTGACACTTGGCCAGATTTAAGTTCAAAGTGCCAGTTATATATCAGGGAAATGCCTCAGGTCATAGTGATTTTTGGGCAAGCCAGTGTCATTTATGCTAATAAAGTAACGGACTGTCCCATAAAGTCAACCTGAATTGTATTTTAAAATAGAATGAAAGAGAATATTTGGTTGGGAAATATTAGCAGGTGTCACATGATCTCATTCATCAAGATCTGTTAGGATCACAAGTGGCTGTTTCACAAGGAAAGGCCATTTCTTAAAATGTGGTCCCTGTGCTTGTGATCTCATGGACTTGTGATTTAACCACAGCCCATTTTCTGTTCTTTCTTTGCATTTAACCCATTCACCAAATGAAGCAGTGGGCAGCCACCAATGGAGCACCCGGGGGAGCAGTTGACACCCAAAAACTTCTTCCTAAACACTAGGCCACCAGCCGCCCAGTCTAATACTGTAGAATTCAAATATCAAAAAAATCTAATATATTTTGATATTTGAATTCTGCTGTTGTATATGTCAGCTATTTTGTTGGCCAACCCTCACCTATGGTCATGAGTTCTGTGTAGTGACTGAAAGAACAAGATTGCTACTACAAATGGTCCATTTCTGATGATCCATTGTCCATTTCTGCTCACATGCCCATTGTAGGTGCTTTCTCCAGTGGACAGGGGTTAACATGTGTAATCAGACTGGTGTGAGCAAGCTGCTCTGTTATTCACTTCACCTATCAGTGGATCTGAAGTTGTGCCTGACCATTGTATTACATATACAGTATAACTCCGAAATACAAATATGAATGCACCTACACACAGAACATCCATACAAATACCCACAAAGGTTTAAAAAAAACTAAAGATTAAAACTGCCCTATGAAATAAAGCGCCTCATAAGTATGTACTGTATCGACACATAGACTCACACATATTTACACACACATTATCTCAAGCACACACACATACTCACACATGCACAGTAGCAAGCAGACACAGTGTGAGCCTGAACTCAGGTCAGTGTTCCCACACAGGCCTACTGTCTGTCCGCCAGAAAGAAAGAGACAGAGGAGAGAATGTGATGAAAAGGAGGGAGAACGACGGGGAGAACGAGTGGAGAAACAGAGGAAAGAGGGAGGAGGGATTTGTGAGACGAATGATGGATGAGGTGGAGAGATGTGATGACCTGGCTCATCACTCAAACTCTTATTGAGAACATCCTACATCTGACATCTCTCTCTCTCTCTCTCTCTCTCTCTCTTTCTCTTTCTCTCTTTATCTCATACACGCACACACACATATACAAAAACAAACAGATAAATAGACACACAAACATATATACTCTTTTTTTACACAGCATCAGTGTGTGGAATCTTGTCGCATGCAGTTGTATGCAAAGGTTTTGGGCACCCTTGATCAAATAAAAACAAATACATGCATCTTAAAATGTTTGGTCACCCTTTCAGTCAGTCCTCTAGTTCTTTACAGCCAGAAAAGAAACTGAAGAGGAAATGAATGTGTATATTCCAACAAGACAGTGATCCAAAACATGCAATAAATATGTACCTCAAAGTACTTCAAGAAACAAAAGAGTGAGGTTTCAAAGTGGACTTTACCGTCCCCAAACCTGCATATGGCTGAAAATCTGTGCATGCAAGATGATGCATTAATATTTCTGATATTCATATTTCAAACTGAAAAAAGTGTTGGAGCAGTTAGTCCACAGGAAACATTCGGAGGTTGTGCTTTCAGCCAAAGAAGATGTGACAAAATTTTTGCACATGCCATATTTGGTGTTATTTCTCAGGATGCAAAATTCTGTCAGGAAAAAACAAACATTAATTGCACTTCAACATTTAGAGAATATTACACCTTCCATGCTGTGAATTTATCTTCATGGAAAAACAAATAATGTTTCTTTTAGCAGCCATGAAATTGAAGCTATTTTTTAAGGCAGTAATGTGTTTGCCTGTAATACCCCATTGCATTAAATATAAATTACCACAACTAAAAATATAACTTGATTTGATCCTTTTCAACATTTGTGTTGTCAGCATCTGATTTCTGATTTTCTCTTGAAATTATATGAAAACAAACAAACAAACAAACAAACACACACACACACACACACACGCACACGCACACGCACACACACACACACACCCACACACACACACACACACACTCTTCTCTTAACATCACTGTTGTAATTGCTACAGGTGTAAAATAATGTAAGAGTGTAACATTTCCAAGGTAGAATAAATTATTTATGTTTTATTGGGAAAATCCAGTGTTGGTCAATAGTGTATAAACAATAGTGATACTGTTACTGATACTGTTGTTCTGGTGAAACAATATGCATCATTTCATTCGACACCATCGGGCGACAGGACTGCGAGGACGTCTGCTCTGAAACAATACAATAAATTGCATTGAACTGAACTGAGGTAGTATTTGTTTCATTCAGCTGAGGGAAGACCTCACTTCCACTCACAGCCGTCACGACAAACTAAAACTCGTCTCGTCGCATAATTTCTCCTCAGAGGTGAAGGAACACAAAGGGTCCTGCAGCTTGGCGGGACCCCTGGGATCAGAAGGAGGAGTCTGAGCTGCTCTTCACCTCTCTAGACATCGTCGCCTTCGCCGGCCTCCTTATCTTCCGGCTCCTCTCTCGCAGGAGGCCACTGTCGGCCCCAGAGATAAGGACACCCGACCGCAGGGTAAGGACCTCATACAGTTCAAATTAAAGCCATTAAATATTTCTTTGAAGATATTCTGGCTTCGAATTTGGCCAAATAAGACAGTTAGGAGAGCAAAACTGCAGCGCTGCCAGATGAGCTGGGTTGGGGAGTGAGAGGTTAGTCTTGTCAAAGTGCTCTTTTGTGCAAAAACAGGGTGTAAAAGTTCTTATTTGCTTCCACATTACGGTAAAGCACTTAATGCTGAAGACATTTGGATGTTTGAAGTGGTTTTACCTGTAATTCTGTAAATAATAGGTAAATAAGAGGAAGTTGCAGTCGTTCAGGCCTCATCCGCGGAGACTTTTGACCCAGTTTAAACAAAGCATCCTTTTTGCATCGCGGCCTGTCCTGAAACCACATTGTGGTCGAGCTGGTTGTCAATGGGGCAGCGTCGTGGAATCAACAGAATGTGTGTTGTTGCCTCAGTGTCCCGGCCTTCCCCGTTCCCTACAAGGAATAGATGTTTTGGTTATTGTTCTCACCATTCCTACCTCCAGTCTAACACACATGGATCTACAGAGAAGTTTTCTTACAGATTTATTTACAAACGAGGCAAATGCATTTTGTTTGTCGTGTTTTGTTTGTAACTTGTGCAGATCCCTGCTTTGGCTCTTTTTACTGCAGGAGATTAAAATAGGTGCTGATTATGGAATTTTATTCATTCACCCAATGACTGGAGGCCCTGAGCAGAAACCTGGATCCAGACCTGTGTTCTTCTAACAGCTCACAGAATATCCACTACTGTTTAGAAAAAAATCTTTTATTGCATTTATTATAATATTCAGCTGTTTTTGCTGCAGAAAGAAGCCACTGCTGATAGAAATGACTTCAAACAATTTGCACAGGGGCATAAGATTTTGCACAGAACTGTATATAGTATTATTCATTTCACTTTTTTTTCCCACCCTGGTTTTGCAAGCACATCTGCAGGACCAGGGCTGCTATAAAAAAGTTCTCAAAAGGCTCCTAAAACAGGTTCTCTAATAGGTACCACCTTGGCCGAGGTTCCAGGCGTGCTGAACCGATAGTAAATGATGACGTGTACATATTGGAGGTAACTGATTGTTGGTCGCTATGGTTACGCCAGTGTTGTTGATTGAACGTTAGCATTAGCGTTAGCCTAATGTTGCTTATTTAAGCCAATTGTCTCAGTTTTGTGTCAAACAGCCACAAACCAAGGACAAGAAATAAAACCCCTCTGATTTCATCCATGCTGGCGTTTGTAATGATGCCGGGTTGTTTACCTCAGAGCCTCTGCTCGGGCTGCTGCACAGAATGTTTGGTCGCTATAGCAACCAGTTGTAGTGGAAAACTGGAGGAGGTCCGAAACCAAACCGAACAGAGTAGAACCGAACTGAGCTACTACCAGTCAGTGGAGAACCGTCTTAAAGAAACCATAAGTGGTTCTCCAGTGTCACTGCTCAGAGGAACCATTTTATGCACCTTTTTACTTTTTTAACGAAACCAAGAAACATCTTGTAAAGAAAACAGCTAAACAAGTCCGAAGGTGTAGGCGTGTATGTAATCCTATGGGATTAGTCATGATCGCTTTTTAAAAAAACAACAGGGATTAACCATTAACTCTACCTGAGGGCGTGGACACCTTATGAAAAGGCTGCTCAAGATCTTAATTGTAGAAGTCAAAACAGCTGCAGACGAAGATGGATATTATGGCTGCGTCCGAAATCGCATACTGCATACTGCATACTACATTTTGAATCAGTACGTACTGCTCTACCGTTAAAATAGTACATACTATATAGTATGAATGAGGGTAGTATGCATGGAATTCGGACGTACTACATCCGCTGTGTTGATGTTGTCACGTGT
>JBBPDE010000001.1:22274071-22284110 GCA_037974605.1 Nannopetersius ansorgii
CTGAATTACAACAATTCTGCAAAGATGAGTGGGCCAAAATTCCTCCAGAGCGCTGTAAAAGACTCGTTGCAAGTTATGGCAAACGCTTGATTGCAGTTATTGCTGTTAAGGGTGGCCCAACCAGCTGTTAGGTTCAGGGGGCAATTACTTTTTCACACAAGGCCATGTAGGTTTGGGGTTTTTTTCTCCCTAAATAATAAAGAACATCTTTTAAAAACTGCATTTTGTGTTTACTTGTGTTATCTTTGACTAATAGTTAAATGTTTGATGATCAGAAACATTTTGTGTGACAAACATGCAAAATGTTTCTGATGGTATTTTTGAAATCTGGCACTTTGTCCCTTTTTGACCTTATCAGATGTCACACAAAATGTTTTGACATTTGTCTTAAAAATGTCTTAGGCTCCTCATATCTTGCCATGTTATGCTTGTGAACGTCCACTAGGTGGGAGTAGAATACCAATAAACAAAACGCACACATTTACTTAACACGTGGTGTTTATATATTTATTAATGTCTTATTGAAGTCATCAGTGTTCAGTTTCTCAACATTGTTGGTTGCATGTTTGTTTGGTGGACTATACTCAGTCCAGCTGTGACACTGAGGGGTTTAATAGCTCCAGGAACTAATGTTTTAGATCCACTTACACTATAACGTACATGTTAGGGGTCCAAGACCGCTGTTGGTCCTGTAGTGACCTGACCATTGATGAACTGGATAAACAGTGCTGATAACTGAGAAACACTCTGTAAAGTAAAGCTGAACCATGAGTGTAGATACCAGGAGTGATCTTTATTTATCTAACATTAGGGTGGTAGCTATATATGGGTAATATATGTGTTCCCTGTAGGCAATGTTGACCAATTTTTAATCAGAAAATCAATGATACAGTAACCCCAGTTTTACGCAGCTTAGCATTCGCGAATTCAGTCTAACGCAGAATACCTGCTGCAGCATGTGGCATGAGTGCTCCATGTCTTGTCTTGGTATTTTAGTGTTTTAACACCGCCCCACCCCATGCTGTTAATGCTAACCACTAATTCTAACGTCTTTTTAAGCAATAAAGTTTTCTGATTATTTATTTACCTTTACATTTCCTTTAAGGGTAATGCATTAAACTTTTTTAATGAACGTTTTAAATGAATTTAAAGTGTTCTGGGAGCATATTTGGGGGCATTTTTAGGAATTACACTATAAAAATAAACCGAAAACACAACGACGTAATCCCCGCGAAAAGTGGGGGATTACTGTACATCTAATTGCATTAGGGGTATTTGACATTTTGCAACTGTTCTGAAAGCAAAGAACTTCTTATACAATTCTTAAAAAGGAAACCAAAAAGCCTTGAAACAGGTTTTATTTATTCACATTTCACACCGTATATAAGTAAAAACACAGTTTTGTACACGTAACAAGAATTTAAACTCTACAAGTTACCCAGCTCAGTATTTTTAGTCCTCCACAAGGTTGTATATAAGTGGAGAATTGCCACTGATTGTGCTGATCGCGAAGTGGCTCCCGGCTTTGATGTTTAGTTTCGCATTAAATGGTTATGACTGCTACTCTCATGAAAATACTCTTTTCTCAATCTCATGCACAAGGTTCAGTCTTCTCTATTGCCTGGCCTTTGACACTCGAAACAAAGTGCTAATTCAGTGAAGCTTTAAAATATGCAACACCGCTCTTGCTTTAAAAGTGGTAAGTCAGTAAGACATCTGTCCTTGAGTGAGGTCATAACCTCGTAGTTACATCGCAATAGACTACACATGAGAACTTGTGATCTTTGTGTCTGTGTGTGTGTGTATGTCCCTGAACTATGCAAAGTATTCTCTGCTGATTCTCATAAAAAAAAAAAAAAAGGCAAGATACGGTCTGCTGGCACCTGGAGCCCAGCAGCACATGAGGTTTGATCAGGTCTGTTCCTATAGACTGCTCAAAAACAAAAACAAAAAATATCCAACGCAGTAGACTCCTGGCACAGCAGACGAACACATTCTTCCCACAGAGTCGTACCAATCTCTGGTGAGAAATCAGGAGGTAGAAGATTGATTACTCAGCTCTAGATCATCCACTGATCCTGGTCTTGTTCTGCTCCTTCCATATCAACCTGAAAAAGAAGAAACATTTACTCAGTCATTTCCAGGCACATGCTCAAAGTAACTTCTGAGGTCTCTTGTTTGAGCAAGATTAGTTTTACAGAGGGGCAGAGTCACATAAGTAATAAAATATGCTCAGCTGCTCACAAGTAGAAAGCATCTCCAAGCATTTACTTTAACTGTAATTTCCCTAAATAGCTTTCATTAGTGAGCTACATGTGTCACTAGTAAGGGGTGCTACATCCAACAATGTACAATGTAATTTTACATGTTTTCCTTTTTGGAGTCTTATTTGTTTTTATTTGGGCTACAGAGAACAGACATACATTTACTTCAAAAAACACAGGATATAAAGAAACATTAACTAGATACTCAGTGGATTGATTTAACCTGAATTTAGTTCAGCACTTCATTTATGGCAATCTGAACCTGCCTTTACAGTTCACAAAATTGTGTGAGAGTAACTTGCATTTGTAGGGGTGTCACAAATTCTAGGCAGATAATAAATTTGTCCATTAAAACGTCCTGATTAATCTGCCTAGTGACTACTTTGCAATTTGATCAATAAACATTTTATCCCCTTGACATTCTGCACTAGGGGAAGCAATTAGCACTCAAATCAGTTTTCTGTTCATCGCTAAAAAAGAGGAAACCCACACCAGCAGCATCTTGTTGAAACACTTATGTTTGCGGTGATGTGTATGGAGCAAAAATTAAATATTTGCTGTTAAAAACTGTACATAGATAATTACTCGATTAAGCATCAACATCATTTAGATTATGCTACATATTATGCTACATTGCCCAATTAAATTTAGTGCACAGCTAACCAAAGGTACAGCACTAGTATACCAGTTTACTTGAATTCTCTATGTTCATAATCTCAGATAGTGTGGCTAAACAAAGGTTTTTTGACTTAAAAACTGAATCCATGAGTCCTGAATATTAACTGAAAGTGTATTCCAGAGCTGTGAGGGTTTATATGTTAGACTTGTCCCACTGCTAAAGTCTTCAGAATTGTGGAGACGAGTAGATAGCAAGCGCTTGGGAGACCTACATGTGCATCGAAGGATGGATCACGTCAAGATTTTTTTTTTCAGTGAACACAGGAGACGCTGAAGAACCAGCAAGAACTTTAAACGTTCTTATTACTCCAACCAGGAGCTCGAAACAAGTTTTTCTGATTAATACGAATGAGCAATCTTATGTTAAGCAGTCTCAGCTTCAGATCCAAGGTGCTGTTTTGCTGGCAGTGTGAAAGAGGCTGATTAAATGATTAAAACACATTTTCTGAATTGTTCTACTTTTCCATTTGGTCCAAGAAACAGATCTGTATGGCAGCTAACAGAGAGTCGGTTTAGTCAGTCTGTCTGCTGCCTGGCCTTGGTGCCGGTTTGTCAGCAGCGGTTATCTGACCTGCTGGCTAGATAACAAGCTATGGGCTATGCTGCAAGAAATGAGAGTAGCACCCTCCTGTGAGAGGTGGATACCAAAACCCACATTGTTTTCAGAGCAAACTTAGACATCCAGCAATTCAGTGCCAAAAGATTGCTGTGGTCTTCAGGGCCATGCCGCACACGGATGGGGCCAGAGCATATTACAGCATCGAACATAATCTGAGCTATTGTACACAGTTCTTTAACATTATGCTCAATAACCTCCAGCTGCCGCAGATAAATGTTATTTGCTCCTACACAATTCACCATCCCATCATACTTATGGCCAATCAACAGCCTCAGCTTCCCTGTAATGTCTGGTGCCCTGAAATACAGCTAACAGTACCTGTTGCTGGATCCACTAAAGGAGTAGCTAATTTCATAGGTTGATTAACTGAATCACCTATGATCAAAGAACTTTTGACTGGCTTCTCAATGGCACTTAATGGAGTGAGGCAAACTTTAATATGTGAAGTCAAGGAGAGTGGTGCTCGCATGAGGAAAAGCCTTTCAATTATGCCACCAAATCACCACCCTATGTCCCCTAAGGGAATCGGAGTTGCTAGCAGCGAGCCCAAATCTTGCCTTCTAGTTCTAATTAACGTCCCTCTAACTGAGAAACCTTCTCCAGAGACAAAACTGGCACTAGTAAAATTAAAACTTGATCAAAACAAACAAAAAAACAAATGCTGAAAAATTTACCTTCTTTACTTATATAATAATAATAATATAATACCAACAAGCCCCACTGTAATGTGAACCGACCTGTGTCCTGAACTACCCACACACACTCACAGGTCTGAACATATGTACCACTGATGTAAAGTGTAATCAATGATGTAAAGTATAAAGTCACCATTCTGTCATATGTGAACACACTATGGCACACCGTATGAACAGCACAAAATTCTTCCTCTGCATTTATCCCATGCACCAAGGAAAGCAGCCGGCATCCTCGTTGGACAACAGATGGCTGTGGCATCACCTGGGATCTCCTGATAATAGAGCCACTGACTAATTTACTCAGTTACTGTTGGTTAGCTCGAAATGAAACTGTGAATGAAACTGTCTGTGATCTCCACAAAATACTGATGTAAATAACTCAATTAAGACAAATTAAGGGTAACATCACATGGTTAATTTCAAATTTAGTACATGTGACCACCAGCCTCTCACCTCATTTATCTCTCCATCATCAGGAAACTCATTGTAAATGTTCATGTCATCCATGTCCTGCATGTCTTCATCTTCTTCTGAGTCTTCCTCACTGTCCTCCTCATCTTCATCATCCTCCTCTTCCTCCTCATCAAATGTCTACAGAAGTTAAACAGGGACATACTGAAATGTACCAATTGCATTTAATGCTTAACTACTTAGGTGTATGATCAATATATGACACAAAGTGGCACTAACATGACACAAAACAGCACTAAAATACATTTACATGGCCCCTATGCAAAAAATCTATAAAAATGTACCATTCTACTAACTACCGAAGGACAGCAACACTAATTTAAAAAAAAGGTGACATGTACACCTTAAAAATACAGAAAGAAATTGACACATACAAAGAGTCCCATACAACATCATGTCTGACATCCTGTTTACAGTTAAACATATTTACAATCAATTTACAGCACAAAACAGTAAGGTTGGATTCAGATACATTTGCTTTGGATAAGTCTCATGACTATCTTAATCCTTACAGGTGAATGCACAACTGATTCATCATCAGTATCATAATGACCGTTAATGTGGTCAGTTTACCTCAAAAATGGGTCTTCCAATGGGCAACAGGTTAGTGTCCTTTTCTGCTATACTCTGCAACTGTAAAATCAACATGGCATGAATAACATTTATTTCAAGTTGTAGATTAGACTAAATTGGCTATTAAACAAATGACTTGCCCATGTCTGGTGTTGCTGCTCTTGCTGGTGAAGCTCCGTTTCATCTACACAGGGGCGGTCCAGATTAAACCATAGAGACTCGGTCATTCGAGGAAACAAAGATGGGAACAGCGTGGACATCACTGAGAACATAGAGAGGAAAGACAGCCAAGAGATAGATTCCACGTTCAAAAATGTAGGTTTAATCTTTCCCAAATGTTTACGAAATCTAACGACTATGTAGACAACATTAGCATAAATATTTCAGTCTACATGGCACCTACACAATATGGACAAAGGTATTGGGACACACCTCTTAATTATTGAATTTTGGTCGTCCCTTACTTCCAGACACTTAATGCTTTATGCACAGTTTGGGTGATGTTAATTGGTGGCCCACAGAAACACTCCAAATCCCCACAGAAACACTCCAAATTCTTCTGGAGAGCCATCCGCTGTTTTTACTGCAAACTCCATATTAAAGTGTCTGTATGTGAAAGCAACGCTATTAACATCCCTGTTAGTGTAATGGTCAGGCGTCCCAAAATTTTGGTCCATATTGTATACTTTCTACACCGCGAATTTCTACTTAAGACACTAAACGGTAAGGTTAAGCCACTTGAAAATATCAATATATTCATGTTGAGCACTGATGAAAATGTATTTCTGCATGCCAATATACTACATATGTGGTTCATAGTGCCCAAACAACGATGTCGCTATCTTAACTGACGGTTACTCCAGCTAACGTTACTGAGCTAACTATAAACAACAGACCCTAAATATTCAGGCCGGGTTATTTCAAGCGATTCTGTGAGCTTCTTTACGGCTGCATTGTTTCGCTTTTATGAGTCAAACATTTTACAACACTCTCGTTTTACCTGCCAAGTGAGAAAGACAGAAAACAAGCTCAAAATTTAAATTCTCCGGCCGAAGCCAAATGTACGCTCTGCCTCCCACCGGAAAAAGAAGAGTGTTCCGACAGCCCGCCTCGCTTTGTGGATTCTCTGACCTGAGATCAGTTCTTCCGTTTTTCCTGCTGCCTTTAATATATAGACCGGATAAATGGAGCCGGTCCTAGATCAGTGTAAAATGACACGGTAAGGCTGGGTTATATTTACTGCGTTCTGATTGGCTGGTGCTTCAAGCGGCTGTGCTATAATTGCTCAGATTCGCAAAAGGGCGGGATCTGACCAAAAATAGGTGGGAAATTGACTTTCGTTTTATGTTGCACGACTGCATTGTATGGACAAAAGTATTGGGACACACCCGTTTTCCAGGGTTTGGGCAAGCCCCCTTTACTTCCAGTGAAGGGCAATCTTAATGCTAGAGCATACCACGAGAACGCCATGCTACTTGCTTTGAGGACAAAGTTTTGGCATGACTGTTACCCAGGGCACAAAGCAAGGTCCATAAATATATGGATGGATGAGTTTAGTTTGGAATAACGTGGCTGGCCCACACACAGAGCCCTGACCTCAACCCCACCCAACACATTGGGATGAATCGAAACTGAGATCCAACCATGTCTTTATGGACATCACAGTCATGCTGGAATAGAAATTCTTCCCCAAACTGCTTTCACAAAGTTATAAGCACGATGTTGAACAAAATGTCTTGGTATGCTGAAGCCTTACAATTGACCAGCTTCCATATTGCGTAAGACACTGGTAATCCTTGAGGAGTAGGATACAATGAAGAAAAATGGAAAAACGAAACGAATAAGACGAGCGTCTTCCTCTTAAAATCATAATTCCAGGCAATCAACTTTTTAAATGTAGTAGCCTACTGAAGCCACGTGTTTTGTGATACGGTGGAATAAACCGTAAAAGTCAGAATTGCGATGCCTGATAACGGCAGGTCAGGGTGACACTTCCAACATAACGAGTCGTAAAGGAGAAAAAATACAATTCTACGACGACTATAAACGCTGAAGGCTAAGGGATCTCCCCCCTTTTCACTGCGCAGTCCTCTTTCCCCTCGTCTCCTTCTAACCGCCTCCCTCCACCTTCGATCGTCTCAAACGGCACTCTCTTGGGGGATAAGCTACAGCACCTGTCGACACTCCATCCAAAATTATTTTTATTTAGCAGGAAAAAGCCAAGAATTGCTCATCTAAAGGCACGGAAATCACAAGAAAATGGACTATCACTCGAGGCTATCTGTGAGGTAAGACCTCTTAAGTAATTTCATAATATGGGAGATACTGCTTTTACTGTACAGTATCATTGTGACCAAAACGGACAACACTGGTGTCACAAATGTTGTCAACTTTGTGTAGCCCTTCCAAATGCACTATAAAGTGGTTCGTCAGTTAGATATAAATATGCTTTCAGGTGATAATTAAATTGACAGGAACAAATACTGTATTTTACAACAATTTAAGCCTCAGAACGTCACTTTAAGTGAAAACGTCTAAGTGAGCGTTTGGGAAGAAAAAAGGTAAAAGCAGACAAATAGCAGCTCAGAAAACTACTAAGGAACATTTAGAACTACAGGAGAACCTTTAATATAGTGACTGAAGTCATCATGGCTCTCTTTTGTGGCAGTTTTTATCTGAAATATTAGTGACTGTTATGTAATTGAGTAAAAGTAGATTAGAAGTACTAAAATACTCTATACTGTACTTATCTATAGTATTTATACCCAGCATATGTGTATATAACATAGTGTATTATTATATTTTCTACAGATTGTGATTTACATTTATGTTTACATTTATTTACTTTATTTGTTCTTGTCTCTGTGTTTGTCAGTCATAACATAAGTAGTTTCCTCCTGGATCAATAAAGTTTCTGTTTCTGATATAAAGTATGAACCCATGAAAATCTGAGTAAATGTAACTAGTAACCAGCCATCTCACTTGTCCATGTGCCTCACTGTTGTGAAGGATCCTCAGATGGGATGAATGGGCACCATCAGATTAAAGCAGAAGATAATGAGTGAATATACCTCACCCTTTCTACCAACCCCATTTTTCTGTCTCTAGAATGTGGCTGGCACTGGGCTTGCTGATAGCTCTGCCGTTAGGTTCTCTCTGTCTGGATAAAGTGAACATGTGTATGAACGCCAAACACCAAAAAGTAGAACCCGGCCCAGAAGGTGAACTCTACAATCAGGTACGCATGAGTTATAATCCGTGAGAGATAAAAAGTGCTTTACTGCACTGACACACACTTTTCGTATGTTGATCTCATGTCTGTATGGTCATAGTCTAAAAAGGTAATCATTATTCTGCCAATTCAGGCAGTTTGTGCAAGCTTGTCAGAAATTCTGCTGTAGTAAAAAGAAAAAACAACATACCTGCAAAAATATGACATACCTAACAAAATAGACATGGTTGGATGAGTTCAGCGTGAAAGAACTTGACTGGCCCATGCAGAGCCCTGACCTCAAGCCCATTCAACACCTTTAGGATGAACTGGAATTGAGAGCCAGGCCATCTTGTCCAACAGCAGTGCCTGACCTCACAAATGCTCTACAGAACGAATAGGCACAAATTCCAACAGAAACTCCAAAATCTAGTGGAAAGCCTTCCAAGAGGTTGGAACTATAATAGTGTCGAAAGGGGGCCCAACTCTATATTAAAATCTATGTATTCGAATACAATGTCATTAACGCCCCTGTTGGTGTAATGGTCAGGCGTCCTAACAACTCCATGGCTTTTTAACTCCTCTGTTATTTGCCAGGTTTTGTGAGTGTGTCTGAAGGGAGGAATTACCAAACTGTTCTGGATATCAGCCCTCTGGAACCCTTTGGGCACCCTTGTTCTAAATTAAACAGCCCCTGTGGTGCACACCTGAAAATATTATGGTTTTCAGAACCTTACAGACCTTCACGAACAAAGACAGCTTGTGTTCTACATACATATGTATCAAACCAGTTTAAGGCAGCTCCAAAAATGCACATTTTCTGTCATGATTTAGTCATTCATCTGTTATGAAATATAGGGCTTAAATCCAGAACTAAAGCACTAGAACTAAAGCATTATCAGTATTTAGTCACAAATCATTAACTACCTTCATTACTGTACTCTGACCTGCTTTTTCACTAATATATAATGGCTAAGTAAGAAAAACCCTTTGTCTGATACAGTGTAAACTATATTCTATATCATGTAAGGTGGTCGGTATTACACTTTCTATTGTTGGAAAGACGATGTCTGCTGCAATGATAATGTTTAGAGGATCTACTAAAACAACTGGGGGGAACCATTCCTCTAGGAGTATCTCTTTCTTATCTCTCTATCTTTCTCTCTCACACACACACCCCACCCCACCATCACCAGTGTTCTCCTTGGCGTGATAACGCATGCTGTTTTGCCAACACTACGGAAGCAGCACACGAAGACAACTCTTACCTTTACAACTTTAACTGGAACCACTGTGGGGTAATGAGTGACAAGTGCAAGAGCCATTTTATCCAGGACACATGTTTCTATGAGTGCTCCCCCCACCTGGGACCCTGGATACAGCCGGTATGACATATGGATAACTAAAAAACTAGTCAATGTATATATGTATGTATATATATATATATGATAGACAGATATAGATATATATGTATGCAGTAAAATGTGATTTATTATATGATTGATTATTATACCTTTTGTAATATATA
>JBBPDE010000001.1:22294271-22307772 GCA_037974605.1 Nannopetersius ansorgii
GTGTCTGCCTGTGCGTGTGTCTGCCTGTGCGTGTGTCTGCCTGTGCGTGTGTCTGCCTGTGCGTGTGTCTGCCTGTGCGTGTGTCTGCCTGTGTTTGATTGTTTCTTATTTACTTTTGATTTTGGAGCCTGATGGCTGTCCCAACAGTGAAGGGCCAGAGGCTGCGAAACCAGCCAGATGGAAGTAGGGAGAAGGCTGTGTGGGGTCATCTACAATGCTGGTGGCTTTTTGGATCCTGTATATGGTGTAAATGTCTGCAACAGAGGAGCGAATAAGACTTTTCAGCAGTCTTTACTGTCCTCTGGGTCCCACACACTTTTTTCTTTCCTTCCGTCTGGCAGAAGGTTTTGCAGTATCAGGGCCTTCACCGGGAAAGAAAACCATTTCTTCACCCAGGACTGCAGACTGCAAAATCAGAACTGAAAAACATCTCTCACACACACACACACACACACACACACACACACACACACACACACACACACACATACTGTACTTTCTCACAATCATGCTGCACGCACACTGTTCTACTATTCTACTATAAATACCCTGTATGTATTTATATGGTGTAATTTTTCTTTACTAATATTGTTGCTGCTGCATACTTAATGACTCTTTGTGCATACTTAATGACTGCTACCAGAATGAAGTGTCATAAAACATTCACTCACACTAGCAGTGTATGTTGCGTTGTCCTGTAAATGACTCAACTGTGGTGTCCTGTTTGTTTTTGATTTTTTTATTTGGATGGTCTTGGAGGCAGTAACGTCAACAATGCACTTTCTAATGTAGCCGGTCACTGACCTTGTGTGCTTCTCTAAGTTGGTAGAGCCATCATAGGTCGCATCCTCCATAAAGGAGAACTCAATATAGTCCTAAAAAGCATAGATGGCAACTGGCCAGATTTTCATCTGCTTTAGATGTAACGTTCAAGAGTTTACATACTAGGAAAATTGTGAGAACTGCCTTGAGATTTGCATTTGAGGTTCAAATCTTCGTCCTATTATCTAAACACTAGCAGAAAAGATGCGGCTCTTCACGTGGGGCTATCATGTGATTGAAAAAGTTCTAGGTACCTTTTAGAATTGGACGTCACTGAATTGGGGGTGTACAAATGCCAAAAAAACAAGCTTAATAGTAAAATTAACTGTCCATTTGTTTACTGAAGTGAAACACCTTGAACTTTTGTCATTCTTATGGAATATTTAAATATTCAAGGTACTGTTAAACAGAAGATGATAAAGAATTTGATAAACAAGGGCAGCAGAGTAAGGCCTCGTCCACGTCTGAGTCAGGCATTTTTTGTTGTTCGCGGTGCTAGGTGAGTGCGGACTGAGTGCCGACCGTTTTTCTTCTCATTGGAGCAAATGGAAGTGTTTTCATGTGGCGTCAACAAGAAATATTGCATGCAACATCTTGACACCGTATCAGGAAGATTTTAAAACAATGTCATTTGTACGTTTTAACAAAGAATACAACTTAGTTTTCAATGTAGAGTTACAATGTTTTCAATGTAGAACTACAAATCAAGATGTCCAATATATAAACAATCGGGAGAGAATAATTACTGCCCCCAGAGGTGAATACACAAAACTACACAGTGGGCTGACGGCTGGCTTTAAACAGCGTCAGACGAACGCCAGTGTAATGCCTCACTGAAGTCTATCAAGTGCAGATACAAAACACAGGAAAACCATCTATGGCGTTCAAAGCGCGTTCATTTATCCAAGATTCAAATGTCCGTGTGGAACGAGGCTAATGGGTAAAGTAGCCACGCTTGAGCAAACCACAGCACAGTGTGAATAATATGAAATGATTTCTCCGCATTTACCCCTTTAACTTTACTCAAGGGTACTTCTGTGATGACACAAGCAGTGCTGGGACTCAGACTCATAACCTTATTACAGGGGCATTTCCGTAACCACTAGGCCACCAGCTGCACCCAAAACATGTGCACTTACATTTCTATCAGTGCAGAACTTTCTTGATTCTTAGTGGTAGAAAGCAACTCATTTGTCACATGTCCTATCTCTACATGCCGATTTCGTGTGTGTGTGTGTGTGTGTGTGTGTGTGTGTGTGTGTGTGTGTGTGTGTGTGTGTGTGTGTGTGCGTGTGCGTGTGCGTGTGCGTGTGCGTGTGCGTGTGCGTGTGCGTGTGCGTGTGCGTGTGTGTGTGTGTGTGTAGACCTCTCAGGGCGTGCAGCCAAAAAGGTTTAAGACTCTTCCGGAGCTGATCCAACTTTACCTTCAGCCCAACCAGGGGCTTGTTACCACTCTGCTGCTGCCTGTGGAGAGAGAGGAGAGTGCCGAGGACAGAGACTACTCAGGTACATGTCACTGGTTTTGTTGGACCAAGATGTTTATAATAGTGTTGGGTGACAGGATTCATTATGTTGAATGCTGTATGTTGTGGCACATTTGTCAACTAGAACTTACCCTTTAATTAATCAATTGTTTTGGTTTTTTTTTGTTATTGTTGTAGCTGTTGGGTCACCATGCCCAACAAAAATTACAAGTGAAAAGACTGCACTCAAAACTAAACACTGTGGAGAACAGATTATAAATAGGTCTGTGTTGTAATTTCTCCAAACACTCTGGACGTTATGGCCCTGTCCACACATATCTGGATATTTCTGAAGACAGTTTGTTTCCCTGCTTCATCTGCTTTTTAAAAACACACAGTAGGGTGCAGATTTCCAAAAACTCTTGTCAGTCATCATTAGCATTACATTTCTGACCAGTTGTGCTGGATTGAGGTTAGCCATCAGAAAAAGGACAAAAGGGGAAGTCAGTTTGTCCGTGTCTGCCTTCTTTTGCAGTGTGGTTGTTAAGTCTGTTTGACAATTAGAGGGATTGGACAGTGTCCCTAAAATAATTAGACTTTTTTGCACATAAAAACTATACAATGGTTAAAAAAAAGTGTGTGTTACAGATGGAGAGGATGATAAACCCCCCCTCCCTCCTCGTACTGGTGGCTCCGGTGGCTCCTTCCAAATTAGTACGGACACTCCTCATGAGAGGTAAGCTCCTTGTTCCAGTTCCTTGTTTTCTGCTTCACCTGCTTTCTTTTGCCTTTTTAATCAAGGATGGTTGCGATAAATGTACCTGAGTTCTTTTTGCTCCAGTTTGCTGGTGTTGAGTCTTCAGGCCTGTTTACACCTGTTACCTTTGAGGGATGAGAATGATGCAGCAGTGTTGCAGCTACAGCTTGATGTAGTCCTTTCATCTATATGCCACTGCCATCATGTAACATTTAACTTCATGTATTCTCTCTCTCTCTTGCTCTCGCTCTTGCTCTCTCTTTGCAGTGCTCCTGTAGGAAATGGACTGAGCACTATCTCTCATGAGTATCTGAAGGGCAGTTATGCTTTGGATCTGGAGGCAGTCAAGCAGGGGGCCAGCAGCCTGCCACATCTCAACAAAACTCTGGTGTCTTCCTGCAAACGCCTGCACGGGTATACGAATACACACATATGTTTGCATTAGGGCTGGACTGTGTGCTGCGAGAATCCTAATAAGACACAGCTCCTGATAAATTTATGATGTCTCTGTCTCTGTCTCTCTCTCTCTCTCTCTCTCTCTAGAGAGGTGGATAAGGTTTTGACTGGTCTGGAGATCCTTTCTAAAGTCTTTGATCAACAGAGTGCATCTATGGTGTCCAGAATGATTCAGCAGGTATACTGACATTTTTTTATTTTTGTACAAATATGGCTTAGTTTCAACTAAAATGTATTGCAGTGTAGCATGGCTAGTGATAGCTGCAGTTGTACACACCTGTGAACTTCAACTGGACTGCAGTGGAGAGGGTGAACAGTTTTGAACATTTGGGTTTTCACATCTTGGAGCATCGAACATTGCACGTTTATATTTACGGAATTTGGCAGACACCCTCATCCAGAGCAACTTACAGTCATTAGTTACAGGGACAGTCCCCCTGGAACAACTGAGGGTTAAGCATCCTGCTCAAGGACGCCATGGTAGAAAGTAGAAATCTCCTTACTGTTGTCTTAACTCTTGACTTTTCTAAGACTTGTGTTGTTCAGATATTTTTTGACAGGTGCTAGCTAGGTCTTACTTGACAGATGTTGTATAGGTGCACCGAATGTGCAGTATCTTGGTTAAATAGTGGACACAGATTTCAACTGCTTTACAGGTTTAAGAAACAGTTATTTGAGCACTGACTATTTGAGCACTGATGTACGTCGGTCTGGATAAGAGCGTCAGCTAAATGCTGTTAATGTAAATTTTCACCCACAGTGCACAAATGAAAATGGGAAGTGTGGGGATGCTACGTGCGTGTCCACAAAAACTAACAGCTCAGAGAATCAAAGATTTGAGGCCAAACAGCAATATTTGAACCGGGGACATGTTGCAACGGTGAGGTGCCAGGTTAGCTCAGCCCCTGTTAACAGCAGTTATAAAGTCAAGGGTGGCTAAAAACACAACAAACCACTTTAAACTGACTGCCAGTGGATCATGTTCTTATTAATAACCAAAACAATTGTTAAAGATGTTTTTCATTTATTAAATTACATGTACTGAGGGCTAAATATAGGCTTATTTTCTGACACAGCCAAAAACATGTGGGGAATAAGCTCCATGGCCTTTAAATGGATTAAAACAGAGGAAAAAATATCACTAACTCTTAAAATAGCTAAATATAAACATATTAGTCACCCACGGAAGTCACGTTTTCTTCTGAAATTGCCTAACTGTAACTCCAGCCATGACTAAATTTAGAACTGTGAGCTCATTCTGTGTGTGTGTGTGAGAGATTTTATTTATTTATTTTTTTGGTGGTGACAGACAAAAGAGCTCTTCCTAGTTTCTTACAAGCAGAAATGTGTGTGTGCTGCATGTATTTATATTGTCATCACTGGAATACTGGAATATCTGTAGCAGTGAGAACATATTACTGGTCCTCACAAAGAAAATATGCCAGTTTCACCACAAATTCAATGTATTTAGGAAAAGCAGACTGATTGTCCTTTAGTTGCTGAGTTTATAGTTCGGGTAAGGCTTAGGTGTCATTGCAGTGTCCTCACAGATATAGTAATACAAACTGTGTGTGTGTGTTATGCATTATGAAACGCGATCAATGACACTCGGAAATGGTTTGCCTCTGCTGGTGGTAGGCACTATTAGAGCAAGTGAGAGAGAGGGGACAGAGGTGTATTCCACTCTAAGTGTTGACGGTCAGTGTTTTGTTTTGTTTTAGCTTAGAACTCTCTACTTTCTGTTTCAGTGTCCTATATATTCATGTCTTCTGTGATGTTCGTTTTACTCTTAACATTGGTCTCTCTCTTTCTCTCTCACTCTCAGTCTGTAAGTCAGGGTGGAGATCAAGAGCTGGAGCATCTGGTCACTAAGCTGGCTATTCTCAAGGACTTGCTTTCCTCCATAGAGAAGAAGGTATTCACGCATGTACACCTATACACACACATATACACACACATGTCTGTGTTGCAGGGCATTATTTACACACAAACGTGTTGTGCTTTGGCTGCATTGTGGAAAGCCTGTTCATCTGTAATTTTATCTCTCTCTCCAGGCTCTAAAAGCTCTGCAGGATATGAGTGTGGCTGTTCCCCCCATCCCCCCATCCACACGCCACAGCAAGAGCATTCCTGTCCAGGCTTTTGAGGTGAGGAACCACCCCCAGTACATAAACACAAATCCAAACACTTTTTTCTTTAGTATTAAAAAACAATATTACAACAATTATATCAGTATTACCTTAGTATTGCATTTTAAATATTTTTTTACAAATATTTTGGGTGTGATTATCTCAGAAATCTTTTTAAATAGCGGTATATATGTCTGTTTATTTACAAAACTCTGTCTGCATGCTCAGTGCCTTACTATCATACAGGACTCTTTGCAGTTAGGACTGAAGGTGAAAACCTGGTCATGGAGCACAAACTTTTATGCATAACCCATGATTTGCATAAATGATGACTGTAATGAAAGAGATGATAGTAATTAAACAGCTGGGCTGTTTCACAATGTCAGAATAGGCTGATTTGTGCATATTTGTGTTACAGGTAAAGCTGGATGTGTACCTTGCTGATCTCACAAAGATTGGGAAGAGCCAGAAGCACACACTCAGTGTGGACGTGGAGGGGGGGAAGCTGGTGGTGATGAAGAAGATGAAAGACTCTCAGGAGGACTGGACCACTTTCACCCATGACAAGAGTGAGCACATTCAGTTTCACTATTGTGACCTCTTTCTTATTAATGCTATATTAAGTCTTCTGCTGCATCTCATGAGTACCAAAGTGATCGATATTTGTAATACCGCTATTACCAGTACTGTATTTTCTCCTTTTCATCTTGAGCAGAATGTCATTTTTTGTACAGTAATCCCCCAGTTTTACACGGATCAAGATTTTTTATGAGAACCAAATTCTTCATGTATTTTAGTGCCAATTCTTAATACAATACAACTTGCTGCCGAAAGAACAGTAAATTATTGAACTATAAAAATGAATGGTGATTACTCGTACATTTTACTGTATTTTAATAACTAAAAATGCATTAAATTATTACTGTATTTACCCTGCTTATACAAAAGAAAATGACCGCGCATACAAAAGAAAACGCCCATGCACTAATTACAGTGCAGTTTGTATAACGGTAATATCGGTATTTACATTCTAGCACTGCAGGAGTTCAGTGTAAACTGTACAGTACAGATAAAGTTTATCTTTACATTAGTTAAGGGTAACAGAGTTTAACATGAAAATAAAGTGTTCTAGGAGCACATTTGGGGCGTATTTAGAGTTTACACTATAAAAATTGGCTTTTTATTTATTTGTTTTTACCAAAACACAGCAACATGTTCTTTCACTATACTCTGGTGCTCTTGGAAAATTACTGTACTGTACGATACATAACAAATGCAGCATATACATCATTTTAGCCTGGGAAATTAGTAAAATTAAGAAAAATATTATACCAATATAAAAATAATCTTTTTTTTTTAAAGATGTAAAATGTTTAAAACTGACCGTCCCCCCACATGTTTTTGTTTTCCAAATATGGAAAATAATATGCAAAATCGGCCGTTTTCATATAATAGTTTTTGTGATGTCACAAAACCCACATGTTTACATATTTCCTTATTCAGCCTACAGCAATTTAGCCCCACCCCTGCATTCAAACAGCAACAGATGCTTTTTAAACAGCAACAGATAATTTACATACAGTAGTCTAAAAGGCACAATATAGTAGTCTAAAAGGATGTTCACAGTCAAATTATGTTTGGCTTATATTTGCTAAAATGTTTGTGTGAGTGTGTGTATGAACACACATTGCTTTGTCTGTTTCTAATGCAGTTCATGCATTTTTTTGTTTGTGTGTCTTGGTGAGTAGTTCGGCAGCTGATAAAGTCCCAAAGGATGCCAAATAAGCTGGGCATTGTGTTTGAGAAGGAGAAGGACAAGAGCCAGAGAAAGGACTTCATCTTTGCAAGTGCTAAAGTGAGATACACACGTTGTTTTGGGCTTGGTGCTACTGTTAAAAAATCACAATAACAGTTGGCTAACTGCTGCATTTTACTGTCCTTCATGCTCAGTATGAGCACATTGTTTCACCCAGCTAACTAAGGTGGCTCCCAGCTTGCTAGCTAACTAGCCATGCTAAAACAAGTGTACAGGTTTTTATTTTTATTTTTTTTAGAAATCAGAAACAGTGACATGCATCTTTCTTTTCAACTGACCCGTACTTTAGTGTCTTGTTTATTAACCTGCCAACCTGCCAAGAGGAGGAGTAAACTTCCTTAACCTCTTTAAAATTAATAATTGTAAAATTGTGGGAAGTACTTGGTCTTTACCAGTGTGAACACAAACATCAACTGACTGTCTTTCTTTCTCTCTCACACTTTATCGCTCTGTCTGTCTCATTTAGAAAAGGGAAGCTTTCTGCCAACTCCTGCAGCTGATGAAGAACAAGCATTCCAACCAGGATGAGCCTGACATGATCTCTGTATTCATAGGGACATGGAACATGGGTAAGTCACACACACAAGTCTGAGAAGGCTAAAGTCCAGTGACCAGGTTTAGGGGGTGTCTGTGCAAGGTCTTCACCAAGCTGCTTTTAATATGTCCCCCAAATTTTAATTAGTCTATTACCTGGAAACTATAAATGTAATTTAGGAAGTGGCATGTACCCCTTCCTAATCCCGTGCCAACTCTTTCTCTTTCTGTAGGCAGTGTTCCTGCACCTAAATTGTTAGGCTCGTGGCTGTTGTCTCGAGGTTTGGGGAAAACACTGGATGAGATGACGGTGACGATTCCTCATGACATCTACGTGTTTGGAACCCAGGAAAACTCTGTCTGTGATAAAGAGTGGGTGGAGAACCTCCGAGCCGCTCTAAAAGACTACACTGAAATCGACTATAAACCGGTGAGTGAGAGACGGAGAAATCAGGAAAAACAGTAGTTTGTGGTATCGGCTTTTGATGAAAACAGCTTTTACATCAGCATTAAAAATAAGACACCGGTCAACAGAGCCTTTATTGCAGCAGACAGCGTTTGTGTGTATGTTTATGGTCTGTGTGTGTATTTATGAACCATATTTTTTGTTGTTTTTATGGTGTTGGTTCTGTTAAGTTTCCTTTTTAGGACTATTTTTTCTGTGGTGTTTCATTAGATTTTTTTTTTTCTTCCTCAGTGGACAGCAGTGTTTCTCATCATGTGGTCAGACGTTTCCACATAAAGTAGTCACAGAAACATGCAGCCTGTGATTTAACGTTAGAATGTGTAATATATGTCTGTTTCTTTTTTGTTTCTTCATCCTCATGCTTTCTTACTCTCTCTTTATTTCTTACCTTCATTCGTTTTCTATTTCTTTGTTTCTTACACACTCCCTCTTTCCTTTTTTCTGTTTCCTTACCTTTCTTCCACTTCTATTTATTTCTTCCTTTCTTTTTGTCACTCTGTCTTTGTCTGTCTTTTCATTCTCTCTTCTACCTCTCAATCCCTCCCTCTTTCACACAATTTCTGTTTTCTTTGTCTTTTGTCCTCTTTTTGTCATTCCTTATTTCTCTGTCTCCTTTTCCTTTCATTCTTTCATTATCCTTTCTTTTATTCTATCTCTCTCTCTCTCTCTCTTTGTTCCAGGTGGCTGTGCAAACTCTGTGGAACATAAAAATTGTGGTTCTGGTAAAACCAGAACACGAGAACAGGATCAGTCATGTGGGGATGTCCAGTGTCAAAACGGGAATTGCCAACACACTAGGTCAGAAATTTGCATGCACCCACACACACACCCACACACACACCCACACACACACCCACACACATATCCACATACTAACTAAGAATTGTGTCCACTTTACTAGAAATACCTCCTCTGTAGCTCCACCATGCTTAAAACCAAAAAACAATATTGATCTTAGAGGAAATTGCCTAAATATAATCTAAATAAAATAGAGCTGTAGAAAAAATATTTAAAATACACTATACTATGTACAGAAATGCTGGATATAAGTACTATACATAAGTAACACAGCTGAGTGAAAACTGTAGTCCACCTTTTGAACCAAAGTCCTATTAGTTTCATCACTTACTCATTAAATTGCAGTTAATATCTCACTGTGGAAGTCTCCAGCAGTTAAGGGAGTTAAGGTGGCTAATTTAGGGAACAAGCAGTGGAAGCGTACGTCAGAGGCTGCACCAGTACTGGGTAGTCAGTAGAAGTGGTGTTTGAAACCCTTATTTTGTTGTTCCTGGTCTGTTTCTTAGGTAACAAAGGCGCAGTGGGTGTGTCTTTTATGTTTAATGGAACGTCATTTGGCTTTGTCAACTGCCACCTGACATCTGGAAATGAGAAAATCCACAGGTAAGAAAGATGTTATGTGTGTGTTTGTGTGGGGTGCAAGACTTTAAAACAAAAAAAGTTTTAAATATACAGATTACATTTTCTGATGTACAGTTATGCTGTGTAACTAGTGTGTAGGCTGCTATGTTAAGTGCAATTAATGCATAGTTAACCCATTTAATACTTATATATTTAATGTATGACCTTGGTAGGCGGAACCAAAACTATCTGGATATCCTGCGACAGCTCTCATTGGGGGATAAGCAGCTGAACTCGTTTGACATCTCGCTGCGCTTTACACACCTGTTCTGGTTCGGAGACCTCAACTACAGACTGGATATGGACATACAGGTACACATGCCAACTTCAGAGACACATAGCAACTGCATAAGAAGGAAGTAGATTCCTTTAAAAAGGATTTAAAGGAATCTACTGATAATAAATGTGTTTGTTAGGTGAGACTGAGAAGTAGGTCACTTCTTTTTGTGAACGTAGGTTAGTTCAAGGCTCTTAAACGATCTAAGCATTCACCTTATTATCAGGAGAATATATCCGTGGCTGAGAGTTCATGAGAGCACTTGGTCCCTCTGGGTAGCTAGGATGACTCTCCTTCTCCCCCCGCAACTCAATGCTAGTTTTTGTGGACATGTTCTAGCTGATGTAACAGAATGGGCAGTTAGCCTAGCCTCTACAAGCGTGTTAAGCTGTCCAGTTTTGTTGTGTGAGAGGCTCTTTGAAAAGATTTCCTGACACTTTCACATGAGGAAACACATGCTCAGCTTCACCCACCCAACATTGGTGGTCTAGTGTGACCAGGGGTGGCCAAGCTAGTTGGTGGAAAATTTGGTTAATTTTTTTTTATTAATGTGAAACATGATTTGGTAATGCGGTAAATAAGCTTTGGACCATTTTTACCTGAAAAATAACACTTTATATAAAAATGGTTTATTTTTGCAGTTAAAAAGTAAATATATAGGGTCAGTATCATCCAGGGTTTAGAGGGAACAACGTGACGATGGCTTTGTTTTCAGCAGACTTCTTTGTCTTGCCATGATATCAGGTTTAACACAACACTGCAATCCACGTACCTTTACCAGTTTAGCATGAAGCATGATTTCAATGTGTATTGAACTTCTCATTTTCAACTGAATAAGGATTTGCATACAAACTTAATGTCTCCCTTTTCTGTCACTGACACATACGCGCACACATGCATGCATGCAGGAAATCCTAAACTACATAAACAGGAAGGAGTTTGAGCCACTGCTGAAAGTGGACCAGCTAAATCTGGAGAGAGAGAAGAACAAGGTCTTCCTTCGCTTTGGTATGGTTCAGCCTCTGCCTCTGCATCTTCACATGCGGATCTTTTGTCTTCTTTGCTCAACAGACCAGGCTCCAATACTAGAGTTGTTAAAATATTTGCATCTGAACAACAGCTGTAATAAGTTTGCATTATTTTTCTTCATAATCTAACTGTAAATAGAGCGAGTCAGAATTAATAGATGAGTGAAAAGATCAAATAATCCAGAGGACACTGCACTTGCAGTTCATTCACGAAAGTCAGTAGGAAGTGATTTGTTTTGTATCAAAACTAGAGGAGATTCATACAATGTATATGATTTCACCCAGGTCTGATGTTCAAAATAACACTTTAGTTAATTGTTTGACAATTCCACACTTGTTCTAAAGATTCTAAAGATTCATTCAAGCGATCTTGGATTAAGCCTTTCCTTATTTTTTGTTAGCGAGAAGTTTTTTTCCCCTTGTTTTGTTGAGTCACTTCCTGCTTTACTTTTTTTCTCTCTGCTTTGCTTAGCTGAGGAGGAGATCACATACCCCCCCACCTACCGGTACGAGAGAGGCTCCCGGGACACGTACGTCTGGCAGAAGCAGAAAGCTACAGGGGTGGGTCACCAGAAGGATGATGAAGTCACAATACAAAACAATGGAGGCCTTCTAGCCGCTGCTAGATCTAGGAGAATAAAATCTATACAGTGTAATCACAATATTTTGGACCTAACACTGATGATATAGTATTTAATTATTCATGTTCTAAAGGATTGTTAGACTAATAGAATACCACAGTGCATTTCAGATGAGATTTATTTGTCTGTTCAGACCGGGACTCAACTGTCCTTCTCTCAGACAAAGTCAAAAGTAGTAAATTGCAATGTTTCCATTTTCCACATGTCATACTGCAATACTTTCACAACTCACACAAAATACTTGAGAATCATGGTTTAAGTAATGTGATGTTGCCATGTTGCAGAGTCCAAACTCTAGCTTCTATCTCTCATTTTAAGTGTTAGGAAAAAAATTGAAAAGGGCAACAGAGAAAATAAAAAAGTGCACTTTAGTTTATACTACTGGTCATGTTTAGTATATTTAACACATGATTCAGATGATGATTTTTGGTATACTTGTCTTTGATAGAAGTGTAGTGACTCTTGCCCACCTCTAAAATGTCTTGAGTTTCAATAACATCATCATGCACCAGCAGGCTTGCAAAAATAAGATTAATCAGTATCACTCGCAGTAGCACCACTGAGAATGCTTCGCTAGCTCAGAGACACAGATCGGTGCTTTGTCTTTGTCTTTGTCTTGACTTGTCTTGACTTTGATATAAGGACTTTGGCAAACCGCATTGTGTTCAGTAACTTTTTTTTAGCAAGTGCTGAGTTACAACAATTAATATATTTTATCAGACAGTAGTTTGTCACAAAAAACATACATTTCAGTATTTTGCCCATTACCTTAATAGGCACCAGTCCCTTCCTGATGATATTACTTTGGTGATATGTTCCAAGTATTTTGCCCCATTACCCCAGCTATAGGCAATTAGTCGAGACATATTTGATGTCTGAAATTTACTTCTTTAGTTTTACACTGGAGCTACAAGGGTGATGTAACAAACAAGTAATGGAAGCTTGTATACGCCAAATAACAGTAATACAAACTGCTTGTCTAAATCAATACAGACTCACTTTAAATCATGGGTTGTTCTGTAATCTCTTAGACTTCCATATGTGGTTTCTGGCCCTGTACACTGTATCTATAAACATGGACTGACATACATTAGATAGCTAAAAGCCTTTTTGTGTTAAATTTTGTTTAAGATTGGCAGTTCCAGCCATTTTTAGTGTACTTCACTTTGGAAGATATTAAGATTTTCATATTATGTGTATTTTCATTTAATGGCCCTGAATGGAAGGACTAACGCCTAAATACAGTGACTTCACTTCCGCTCACAAGTTTAAAATATAGAGATAAGTAAAACAAAATGCTAAAACAGGGCTGTAGTAACGGGAACTTGGGAGGACAGACACATTTTAAAAATATAGTTTGGTGAAAAATCAGATTAATCCAGTTTTCCCATATGTCTAATATAAAATAGACAAAAGTATGGTCAAAACTCAGGCATTAAGATGGTAGCTGCTGTTTTAGCTATGCAATTTACCTTTCACCTTTAGTATAGACAAATCGGAATCAGAGAACTTTATTTATCCCGGAGGAAATTGTTCACATCGCGACTGCACACTCACACAAGACAGAACAATTCAGAATAAATACCCGAATATATAATAAAATATACTCAGACTACAAATATATTAAGAAAAGAAATAGTACAACTTACCCATAATAAAAAGTATACTAAGAGGAGAATATAGTTTAAGTTAA
>JBBPDE010000001.1:22311801-22325772 GCA_037974605.1 Nannopetersius ansorgii
TGTGTGTTTGTGTCTGGGGGGTCCAGGCTGTCATTATAATGCCGGGGGGTCCCGCATGCTGCCTCTGGTTTTGCGATGCTAATGCACTCCCTGCTGGAGGAGGAGGATGCTCTACATGTGTAAGGAGGGATGCTGAGAAACAGAGGAATGTCCCTCAATGCATTGTTCCCGCCCTTCAACACCCCTTTTTCTACTCTTTTCCTCATTTAGACCACACGGCCGTGCACGCAGCCACATTCCCTGACAAATTTCCACAACGCGTCTCTTTACCGGGTGCCGACAGCAACCTGCAGAGGATGACACATTCCAGACCAAACACTGCTTCAATTAAAATACACAATGGGATGGGAGGGAGTACACAGAATTTATTTTATTTATTGCATTTTTGCTTCTACAAGAAACACAAATACGGCACTCTTCTGATCATTACTGTGTATATTTTGTTTTTATTTTTTCTAATAGTCATATTTAAAAAAGGCTGCAGTAACCTTTGCACAGGCCACATTTTACATTTTATTTTCACCCCAATATGTTAAAGCATGTCCTCAGTAAAGGACATATGTACATATTTTTACTTTGAAAAATCTAAATAGTTGCAGAAATTTTTTCACCCAAGTATCTAATAACTCTCAGTAGATATCAATAGATCTGTTTTTCTGATGTTCAGATCTCAATCAACAAGTTGTTATAGCTTGTATCAATGCAGAGCAGATTAACCGAATCAGAAGAGTCAGAAGAGATTTCTAAATACCCGATTATCTACTGTTACCATTTTATCACGTGATTTATTTATTAAACACACATACGAACAGGTCCATGTTTTAGCTTTAGAGATTCTATTAGGCTTTACTTTTGACCACCAATTTTAAAAAGGTGACTTTGGCACATACATAAATTGCAGAAATGGGAGCAAATGGGGAAGAACTGGGGCAGCTGGTGGCTCAGTGGTTAGGGAGTTGCTCCCATAATCGCAAAGTTGTGGGTTTGAATCCTGACTTCCAGTGGCTGAACACTGCATTTCACACTGTGTGCTGTGCTGTGATGTGTTCATGCTTAACAAAAATGGCCACTTTACACTTACTATGGCAGGGTGCATAAAAATTCAAGATAAAGGTGTTCCAACCACTCAGCATTCAGCACCACCAATATACTGATCACCGCCTGATCATTTGGAATCATCTGCACCTGTTTCTTCACTGGTTCAGGACAGGTGTGATTTTTTTATGCCTGAATGATTCATACATAGATCAATATGTGGACAAACAAAAACATTCCTCTGAAACCGGTCAGGCTCAGGCTCAGGGACTGGACTGAAAATGAGAGTCTTTGAAAGTCCTTCAGGAGGCCTGAAGAACTGTTCTTCAACACAACAAAAATAAATATCTAAATACAGAATAAAGAATAAAGAAATACTCTGTGAAAGCAAAATAAGAAGAAATGAGGGGCAGCTCTGTGCTTCTGAACAGAACTGTTTACACACATATAAACACTATACACTAATTTCTTACAATAAATATAAACATCTACAATATTTCTACATATCTCTATACATATGGCATATATTGCTGTGTTTCTACCCCAGACATCCTTTCAATAGCATGGACAAGGTGGATAAAATATTTTTTGATATTCCACATAACATGCTTGGGACAGCTTTGCTACCCAACAAAAATTCTTCTATGATGATGTAAGATATTTGGTCTGTGTAATGCACTGCCCCCCGACTCCCACCCCCAGTGTTGATGTGAACTACCTGAGGAATGATCTGCTGTGACATTCTTCTGTCTGTATTTCTTGTTCGTCCCCTTAACAATAGTTATGGTTGATTTCATAGTGAAGAACATTACAATCTTTGTATAAAACTCACTAAAATGAAATTATTAGTGATAAGTCAAGTATAAAGTTGCTTAATGTAACAGACAAGAAGTGATTTCACAACGCAAGTACATCACTACATATGATGCAATTTTCTAGTTTTCTTGACTAGAAAGCACACAGGTTGACTAAATTTTCTAAGACTAGTAATATCTATAGTTAAATATAGCTTTTACTAGCTACACAACATGCTAGAACTGCAGTTATAACTATCTACAATGACAGAAAGCTAAAACTAATCCTACAACTAGGTGAAACTATACCAATGCCTATACCGAACTACAGCTTTAACTAACTATAGCAAACTTAACAAGCTGTAACTATAGCTATAACTGGTTAAACTCGTTAGTTATAACTATTGCTACACCTGTCTAAAACATGTCAAATACTATTTCTCCATTTTTCACAATCTGATTGCAAACTGTAATGGTATAATTTCATAAATTTGATCCTTTTAATGCTTACATTGCTTACATCCATGTGGCTGCCTAGAAGGTATGATAACATCCTGCACACTCTACACCCCATGGCTCTTATCACAGTGTTAACCACTGTTTACCATTGTAAACCAAGATACCCTAACAGGCACTCAGTGGGCGAAGGAGACTTCCTCTGGGTTAAGTGGTGGACGGATCTCCAGTTTTTGGAACTTGCTGTCTTCACCCACCAGTTCCAAACGGAGAGAAGGTGCCGTGCCTCCCTCCCTCCTTCTGTCTTCCATCCCTTCGTCCACAGTCAGGAGCAGAGTGCAGCCTTTAGGGAGGAGCTCCTGTTCGTAGGCAGCAGCTAACTGGTTCACCACCTGACGCTCCACCTGGCAATAGAAAAGCACAGATGAATGCTGACTGATGACACTGGGGCTTTCTATTTCCTTTTGAGAGACAGAAAAGTGCATTCCATTTCTCAATGCAATGGAAAGATGGCAGACAGGCAGAAGCATAATATAAATATATTGCCGCTGCCATATTAAAGAAGTATCTCATATTTTTCATCAATAATCTGAGACACTTCTCCTTAATCACGGTAGGGGGGGTGCTGGAGCCTAACCCAGTGGACACAGGGTGAAAGGTGGAGAAACACCCTAGACAGGTCACCAGTCAATAAGAAATATTTTTTCACCAGTCAATATTTTTTTATTTATTCTAACCAATTTGTCAATATGTTATGTAATGCATTGTCCACCACCAGACTTTTCCTGTCAATAAACCAATAACACTCAATAGATGCTTCAGTTCAATAAGAATACTATTTTTTACCAAACCTTTTCTCCTCATCCTTCCTTCCTGACTGACCGCTGAGTTTTAGCAGTGTGCAAGGGCAGCCAAAGAATGACATTATTGATCACTATTGTTTACTGATGGGGATATTGATTGGGGATTAGCTGTACCTCGTGTTTGATGGAGCGTGCTCCGTAGTGGAGGTTGTAGCCGTGGGCCAGAAGATCCAACACAGGCTGCTCCCACAGCAGGGTGATGTTGTGCCTCTGCTTAGCCTGGGGGCACAAAGGACAGGGGGGAGGGGGTAGAAATGGAAGATAGAGACACACAGGGGAAGTTAAGAGGTATGTGTTCAAGTGAAACAAGACTCTGCAACCTAAAGTTGACAAATCAAGCTAACTAAAATGCCAAATTTAAGAGCTCAGTTTTTATTAACTAATAGATTTTAGTACTAGACAAATCACTTGCATCAACCAAGTTAACCAATCAGTTGTGTTCATACACACATATGTACACATATCTAGACATATTCAAAATATGACCAAAAAAACGATGTCCCAGAGGTTCTGTTTGAGATCCATTTCAGGGTAACATGGGGAGGCACTATGGCCACTATGGCATTCTCCTTTACCAGGAGGAACTCAGGGGCCACTGCACTGGCATAAGTTCTGACATTACGTCTCAGGACTTAATTCCAGAACCTAACATCAGTCAGGGTACCAAGGAATACCTTGGAGGGTCTGTGCGATCCATAGACCATCACTGACCCACTGCCAAATCATTCGTGCTGGATGAACGTTTGTCACAGCATCTCCAGACTCTTTCACATGTACTCGGTGTGAACCTGCTCTCTTCTGTGAAAAGAACGGGGCACCAATGGCAAGTTTGCCAAATATGGTGTTCTCTAGGCAAATCGCAATCAAGCTGTACAGTAATGGCTTATACGTACAGGTACTACTAGAGGATGTTGGGTTCTAATGCCACCCTCAAGGAGTCTGTTTCTGACACTTTGGTCCGAACATGCAATGGTGTCCCACTGGAGGTTATTTTGTATAAATTGGCTGGGCTCCACTTCATCCTTGCATAAAGAAGCAGATACTGGTCCTGCTGCCAGGTCCATCTCCTGGTATTTCTGTATGGTGCTAAGACTGTGCTGGGAGACACAGCAAATCTTCTTGCTATGGCATGTATGGATGTGCCATCTTAGAGGATTTGGACTACCCAAACAAACCAAATGGACTGCAGGTACAACCTCATACTGACAAGTGCAATAACAAAATGTTAAGCTAGGGAAAAATCAGTCAGAAAGGATAAGGAAAGAAAATGGTCTGTGGTTATACTCTTTTAGGGGGTTGTCTTGCTATTGCCACTCCTGTCCACCTGTTGTTGCCACAATTGCTTTTGCTTCGTTACTGGACTGAAAGATCTCCCAGATGTTTACCTGGTATTATAATGGTATAGTTAAGGGTTCCCACAGGCCAGAAGTTTGGGACCATCCCCCAGATAAAAACTAATAATTTAACTGTCGAAGCTAATTATTTAGCCACATAGGCTCATTGAAGAATGCTTCGGGTCATTATTATCTGCATTCTTCAACAGGATAATGACCCCAAGCATTCTTTAAACTGTGCCAAAATTATACCCAGGGCATGGGGCGAGATGGACCTGCAAATCTCAAATGTGAGAGAACTGTTTGCCTGCTTGAAAAGGCACCGAGAATGCTGAAGTTCTTTTTAAAAAATTCTGGAAATGAAGCTGTGAATCCGTTTCGCGACGATGAAGTCAACTAGCGGTTAATAGTGCTTAGTGGTTAACACATATATATATATATATATATATATATATACATATATATACACATTACATACATACATATATAAAGACACACACACATTCTATAAAGGCACTGTAGTAAGGACTGCTGAGAAGATCTTTAGGGTCTCTCTCCTCTGTTGCAGGCCGTGACCCCCCACCACAACACCCCACACCCACTTATCCCTTTTTCCATCTGGCAGAACGTTTTGCAGCATCCTGGCCTTTACTACCAGGACGGGGAACAGTTTCTTCCCTCAGGCCATCAGAACTGAATACCTAACTATACATCGCACACACAAACACTCTTTATTCGCCCAATCACACTAAACTGTTCTGCCATAAACAAAGACGACGTTGTTTTCTTTTTGCACTTTCTCTTTAGTTTTGTCCTCTCCACTCGGAAAATGATTGTAATTTCTGAGAGCTTAACGCAATACCTTTGTTAAAGCCCTCAAAGCTGAAAGTGTTTACTTCTGTCATCTAATTTCTTGACAGAATAATTACAAAAAAAGCATCAATGTCTAAATACCTATGGACATTGTGTGCTTATATGTTCACAATAAAATCTATAATATTCTGCGGAGCACATCTGATTGATATATTTAAAAAGAAACCTGCATTTTACAGTTTTATTTGATTTCTACTGTTACACTAATGTTAATTTCTCTTGGCCTGAAGTTTGTATGTATAAACATTAGTTAAACTAAACCAAATGTGCACTTTGTTTTCCATGCAAAATTATTTGAAACCTAATGGCTCAAATGAATATTAACATTAAGGCATATTTCATATGGCTGAATAATCCCCCCCCCCCACACACACACACTAACACTCACACACACACTCACTAAGGCATCTAGCCATGTTCTTGAGCCTGCAGGGCTAGCCTGGCAGAAATGAAGTTTTATTAATATTTAAATATTTATGAATGGCCCACATGTTAACCTCCCTAACATGATTATAGTCGTCAAGCTGTTATTGATTCTGTGTGTGTGTGTGTGTGTGTGTGTGTGTGTGTGTGTGACAGAGAGAAGAGACTTGTTTGTGTGTTTCTCAGCTTCAGCCCTGTCAACAGCATCAAGAAAAATGGCTCCTTGCTTACAGTACAGATTAACAAACTCTTTATCATTTTCTCTTTTACACACTCATACACACATTTGCACACACACATCATTCTTATAGAGATATTTGATATTTATAAATCACAAATGCTCTTCAGATCGACAGTGTTGGGTGAAAAGGACTGGTTTGTTCAAATTCATCACTGGAACTAAGGGGCCTCCCCCAAAACCACTATTCCTCCTCCACCAAACTTTCCTGTTGGCACCATACATTGACATGGGTAACATTCCCCTGGCATTCGCCAAATCCATATTCACACATCAGTATGGCAATTAATTAAGTGATTTAGAGAGGCAGCAATATGCTTTACAACACTCTAGGATGAAAATTAAAATGTCAATAAACAGAAATACTTAAAAAATCCTTGCTTCCATCATTTTGGCCTGGATTATATATTTACAGTAAAACAGGTCTTATACCTTTTTAGCCCAGTAGTTGAGTTCTTTGTTGACCAGTTGAATGAGCTCGGAATGGCAGAAAGGCAGGAAGTAAACAATCTCGTTTATCCGTCCCAGAAACTCATCCCGTCTGAAATGGGCCTGCCGGAACCAAACACAGTCGTCACTTAGATGTTCGTCTAATAAGCTTCAATAACGACATTAAGGATGATATAGAGTACAGGATGGCAGGCATGTATACATTCTTTATGGGTTACATTTACATTTTTCACCATATTGTATTTTATATGCTTTACATTATGCATTTTCTTAATGACGCCTTCCTAGTTTAAACATTCTATCATTCAAATATTCTCTGGAAAGCAGGACATTGTTTGATAGTGAAAATTCACACATACACACACATTTATATATATGTTTTTTTTTTCCATACACACAAGTCCATATTGATATTTTTAGATCATTTCTATAGTGTACTTTTTATACTGTATGGTTGTGTAGTATCATTTTAATTTTATTGTCTTTGCTGCTCTTACCTTTGTACTGTCAACTTTCTGCCATAACAAAGCACATTTCCCACTTGTGGGACTAATCTAGGTTTTTCTTAACAGATCTTAAAAAGAACTCTGATTACTTGACCAATCATTCATACGGGAGCACTGCAGCGTGTAAATCAACATCTTACGACAGTTTGACTACAGTCCAAACCGTTACCTTCAAAATGGGCCGAATCACTCCTTCTTTAAACTTTTTGGAAATGGTGATCTTCTCACTCTGCTGCACATCATCTGCAATAAACCAAAACACCTCTTACCATTCAGCTATGAATATTGACACTTTCCAGTATGAATTAATTAGGCACAAACTAATTATTCAGTGACTAATATGAATTATTCAGTAACTACTATGAATTACACAGCACCTGCTAAGAGTTATCCAATAACAGTTACACATTATTCACTGACTACTATGAAGTATTATCATGAATGATCCAGTTACTTCTATAAATTTTCCAACGGAATTATTTAGTAACCACGATGAATACATTTAAGTAACTCTACCATGAATTATTCTGTAAATACTTAAAATTGTCTAGTAAATATGGTGAAATTCCAGCCAGTAAACAATATGGATTATCATGCAAATACTATGAATTATTCAGAGCAGTACAATAAACTAAACAGTAAACACTATGGATCATCCAATAAATACTATGAACTATTCAGACACTATTATGAATTAGCCAGTTGCTACTAAGAAAGGTTCAGTAACTACCACAAATGATCTTACTACTACCACAGTCTACACACAGACTCCTACATATAGGAGGTTTTACAAAGAATTGCATGCATTTTAGAGTTCAAGATCTCTGATCTTATTTGTTTGGAGGTTTTAAGCATGAATAAACATGGCATCCTACCCAGATTTTCTGCCAGGCGGCGTCGGCTCTGCTCTTGGGCTTCCTGTCTCAGCTGCAGTCCATGATGGGCTATCTCATCGCTTGCCACATTGGAAGTCATAATAAAGACGGCATCCTTACACTCAATGGTCTTTCCCTTACCATCAGTCAAACGACCCTGTCCAGGAGATATTTCAATTAACTTTTTTAAAATTCACAAATACATCCACTACTTTTGAACAGGTCACCATGCTTGGAGGAGAACATGAACTGTTACATTACATTACATTCATTTGGCAGACCTCTTATCCAAAGTAGCTTACAATACAATGAAACACTCATGTTTCAGGACAGTATGGGAACCAGAGGAGCATACTAAGTGCTAAAACCTTCATGTAGGGTGTAATACAAGAATACAGATCATGAGGAGAGGAGATACTCTCTGAACAGATAAATCTTCAGGAGGTTTTTGAAACTAGAGAGGGATTATGCTGCCTTTGGCAGCCCCTTCCACCAGTGAGGAACAGCAAAAATGAAGAGTCTGGACTTGGTTTGACTGAGCCAGATGATGTTCCTTGGTGGACCCATGGGAGTGAGTAGGACCATAAGACTGAATGATAAGGTTAAGGTAGCTGGGTGCAGACCCAGATGTCACTCTGGAGGCAGGAGTTAGTGACTTGAACTTAATCCAGGCTGTTGATACTGAGATAACAGACACCTAGTCTGGCCAGCATCGCTCTTAATGATGGGGGGAGAGGGGAAAGGGGAGAGGGGAGCCAGAGAGAACAAAATCAATTGTATTCACACAGGATTTTTTAAAGCGTTATACAAAGCTTGTTCTCTCACAACAGTAGCTAATGATGTAGCATGAATAAATAAGTCCTTTAATTTGTATTCAACCTCAAACAACATTTTTGCAGGAAATGTGTCCTAGAAATGGGAAGGAACACTGAGAGGAACCATGACTCAAATGAGGAATCCATCCTCTTCTGGGACAGTACAGTGAGGTGACCATTTTCATTAGGCGTTGGTGGTCAATCTATTGTTAATATTCTCCATAGAGACCCCATTTCTCTCTTTGCAAGGATGAGTTCCCCTTTTGAACTTTGGTTCCTCCCTAGGCTTCTTCCTCCAGCTTTAGGAAGTTTTTCCTCACCTCTGTCGCCCCTGGCTCACAAGGGGCTCAGTCCTGGGTTCAATAAAATTGAAATGAACTCAGGTGCCATGTAGTGAGAATATTAGGAGTAAAGTAATTCTACAGACTGGTGAGTTATGAGTTTGTACCTCATCAAAGAGCTGTAGCATGATGGTGAGGACGTCCGGGTGGGCCTTATCCACCTCATCAAACAGCACCACAGCATTCGGGCACTGCTTTAGCTGCTTAGTGAGCTGACCACCCTCCTCGTGGCCAACATAACCTGGAGGAGAGCCAATGAACTTAGCAACCTGAAAGAGCGAGAGAGCGAGAGCGAGAGAGAGAGCGAGAGAGAGAGAGAGAGAGAGAGAGAGAGAGAGAATTAGTTAAAACCAATTATGGATGTAATAAACGTAAGCGAACATGACCGGATATTGTTTTTGTCATTTCAGAATGACACACACACACACAGCTACATTCATTTATCCTTATGGCATCGTGTGCCATTGTGTGTAAGTTTAGGCCCAAGGTCAGCACATCAGAGCAGAGCTAAACGGCTTAAGAGTGACAGTTAGGGTCACCAATAACAATGTCTCTAAAAAATGATGACATTGCCTTTAAGACTGTCGAGACAAAGGGCAGCAGCATGGCAGCATCAGTTATTTTAGCTTTCCATATATTTATCTGCAAGGAATTTGAAGAATATATCTGCAATTTCTAAAAAGTAATGGTAAATAGCTATGATACTTTGTAATTTCTTTTATAAAGAATATTGTAAAAGTACATGTGAGAAATAAGCACCCATTGGATGTATGTGTGCACTTTACCTCATGTTTCTCCTGGAATTCAGACATATCCATTCGGATGAAACCCTAGGAAATAAGAAAAAATAAATCAGTATCAGTGATAAAATTAAAGGCATATAAAAACAATATACATTTATATTGTGAATTATTGCTTGTACTGGTGTTTGACGCTGACCTTCTTGAAGTCTTTATGCATGTAACGGGCCACCTGCTTAGCCAGCTCTGTTTTTCCTACAAACAGAAGTACACACTTAGTCAGTGAAATCATATTCAGACAATGCCTATTCACCTTTTTCTCAAATACTTAATGGGTTACAGCCTTTAATGCAGACATAGCTAATTAATAAATGTTGCAAAGGGAGACTAAACAAGATTTTTAGTAATAAATATCTGCTTGGCTAGGTAAAAGCTCACTGTACATATTTATTTTTATTATTTATTCTTAGTACGGGTATGCAGTATCGGTTCGTCACAGGCCAAAATCACTGGATCTGATATCAGAAAAAGCCAGAACAATCACGTAAATGTCATTTCTAGGGACAGTGACTAGCGACCGCCAGGGTTTTATGTTAATTATATCCTTAGCACACCGAGTTTGAGTTAGTTCATTGTTTGTTTCAGCTGCTGGTGTGCTCAGGAGAAAGTATGTTTGAGTATTTAAATGCATTAGAGACTGACAGGAAGTCTACAGTCATACTGAATGGCTTTTTTTTACCGTCATACTGAATTTCCTTGTCTCCTTTTGTTTAAAGATTTTGAGATTTGGTTTCTGGCCCTCGTGCCTCTGTTTGTTTTTGTCTCTGAATTAAAGTCTACAGCATGGACGTCTGCGAATGCGCCTGCCTTTTTATGGGAGTCATCAGTATCGTGACAGTAAACTCTGAGGAATATGCTCTAAAGATAGATACACAGATGAGGACACAATACATACATACATAGTACACTACGTAATACTACATAGATCAACAGTCTCCATTTCCTTCTCCCCACTGCATCTTCCTCTCTCACACCAACTGCCTGCATGTTCTCCCTCACCACATCCATAAACCCCCTACTAGGCCTCCCTCTCCTCATCCCTGCAGCTCCATCGTCAGGCTCCTGCACCAAAATATTGTGTAATATGTTTAACAAATAGCCACTGACGATATAAACATTTGTGCAGAATGTGGACAAACAGTGCACTATGGGTGTAGAAACTCGCATTTTATAACTTAAACAGCACACTACAGAGGAATCGAGGGAACTGTGTCATTTACAAAGTGCATCCAGACACGTTTTATAAACCACTTAGTTGTTTAAGAAAAGGAAAAAATCTGTATCTGCCTCCGTTTTCTAGTCTGGCTCCAGTTGTTTCTGTCAGTCTCCTTCTTCCTGGTATTTGACTCAGTTCTGAGACCCTCCCCTGGACCGTGGCAGCTCGTTTGTGCCTCAGTTGCGCCTTAGGTGGGGTTCTGTCACAAACTGCACCCCTCACCATTATCTCCGCTTTAGTTTCACCTGTCCCTAACTTCCTTTCACTCTATTTTAACCCAGCTTTGTCCGTTTACCATCATGCTTACTGTGACTGGCACTCAATGCTACAGCACTGCTCACTCGTTCTTCATCTCTCTCTCTCTCTCTCTCTCTGGCAACCTAAGCAGTTCTCACCTGCCGGACTGAGGAAATGCATGCACAGTCGCAGTGACTCTTGTTTGTTTTGATTGTGGATTTGTTTTGAACCAGTGAGGACAAACCAGAGTAAATTGTGACCTTCTTACTGTTCTCTTGAGTACATACAGTTTGGTTTTCTTCTGCAAGTGCATTTCTGCTTCTGTGTGCCAGCCACCAGTCATTACATGATCAATACTGGACATGAAAAGTGGTATTAGCCTCCCCATGGTTTTAATACACCACTAAAACTCCCAACCTACACCACAAAAGTCCATATCACCTTTTTAAATAGAATGTTTTTATACATTGACATAACATCCAGAAAAAATTTATTCATTGCCACAAAAATGCAAAAAAGGCGCAGGATATTGATAGTATTGCGGGGATTTACGTGTAAAACTGTGAGTTCGGATCTCCACAAATAGATACGTATATTTACGTAGATGTGCTGTGGTTTCCCATTTGAATCAACTAGAATTTTACCCACTTTCTGTAAAGCTTGCATATCTAGCAACTGTAGCTACAAAACTGCAACTATAAGTAAACTGCACTGTTTTCCTTGAGATTCTCTGACTGTTTTGCAGATTAGCGCTTCCTGTTAGTGACTGAAATCATCAGTGTCATTTTGTGTATTTGGTCTGTCTTTTACCAGGACAGTCCATCATCTCTCTCTCCCTCCCTCTCTCTCTCTTCCATCTCCTGTCCGTCTGGCTCATCAGTTCTCCCTTTGTATCCCTCTTGCTGCGTAAAATATTCCCCTTATGAATTTTAATATACATATATGGTAAGTGAGGGGGGGCTGTTGAATATTGATGCTGGTGGTCAGAGAAGCTGCAGGCAATAAAACGACAATATGAGAGATTCAGCAATCTACATCAATCTCCCCTGGGCCATCAAACAAACAAACAACTGTCATAGAGTGTGTGTGTGGCAGGACATTTTGAGGAAGAAGGGGATGTATAAATGTCTAAGATGAGAAATAAGGCTGGAATAAAAACATCATCAGTAATTAATGAGAAATAAGAAAGTGCCAGGAGTTTTGGTTCAGCAGATCCTCCACTGTTAACAAGAAATCAAGCCTTAAAGAGAACAGATATTTACAATCATTAACTGTGTGTTCGTACTATATAAAAAACACTTGCCTAATGTTGTCTAGGTCTTCCTCGTGCCCCCAGGAACACATCTGACCTGTCAAGGCATGGACTACACAAGATCTCTAAAGGTGTTCTCTGGTATCAGCACCGAGGTGGCAGAGTCTGTCCTGTAAGTTGTGAGGTGGGGCCTCTATGCTCATTTGGATAGGGATCAGGATTTTGAAGGCCAAGTCCATACTTTTTGTAATGTTCCTTAAAGCCTTTTCTACAGTAGCACTAGGAAATATTGTTTCCATTGTACATATGAAAGTAAGCAAGTAAGTGAAGTTTAGTCATGCATGAACACGGCACACAGTGTGAACAATGTGAAATTCGTCTTTTCCATTTAACCCTTTTACCAAGTGAAGCAGTGGGAAGAACACGCAGGGAGCAGGGTTTGGGGATAGCACCTTATAGAAAGCTACATCAGCCACGGGCAGTCCTGGGATTTGAACCCACAACCTTACGACTGCAGAAAGAAAATGTGATTCATTAGACCAAGGAACATTCTTCTACTGCTCAATGGTGTGTTCACACAGTAAACACTTTTAGCATTGGACAGGCGTTAGCTTGCTCACTCTGTCCGGTCTGTGGTTACACTGATCCATAAACAGTAGTGTGTGTTCTGTCATCTTTCCATAGTAGCCAAAATGAACTTTTCCAGCATTTTTTCAGCAACTTTTACGGTATGTGCTACCGTAGCTCTTCTAGGGGATAGCACCAGATGGCCTTGCTTTCGCTCCACACATCCATCAATGGCTAGTTTTCATGCAGTGGTGTCTCTGAACTTGTGTTCATTGATGAGATCATGAACTCAAATGTGTAAAAAGACATTCTGCAGAAGCCTTGAGATAAAAGTCTCAGATTGGTCTGTTTACATTAATGCATCTTTTTAACCCACACCTTTCTAACCCACTGAAACAGTGAATGTCCAAATACTGTTGGTAGCCACTGTATGTAGAAGCATTTATATACAGGCAACAACTTTACTATTTCCTTTTCCTTTTTGTGAAACAGAAATAAGAGGCTGAAACCAAGTTACCGATTCCGGAGGATCCAAGGAAGAGGAAAACGAGGGGATGCTCTTCATCGTACCACCCATTCTCTTTCCTCCTGATGGCTGGAAATGGAGAGAGAGGGGGACACAGAGAGAGTCATATTATTAATATTATTATTATTAAAATAACTGTTGGTTACTAAAAATATTGCTGTCATTTCAATGGTTTGTTCCTTTTTTATATACATTTTTCACATTTCTATTACTCATTCTCAACAGCTAGCAAATGGTCTTTCATCAAAAGAAAATTACACCAGAGTTTAAAAAAATGTTTAAGATATATCCATCCATCCATCCATTACCTACCCCTTTATTCCTGCATTCAGGGTCGGGGGGGGGGGGGGGGGGGGGGGGGTTGGAGCCT
>JBBPDE010000001.1:22357850-22372913 GCA_037974605.1 Nannopetersius ansorgii
TTTACAAGCAGTTATTTTATAGAAGCTGCACTTTTTCCCCAACAAAAGCCAAAAGAGCAGAAGATGTTCGTCCTCCCCAAGGGAATATGGGTGTAGTATGTGATACTGCATCAATTTCACAAGGACCCACACACAGCAAACACATATCATCACTATTAAACATTGTAATTTCCAGTGTTACACCATTTGAAAACATTTCATAATGGACGGACCAAAATCTCATTGTACCTGATCCTGTTTCCTCTCCTTTCATGTTACCATACCAGGTTTTCCTACCTACCATACTGTACCTACACACACACACACACACACACACACACACACACACACACACACTGCATGGCAGTCCCACCAGCATAGAATGCCTGTGTTTCCGAAGGAATCAGCTGTATTTGTATTTCTGTATTTAATATTGGCTTTCAAAGCCTAAACTCCACTCCTGAGTTATTCTGTCAGTTCTTCCAGGAGTTCATAAAACATCACAACAAATCTGTCTGGTTATTGCTGCTGTTATTGTTTATTGTCATTTGTTTGTGTTTTTGCTCAGGCCCTGCTTCAGGTGGCTAAAAATCTCTTCACACACCTTGGTGAGTTGAGATTTAATGAAAATTTTAGTTACAGCTTCATGTGGGTGTATTTAAATAGTAATACAATGAACAATGTCAAAAATAACTGATAAATATGTGACATTATAAAACAGCTCTAAACTCAGATTGTCTGAACCACATTGAAATCCACTGCAAACATACTTGATTAGCAGACATTACTTGATTAGCAGAGATGACCACTGACTCTCTCTGTCTCTCTCTCTTTCCCTCCCTTAGATGATGTGTCGGTTCTACTGCAGGAGATAATAGTGGAGGCCAGGAACCTGAGTAATGCCGAGATGTAGGTTTCTCTCCCTCTCATGCACTTACAAGCGTATCATTGTGGGTGTGAGTGTTTCATTTTAAAGGGGCTTTCACCTTGATTGCCTGAGTCACAGCAATGTAAACAACGCCACAATTCAGTGTTGTTAGGGTTACAGAGGCTAATATTACATTCATCCAAGTGTGGTTAATGCAAGTAGAAATTAGGCTAATGCATCCTGCAAAGACTGGTAGCACTTGTTAAAGAATAGTATCATGGTTAGGGAAGTATTTCAAGCAAAGTTAGCATCCGGGGATGCCACTAGAAAGGCAATGCCAGGATGAAATGAAGAGGCAGTGAAATATAACACCATAACCTTGTCTGTAATGTGGTCAGATTGCTAACTTCCTCACTTGAGCCCACCAGGCCTATTTCAATAGACTTGTGAGGCACACACTGTGTTCACCCCAATTCTGACTGAACATCTTCCAACACAAGTGGGAGGATCTCTCACACAAAGTAGTTTGGTGAACGTGAGCGAGGTCACAGCTGACAGTGTATGCGTGTTTGAGGGCATGTGTGTTTGGTGGTTAAAATGAATTATTCATATTGACACCTATCTCCCTCTCTCTCTGTCTCTCAGCTGCTCAGTGTTTCTGCTGGATCGTGTTAGTCATGAACTCGTGGCCAAAGTCTTCGATGGTGGGGTTGTGAACGAGGACGAGGTATGTTTGTGTGTGTGTGTGTGTGTGTTTGTGACTGTGGTAGTCAGGCTTATATAAGCATGCTGGTCTCATCTAGACACTGTTCCTCTAGGACTGAGTGCTGCTGTAGAGTGTAGATCTCAAAGTTTTGAGACCTGGCTCTGTTTGTAAAGTAATGTGTATCTCAGACTTGGGCCAGCATCTCTGAGCCCTGAAACCTGACTCTGACCTGTATCTCTGAAGCTTTAGAACTCAGTGTCTTGACATCTGACTCAGACTTGCAACTCAGAACCTTTAGATCTCACTTGGACTTGCATCTCAGAGCCCTGAAACGTGACTATGACCTGCATCTCAGAGCCCTTAGATCTGGCTCTGACATATCTAAGAGTCTTGAGACTTAGACTTACACCTCAGAGCCTTGAGACATGGCTCTGTTTTGAGGCTTGACATGAACTTGCATCTTAGAATTGCAGTTCTTGACTCAGACTTGATTGTTCTGGCTGCAAATCACTATCTTTATTTCTTTTCAAATGGACAGAAGGAGTTCCGAATCCCTGCCGATCAGGGCATAGCAGGGCACGTGGCCACAACAGGCAAAATACTTAACATCAAAGACGCCTACTCCCACCCGCTGTTCTACCGGGGTGTGGATGACAGCACTGGCTTCCGAACCCGGAACATTCTCTGTTTCCCCATTAAAGACGAGAATGGAGGTAATGCATAAGCTTCTGACAGGAAGGGCAGCTTTTACAGCAAGCTTTGGTTGTTTTTAGAGTTAACAGCATGTCATACAGTGTCAGGAACCACAGGTCTGTTTGAGATTTTTTCATCTGATGCCGTTTAAGATCAGGCATGTGGGATCTGTCATGCTAACTGGTGACACTTCTGTCATTGTTACAAACTTCATACAGTAAAAGTCTTGACTAGTCAAAGCTTCAATATAACCTGTGACATATGTAATACACATATTATATATGAGGTGCCATCACAGTAAAAGCCATCTGAAGCAATTAAAAAACAGAAAAAGATTAAATTGACTATTTAACCCCACCTCCTTTTTACAGATGTTTACATGGTGTAGTAGGTGGTTGCTAGGAGTTTCTTGGCGGCAGGCCCATTTAAAATTTCTTCAGGAATTTTCTTTTTTCTTGTTGGTATTATTATTTTTATCATCACATATATATTATAAGTGCTTATTAATTCTCTCTTTCACCCACCCCCCCTCGCTCTCCCTCCCTCTCTCTCTCTCTCTCTCTTTCTCTCTCCCTCTCTACCTTTCTCTTTCTCTCTTTCACTCTCTCTCTCTTTTCGTCTACACAGAGGTTATTGGAGTTGCTGAACTGGTAAATAAGACGAATGGCCCATGGTTTAACCGTTTTGATGAGGATCTGGCAACTGCGTTTTCTATCTACTGTGGGATCAGCATCGCCCATGTGAGTAACAGTAGTACAAAGAAAGTGACAAAATCATTTGGACAGTGTGTTTTGCACAGTTAAGAAAGCAAAGTCAATGTTAAGAAAGTGAAGACATCCTGTGTCGATCCTTATCTTGCCACAAGAGGCTGCTAATTCCAAACATTTCATTTTGCCAAAGTGAACTGTATAAAACATTCAAAGCAGGACCTCTAGAGACATACAGAGCAGTGTATTTCTTTGTATAACCATGCTTAAGTGATTAAATCTTACATGTCTTGTCATACAGTGTTTTTCCTTGGCAGGTGCATAAAATATGCATATCTTTTCAAAGTATTTTATACCTTAGTTTTTACTTTAAGCAGAAATAACACATTTTCCCCCCATTTGCTTCAGATTGTATGAAATTTTACCTTGTGGAGAAACTTACTCAGACATCTTTACCATGGTGTTGAAAGGAATCAGGGGTTACTGTCTACATTGGAAATATAATCCGTATATTTATTCTCCAAACCCACAACTGAACCTACATGTCTTCTGAATTTTATATGTAATGTAATGGTGATAATGGCAAAACAGGGGCAAATCAGAAAAATATGTTTTCTTTAAGGGCTATTTTGCCTCACCACACCCTGCATGTATTTACATTTTAGGCCTAAACCATTTCTAAGCTATCATAAAACTGTCTGAAGCATCAGTGCCTCCATAACCTTCGTGTGTAATAACTTTCTGTGAGGGAGCTTTTATGGGGATTAAGCTCTTCAGTCGTTTGGCTTCATTCACCACCGCAGTCAGCAATTCTAACTCAGCAAGCTTATATAGAATGGAGAGACCACATCAAACCATTCGGAATGACTCTGTTTACATGTAATGATTAAATGATGCAGAAATTTAGAAACATTTGCAGGCAGCTCCATGATTTGCACTGATTTAAAACTTTTTAAGAGTTTGAACAAAGCCACTGACTGTTCTGTTTGTTTTTTCTGCTTGGTTGTAGTCCCTGCTTTACAAGAGAGTGCATGAAGCGCAGTTCCGCAGTCACCTTGCAAACGAGATGATGATGTACCACATGAAGGTGTCCGAAGAGGAGGTGACCAAACTGCTGACTAATGGCATCGAGTCCGTTGAGAAGATTCACCCCAGCTTCGCTGAGTTCACCTACACACCACGCTCCCTGCCAGACGACAGCACACCCATGGTCAGTATGTGTGTGTGTGTGTGTGTGTGTGTCTGTGTATGTATGTGTGAATAGCAGTAAAAGCAATAAAAAGTCTCAAGATTTGATTTGGTTGTAAAAAAGTAGGTTTGCGAGCTGACAAGGGAAACAGGTTTGGTTCCAGATTTTTCACTGTTTTAAAAAAATTTAAGTATTTTATTGACTGATTGGTTTAATCTGCGTCTGATTGAATGTCCCCAACCAACAAAAAGAAATGCTTTACTGTTGAGCCTGGAAATCCACATCACATCTGTCTGCATTATTTGGTGTAAAATCATTCTGCCATTTTGTCAGATTTCGTTCTTTGTTTGCATGTTTTAAATACTCATGCATATACTCTGCAAATACTCTTTGTGGTTGAGGTTTTATGTTGACAGTGCATCTTAACCACCTCTGGAAGAATGCCAAACAGTGATCTACACAAACAGATTGGAATTATGATCTAATATGCTTCCTTCATTTTCATGCCCAGAGTTTTGGTCTAGATTGTATATTATAATGGTTGTCTTAAATGCCTATTTGGACTTAAAACTAAGAAAGCAACATAGCAGTTTATTAACATAATTTCCTTTCAGCCCTTGATGTTTTTCAGCCAGTTACAGTCATATTTTACTTAAACACCTGTATTTCACTAAAGTTACTGCCATATTTCAAATACTGTTGTATTTCACTCATACACTGCCATAATTTACTTAGTTAATGGCATAATTACATCAGCATATTTACTACAGTCACTGCCATGTTTTCTTCAGTTACTTGCATATTTACTAGTGCTTTAATTACTTATAAAGTTACTAGCAAATTTACCTCAGTTACTACCATATGAATGTCAGTTTCTAGCCATGTTTGTCATTTCAGAACCAACACAGAACTACACAAGAATACTGTCATGATGGCAGGTCAGGACTGCATAAGAGAGTGCAATAGAAACACAGTCATTATACGATGCAGCCAACAAAAGCAGTTACATTAATAGTTTAAGTGAATAGAGTACTAGGGACACTGTGTTCTAGCAGCAAAGTAGTTATGTGTGGCAATATAGTTAGAGAGTAATCACAGTGTGCTCTGAACAACTATAACTGTTGTCTACATTCAGAAAAAAGGTTGCTGGCTCTGTACCAGTCCATTAGCAGTTGCACCTCCTCTCTGTACACCACCTCATTGCTCGCACTGATCGAACCTCCCATGCTTGTGTTATCAGTGAACTTGTTGATGTGGTCTGAACGGTGTTTTTCTGCACCCCCTTAAACAGTAGACTGCAGATCTAAAGTACCCTGTTTGATCCCAGGTTTCAGCAAAACATGTGCTACCTAGGGTGGAGATTTGACAGGGTGGAGATCACCCATCCTTTAGTTATGAAGGTGTATGAGAGACTTATCAAAAACCATTTCTGCCCCTCCATCTTTAGCTCCGTCAACCCACTACAGTTCTCCAACACAGGTCAACTGAGCATGACATCTCTCATGGCCTAGACAGTAAAAACTATGTGAAACTTAGTGAAACATAGTGAAACTGTGTGAAGCGCTTCAGAGACTTCAGCTCAGCTTTCAATACCATAGTTGCACAGAGCCTGTTCACTAAGCTGAGGGACCTGAGAATGAACACTCAGCTGTCTAGGTGGGTGCTGGACTTTTTCATCAGAATGGGCAGGTGCGTGTTCAGAATCATCATTGTTAACGCCAGAGCCCCACAAGGTTGCAGCCCCCAACTCTACACACTCTGCAACCATGTTGTGAACCATGTTGTCTGATCTTCAACATCGATGAGTCAGCCTACCTGAACGAGCTGAAGAACCTGACAACATGGTGTCAGGCTAACTGCCTCCAGCTGAATGTCAGCAAAACAAAGGAGCTGGTTGTGGACTACAGCAGGAAACAGCAGCGCTCCTACTCTCCTACCTACATAAACAGAGACCCAGTGGAGATAGTGAGCACCTGTGTTTGCTTCCGCCTCGGGCTTGCCCACTTGTTTTTTGTCACCGTTTTGATGCTCAGAATTATAAATGTTATGGTGACTTTAACAGCAACAAGGGAATTTTAACCTTTTTACACCTCCCCTGGAATGTTCAGCTGTGCATGTCTTCTTGCCCTGTTGCTGCTGGCTGGCTGCTTTGGACCCTTGCTTTTGCTCTTACAAGAAGAACCTGCGTTTAAGGCTGATTTTAAACGCCCTTACTAACAAGCAAGCTGACTGCCTGTAGCTCTGGGAGAATTGAGCCAGGGCTCACCGAGGACGGGACCCTGGTCTGCTGCTAGACATCCCCTCTGGCTCTGGCTTTGGCGATTAATTCATTGTACTGTTTTTTTAATTTACTGACCCACTGGCCCTGCCAGTTCTTTGATATCAGAACTTACTTAACTTCTATTATCAAATTGGATAAGGTGTTAATTATTTATCTGCATATTAATGATCCCTCACGCAGGGTAGCCTAAAAGTGTTTTGTTTGACGTACTTTTTTTAACCTTTGATTGCTTTTAACCCAAAATTAGTAAGCAATACCCATATGACCAATAAAATGGTAGTCGCAGAATTTTCTGATATGTTTCACAATATTCCCCTCATGACTGCCTATGTTAATATATTGGTCTAGTATTTTAATAAACGTTGCACTGACACACTGAATTAAATTGCTTAACTTATGATGATACACAGAGATTACATCACAGAGAGAGTACATTTCCTTGTATGAAAGACCATATTCATTATTTTAGATGCAGTGGTCATAGACCTGAGGGTCTCTGGAAGACCACTAAATTGTGTATCGTTTTGTTCGATATGATCTGGAATATGGTCAGACTGGTTCCTGTCTCTTCAAGTGTTCAAGCTTCTTCAAATAGGGACTATGACAACCTTCTCAATTATTTTGCTTGCAGATGTCGCAGATGATAGATCAAACAAGCCCTTGTCCTTTGATTTTACTGATGCTGATGCTCATTTGTCATGATCTTTGTCTTTTAACTCCTTTACTTGGTGTCTCTTGAGAGACTAATTTTCTTAATTAGGAAGATCTTTTAGGACCTGTCCTCAATGTGGTCTAGCTGGAGTTGTTGCTCCCAATCCTAGCTGACTGAGGTCTCCTCATAAGGAAGTACAGCATCCAGGCGCAGAGTGAGGTGTTCATGCCCAGCAGTCTCAGCCCTTATGCTGAGGAATGATGATATTGAGTGCTGAACTGAAGTCTATGAACAGCATTTCCACATAAGTGTCCTTTTTGTCCAGGTGGGATCTGATGAAGGGTGATGATGATGGCACCATCCATTGAATAGATGGGACTATATGCAAACTGTGTGGGTCCAATTGGGAGGGCAGGTGTGATTTTATGTACCTAATGACAAGCCTCTTGAAGCACTTCATGATAATTGGTGTGAGTGCGATGGGACAGCAGTCATTAAGTGTTCTGAAAGTTTCCATGGATTTTCTGAGCATCTGCGTGCTTCGCTGCTCCGGTGGTCTGGGACTGGTTGGTCCTTGAGGTTGTTAGGGCAGGCTTATCATCATTATCATTCTTTTAAAGGTGGTGTCTTGACCCACAGCAACATGCACACCACTGCAGTCATCCATGGCATCTGGTTGGGGTGTGGTGATGCTCTCAGAGACAGTAACATCAATGATGCACTTGCTGATGAAACCAGATACTGAGATGGTGTACTTTTGTGAATCCTTGAGTTACAGATCAGGCCAATCTAAGAAAACAAGTTTGAAAGAACAACAGCGCTGAACCTGCTGAGATCAGCTAACCTTGACAAATTGATGGATTATCCATAAGACATCATGTCATGGAAGCCCGTTCCCAAGCCCTAGGACTTATGTGTTATATTAGCTGCTGCTCATGCTGCAGTAATGATGTAAGTGTTTGCAAAGAGCCAGATGTTCGGCATGTGCATGTTTCATTTTTCTCTCTTTCTTTCACTCACATTCCAGGGTATTCTGAGCATGTTTGAAGATATGGGTTTCACAACCACCTACAAGATTGACATGCACACTCTGGCAAGGTATGTTCTCTCTCCCTCTGGAAAACCCCTGCAGAACACAAGCAAGGGGAAAGTTGATGTGAGAAGGTCTAGATCTATTGAGACCTGATACATCTGCAGTATGCACATGCTGTGTGTTTGAGCTTTGCTAAGACTATAGCTAATCATGCCATGTGCCTATTTATTATGTTGTAAACAAAAAAACATTTTTATTTTTCTTTAAAAGTGGACAATCAGTCAAGACATGTTTGGAGTCCAGATTTTGCTTCTTTAGCTTTAGGATTGGAGATTTAGGACTGGAGTTTCATGGTGCTGGTAAACACTGGAAATCGATAGTCAGCCAAATCTTTTTCATATGTCCCCAAAAATTCTCTTAACTTGTTTAGACTCTTCATTAAGGTGGATCAGACTTGTGGATGGTGGTTAGCTGTCTGGAATGGCTGCCAGCAGTGGTGAAATTTAAACCACATCCACAAATCTACTCCACTCTAATGAAGAGCTGAATGAGGTTTCAGTGGGTTGTGGCATGTTTTTGGGGAAGCATGTACAGAAAATACTTAGGACTTATAGACTTATATACTTAAAACTCTCTAAACCCCATAGCACCAGTTCTTAACTAAATTTAGTCTTCAGATTTTGTGCATTAAAACTTGCCAAAACCACACCTACATAGTATTGATGGTATCATGTGACAGGGGAGATTTAGCTAGCAGGTGGAATTGGCCATGGCTAAATGGCAGTAAATGCAACCTCCCCAAAGAATCTGTACCTTTTTAATGGAGCAGCTGAAGTATTTTTTCCCCACACCCCTGAGCAGACAATCAGAACAAAAGTAATTTGCATATATTACTCTGCATAGCATTTTGGGTAATGTTAATAATTGCAGTGTCACTAAACTACTGTCAGCTTGATGCTAAGTGTTGTATCACTGATACTGTTGATGTTGATGTTGATGATGATGATGATGATGTGTGTGTGTGGGTGTGTGTGTCTGCATCTGCCTATGTAGGTTTTGTCTGATGGTGAAGAAGGGCTACAGGGACCCCCCTTACCACAACTGGATGCACGCTTTCTCTGTTTCACATTTCTGCTACCTGCTGTACAAAAACTTGGAGCTTTCCAACTACCTCGAGTAAAGACACACACACACATTCACACACATTCACTACAGCCCTAAAGTATAATAACACAATACGTGTAGGTATATGGACAACTCTTCTTCTGAAATCAATTACATTAATGGGAGGGGTGGGTTCCCCTTTGCTGCAATAACAGCCTCATTTCTTCCTGGAAGATCACTAGATGTTGGAACATTGCTGTGGGGACTTGACTGCCTTCAGCCATGAGAGCATGAGTGAGACTTAGATAGTGATGTTGGATGATATCCTGGATCACAAACACCTCTCCAACAAGTGTTGTCACGGTACCACAATACCAGTGAAAATCCACGGTTCTCGGTACCAATTTTGGTGCCAAAGCAAAACACAAAAACATGAATTGAACAACAAGCTATTATTTCCTGTTTTAAACGCTACAGGAGCATTAAATAGTTAATAAAGAAACTTTATTCTGATACTCGCGTTAGCATTAGCCGTGCTTATGCTAACAATTAATTAAGCAAATGGCAATGTTTATTTAAGTCCGACATTTAAATTTATATAGGGTATATTTGTATAACAAAAGCTCTAAATATAAAATAAAATTAAAACTTGCCTGCTTGAATTCTTTCATTAAATCTGGGTGACGATCTTTGAGGTGTTATAAGGTTCGATGTATTTCCTCCTTTTGACATAAAACTTCGATGACACCGCTTACAAGTGGGTTTCTGGTGATCAGTGATGTTGCCCTTGACATCAGCCGCCTCAGCAGCAGCACCGCCGGTCGCCATGTTTCTGTGCTTTTACGATGAAAATGCAACTGCACAATACGCACATAGCGCAGCAAGAACCGGGATGACCGGGTGCTCGGTACCACCGGTACTTCAGAAAACCTGGTACCGTAACATTTACATTTTTTAGTACCGACTTGGTACCGAAGTAACGGGTCTTTTGACAACACTATCTCCAACTAATACCAATGTAACTAAATGGAATTCCACAGTCCAGTGCTGAGGGGCTTTTTATCATTCTTTTCCAATTTATTGGCTCATGTTGTCTGAGCCATGTTGTTTTTTTATTAAGAAAGCTGACTCCCCCAACATGAAATGGGGTGTAACTGGATAGTTTTGTCCAAATATAGCATATGACCATGTACTTTTTTAGTCTGTAAAGATGATAACTGCTACTAGTTATTATGTCATGTATAATCACATAATTATAAGGTTCAGCTGAAGTTCTCCTTTTCCTTTACAGCGACATAGAGATATTAGCTCTTTTTGTATCCTGCATGTGCCATGACCTGGACCACAGAGGAACCAACAACTCTTTCCAGGTGGCCTCAGTAAGTGCACCCATCCACTAGATCTGCTCATCTGCAGCAACATTTGGGCCTAATGGGGAAGGGTGCTAATTCATCTAATAATCAAAAATACACAAAGGTGCCCCCCTTACCCCGTACGTAGTAAATCCGCCAAGTCATGTTTGATAATACCTGCTTCTTCACTTTTGCACTGGAGTTTTATTAATGCAGGCCTAAATCATCAGGAGGTGATGATTTGAGGAGGTGTTGAGTAATCTCTTATAGACATGTGTTTGTCACTGGGTGATACACTTTTATTTATAACATGGACAGGAGTACATCACATAGCATACTTTTGGTAATAACAGAGGCAACCACCTTGGAATCTGGATTTTGTTGATGCAGACAAGTATGCTAAATGAGGTTATAGGTTAGCTAAATTATCCTCATTGGTCCAGTGCTAAAGATGTGAGCTTCAGACACCATCATTTTACTAGTGGTCTTAATTTAACTGTTTAATGACAATGTTCTCCTCATTAAATCATTAAAGACAATGATGTACAAACTTTTTTTTTTTCAGCAATCTGTTCTGGCAGCCCTTTACAGTTCAGAGGGATCTGTTATGGAGGTAAACACACACACACACACACACACACACACACTAAAGACAGACACACAGGGCTATATGCAGGGGTTGACATCATTTTTGCTATAGTACTCTAATGAGTACCTACATGAATTAACTAGCACCAAAATAAAAAAAATTCGGTGTGCGTGGTTGGTGGGGGGGATCCGGGGGTTGCACGTGCCAGGGGCAGGGTGTCCGTGCCGGGGGCCGGATGTGCGGGGGGTTATGCGCGCAGTATGAAGTCAGAAATTAGGTGCACATTTGCGCTGTGACAGCTGAAAACTGGTGAGCATTATGTGTACAGCTTATGTCTATTCGGGCTTGCGTATCCTTTATGTCAATCTCTGGTTATATGTATATATTTTCCAGTTCGCTTGGTATAATGTATATGTGGGCAATGGATAATGAGTAAGGACGCAAAAGCATTTTTATATACTCATATATCTGTGTGTCTTTCTGTACTGTAATCCCTACAGGCAGACAGGTAGATAAATAGGTAGATATATTATACAGCTCATGGTTATGGCCTTTGGTCCAAAGCACAACCAACAACAGGAGAGCTCACTTGCTGCAATGTATATGTGTGTGATGAATAATGTAGGGAAACAAATGCAAAGCACACAGACTTTATTTACAGAGACTAATGAAAAAGAAAACATAGAAGCACTAACTATGGGTATATGAACATAACTATATAAGGCAAATAAATGAGTAGAGTATATGATGCCTAACACTAGGGAAAGACACAGAGCAATATATACACAAGGCAAGGAGGTGAAAAAACCTGGGAAAGGAGAGCAGGAAGACAGACAACAAGTGGATCCGGTAATGGAGGGGCAGGACTAGTGCAGAGCATGTGAATAACAACAGACCATGTGTACGGGAAAATGCACGATAAGACAGGAGGAAATAAACAGGACAGGAAATGACAGATACCCCCCACTGCGTGCATCTCCTGTGGCTTTAGTAATCAAAAACCATGGGGCCCAGTGGAAGGGGCAGGAAAAAACAAGAAGAAAGCAGATCTGATGGTTTTTGTAGGCCAGTAGTGTTGAATACAATTTTTCTGGTTAATACAAATACTTAAATACTGTTAATTCATTTGTTAGCAAAGAATATTGACTGTATTTTTAGTGAATATTAAGTGAGTTACATACAAATCTAGAAAATCCGTAAATGTGCCAAAATGTATGACTGGTAGTGTAAATGCTGAATGTTCTAATAGACCCTCCTCACTTATCTCCATACACATCATGCTTAAGTAAAATTAACTGCTTTGAATTTCACTGACTTAGTTAACATTACATCCATGTCAAAGCAAAATGTGCTTCCAAAATGGCAATTTTACTGGAGAAACAAAAAAGATAATTTTACTGGTTGTTACTTCTATCAATCCATTCAGAAGATTTTGCATGCAATTTCGACGCAAAGTTAATTGGCACTTTTAAATTATGCAAAGGTTAAAAAAACAGGTGCTGTTCTGACAGTGACCCAACATCTTTAAAAATTACTAGGCAATAGTTTGACCTGTAATGAATATCATTGTGGCATTTGGAATAAAAGAAATTGCATCACTGTGATTAGACCTGGAAGAGGTTTAGCTCCAAGCTTAATTCTGCACACCTGGCGGCAATCATCAGCAGCCCCCTGAAAACCTTCATTTGTTGCATCAGGTGGGCAGGAATGAGGTTACACCGCACTGGGGCTGAACACCTGTAATTTAAGACATTATTTCCAATTGGAATAAACCCTTGAAAGACTAATTGTGGATATGAGCTGCAGGTGCACCAGTGATTTGAACCCGTGCTGTTAAAACTGGGACTGAACAGTGTTGACAAAATGCCAGCAATCGTGTATTATAAATGTACTAGAGAATCAGCAATGGTTGAATTCCTTTGCAGAGAACCATTTACTTGAATAGCCTGCACTGTTTTTGCCAGTTTAACCACAGCTGTGTTTTCACTTACTGCTAAATGTGTAAGTTGAGCATGATAAAAAGTAAAAAAAAAAAACCCAAACTGTCCTCAGTGACGCAGCTGTTTTTGTCATTAGAAAATTTGATACCTGGTGATGCCACAGCCGTCCATAACTGTGCTTATCGTCCATTACTCATGGGGGTTGGTGGTATCATCCTGGTAGTAGAACTGGAAATGACTACTATCTCTGGCAGAAAATTCTAAATGTAAACATCTCCTGGATGTATTATCCTCCCCCAGCCACCCTCTCAAAAGTAAAATAAACAAATGAGTGCAGTGGTAGTGCCGAGCCTCACACCTCCTTCGGTCTCCCACAGTACAAAGACATGAGTGTCAGTTGAATTGGGGATTCTAAATTGACCGTAACTGTGAGTGTGTGAGCCAAAGGTGTGACCCTAGTGTAGATTAAGCAGTTACAGAAAGTGACTCTAAATGTGTAAAGCTCATCACTTCCTTCAGGCAGAGGTCAAATGACAGAAGAAAACTTTGATTCCAGACTAGGAGGTCTAGCTAATAATGCACAAAAATACAAACACTTTACAGAGTGGAGTTGGTGTGTATCTTACTAGGAGGAAGCCCAAGTGGTGCTATCAGTGGACATTTGTGTATCTGCAATAGTTTCATGACAATGGTCACATAAAGGGTCATAATCAGGTGTAAATGATCACCTACCCTTCCTCCAGTACACAACCTTCAACTGGATGAGACTGGACCCAGTTCACATTATGTCATCTCATATCTCACCTCTAAGGCTTGATAAGTGCTTTGATAAGGAGCTAGTTCCTAGTCTTTCACCATATGAGATGTACTTATCCTGATTTATGGACTACTAGCAAAAATATAGGTGTAAACATTATAGATCTGAAGTAATGTGCTCAGTTCTCTTGGTCTTTGTTAAAACCTTTGCGTTTCCATTTTGAATGATGGTGGTGTTTAGTGGTCTTTAATGATCCAGTTAACTGACCATTAAAATGGCCAGCACTGCTGGAGATGACGGACAGATACGTCTTTCTCTGTCTTTATTGAGCCTTTAATTTTGGCTACGTTTTTATTAAGACAGATCTGGGGATCGCTTTTATGTGGAGAGTAAAGCAAGATTTTGTCCTAAACAGTCCTGAAATGATGGATCAATTTCATGTGTCCTTGCAGTTTCTTTTGTCATTGTTTTTTTTTGTCATTGTATTGCATTTTTTTCATAAACATAGCCTTGATAAGCTCAATGTTGATTTTAGTGCAACCAGAAATTGTGTGCAGCAGAACACTTTGATTGGCTAAAGGGTTCATTTGGATATTGCAGTATTCTGTCATATCAGTGTTTCAAAGGCCTGTATCACTATATTTATAAAGAAGCATTATATTGTGTATGTCCATGGTGCTCTGGCGGTTTTAAAGCCATTGCTGAATTTTATTTATTGAACTCTGCTGCCCCCCAGTGGCATGTCTGGTGTCTAACTTTATTTCTTCATGGATTTTGCTCTTATTTGTGGGTAACCATGTGTTTGTGTGTGTGTGTGAACAGCGACATCACTTTGCTCAAGCCATCGCCATCCTCAACACACACGGTTGCAACATCTTCGAGAAATTCTCCAGAAAGGTATGACATTCTAAAGCACTATTATGTAGCTTATTTTTGATGGTACCGTTATTAATGCCATTGTTTATTTGATCATGCAGTACTGTAAATGGCAGGCTTAGAATAGGATGTTGCATTAATGGTGTTTAAAAAAACTAATGACATTAATAATATTTTAATATTATGCCTAACAAGATTATACCTGTTGAATTTGGACCATTTCTATTGTTCCAATTATAATGAAATGTTTACACAGTGTTTACACAATATACATATATAAAATGTGTATATATATATATATATATATATATATATATATATTTCAAAATGTCCTCCT
>JBBPDE010000001.1:22384347-22401870 GCA_037974605.1 Nannopetersius ansorgii
CACACACACACACACACACACACACACACACACACACACACACACACACACACACACACACACACACACTCTTACCCAGGTCTCCTATCTTCACATGGCCCAGTACATAGAGACCGCTCTTTTTGATGTCGTTGATGAAGGTGATCAGGCCAATGTTGGCCCGGGGGTTGGAAACCATCAACAGAACCTGTGGCCTCCAGAACTTCACATGATCCTTACGAACATCCAGCATCAACAGATACTTACGTACCTGATAGAGAGAGAGAAACAGAGAGTGTGTGAAAGAAAAAGAGAGCGTTAAAAGGGGGGCGAGAGATAGGGGAGAGGTCAGAGAAGGGTAGAGATGGGAAAATGGGGGTAGAGAGTGCAAGAGAGAGAGAGAAACAAATGGTGAAGGAGAGAAAGAGTGTGTGAAATGTGTGTTATTTAAGAAAAAGAAAATGTTTTTAAAAAAATCAATGTCTCAAAACTTTCAAAAGACAGAGCAGCATCTACAGATACAGAAAGACCTCGGGTTTAGAGTATAAATTATGCTCGTGTGCATTACCCTCTGTAAGTGTATTACTGAGAGTATTTTGTGTGCATGTGCACGCGCTAGTGTGTGTGTGTGTAATAAGTTAAGTGGCTGTAATAATTCTGCTGGAATACATGCAGGCTCTCAGATGGGCATCTGGTGCAGAGCCACCTGGCAACCGTTCCCCTGGCAACAGTCCGTCCCTCCTGGCAACCATGAGGGAGGGGTGCAGTCCAGTGGTCCAGTGAAACAAAGAGTGTGTGGGTTTTGTGTGTACTTTGTTTTTTTTAAGAATAATTTTGTTTTTTTTGTATAAATAAACTAAATCTATCCGGTAACGGTTGAGGAGTCATGCATGTCTGTAGACTCTTGGCCACTGGTGGATTTCAGTTACATCCTGGATTGTGCATGCAATCTTTAGCAAATTTTAAATAGACAGAAATGTTTTTTTTTGGAATGCAGTGGCTTTCTCCCAGCAATCTTGCCATGTACACCTCTGTTCTCCTGATGGTGGACCCACAAACACTAACATTAACAATGTGAGCCTGGGTCCTTCTGAGCCCTAGTGGACTATTACACATCTTGGTCTTGGAGAGATATCTTTGTTAGTCTTCAATCTGTCTGACTGAGAGATGCTTTTGTAACCTTTTCTACCTCGATGAGGATCAACAACTTAATTGAGTTCCTCAGAAATCTGCTTAAACTGAGTACACTAAGAAAGGCAAAGAACCTACGCAGTGACAAACTAGAAATCTGTCTAGAAGGATGACCTTCAGGCAACAGAAGGGCACTGCAGCATGTTTAATCTTATCCTTCCTCTTTGTTTGAAACCAATATGGTGGGAATGTGTGTGCATATGTGTGTGTGTGTGTGTGTGTGTGTGTGTGTGTGTGTGTGTGTGTGTGTGTGTATACCTGGTGGAATATAAGTGCCTGGCTGATGTACCCCCAGCTGCTTGTAGGGCTCAGGTAGTGGATGAGCAGCAGCAGCAAGAGCATGAAGACGATGCTGGCTGAAGCGTAAATGGGGTTTATGAGGAACATCATCACTCCACAGCCTACGATCCCCAACACGCATGTGTGCCACGTAAAGTACCGAAATGTAGGTCTGCATGTGCGTACACACACACACACACACACACACACACACGAAAGTTAGAGAGAAAGAAACAGACAGACATATAGATAGACAGAAAGACATAGTATATGGACAGAGAGAGTGTGTGAGACATAGTGTGTGATAAAGAGAGAAAGATTAAAACATATAAATTCTTTATAGTTAAAGTCCCTTAACGGTTCAAAGAGGGAAAACAAGTGTTCCCAATCTTATTTCTGTTATGTAATACACTTCTAGTGCATACCTCCACTTCATATTAACACGCAGTGTCTTGACTTTGTGTACACTCACACACGCGGCAAACGTTTTATCACATGATTAAAAAGCGTCAATGGAGCTGTGTGTCTTCTCAATGAAATAAATGCTTTAATCCTAGAGCCAGATTTTCAGTACTGAAAATTAGGCTATTTATGCAGACAGCATCCATTTGCAGATGTAAAAATAAAAATGTAAACAACGTTCATAAGAATGTCCTGAAACAACAGGCAAAGGTTGATTGGGATATCTATTGTTTAAAAAAAATGACCCTATTCTCCTGCAGAGACACTTTAAAGTGCTAAAAACATCCACACGAAAACACCGGTGCAGTTGATCTCTAACCTCAAGCCTAATGCACACGCAGATACACGCACAAACAGAGGTCTCCAGTGCATCTGAGCGAATGCAAACGTCGCAGCAATCATTATGCGAGTGTAAATGGGTTCAGGGTCAAAGCAATTAAATCGTAAACAAATAAATAAACAAAGGTGTGTACGTGTGTGTGTGTGTGTGTGTGTGTGTGTGTTTGTGTGTGTGTGTGTGTGTGTGTGTGTGTGATCCCATCCAGACGTGCCCACTGAAGAGGATGCATTCACATGCGTGACTGAACATGTGCATAAATCACCCACTTCTCGTGTTCTGAGTGTGGCACCAGTAAAGTGGAAATGAAATTAAAGAAAGGGAATTAAAGAGTGTTTAGTTTTAGTGCTACTAAATCACTTTAATTCACTTAACATTAAACAGTTTTAAAGGTACAATCCTTTCCAGTGCAGTGATCAAAAGAAGGCAAAGATGCTCTCTGATGGAGAACTCCAAGGTTCCTGTTTACACCTGCTGAGTAACAGGATTGGGCATGAATTGGGCTTCTATATTCAAACAGAGCACATCTGAAATGCGCTCAAATTCAAACTGAGAGCTGAAACGATTTCAGGAGATGCATTATAGTCCTGGAAGGTGCAAAGTGGGGCATTCATGGATCAAACTAGTCTGTCCAGCACATCAGACAAATCGCACTGGGGCAGCTGGTGGCCTGGTGGTTAGGGATTTGCCACTGCGATCAGAAGGTCATGAGTTTGATTTTGACATACTGCTAGTGGCACCACTGAGGTTCCCTTGCACCCGGGCGCTGCATCGCTGGCAGCCACTGCTTCACTTGGTGAATGGGTTAAATGCAGAGAAAGAATTTCACGCATGGCTATAATAGGCTACTTTACTTTACTTTACACTGAGATCTGGGGAATTTGCAGGCCTGGATCTCTTTGGCCTTGTTTACACCTCCCATCATAATCTTTTGATCTGGTCTCAAGGTTCACAACCTTTGTCCAAGGTTCAACAGTTTACAACATCAGTCCTTTAACAGTTCACAATATCAGTCCAAGTTGAAGTGCAAAAAGGTGAGCATATTCACGTTTTCTGAGCTCAGCCTTGAACGACGCAGTGAGAAAATATTGCCACTACTGCTGAACACTCTCTCAGAGAGGACACTAGTAGCGGTAGGCTAGTCGTTTTAGCATCTTCAGGGTATCCAAAAATTCCCACTCGGAGACTCCAAGCGCTTCCTAGGTGGAGATAGAGTAGTCCCAGGGGTGGTTGTCTCTTGTTCTGCTTCTTCCATGATCTGCCTGTGTATTGTTTTTTTCATGTGGGTCGAGCAATTGTTTTCGTCCGTGCGGGTCGCGCTATTATTTTTTGTCCATGCGGGTCGCGCTAAATGTCTTTAGTTCCGGCTGATTGTTTTTAGCGCTGCTGGGGAAGTTTTAACTGTGAATGAACTGCAATGTTTCACAACGCGGTAAATAGTCAAACCGGTTAATCCCTGCAACCCAAATAGTAGACAATAGACAAATAATAAACAGTGTGTACATAAAACTTCTGGAATGATGAGTATTGCATCATAGGTATGATTATGTACAGGAGGCAATTAGCAGCACTGAACAAGCACACACACACACACACACACACACACACACACACACACACACACACACACACTTTGTTTATCTGCTTTCTCGCACGTGTCACGCCACCTCTCCTTTCCTTTTTTTCACCCATTCACCCCTCGCTTCTCCCCCTACCCCAATCTTTTAACCATCACCCCCCCCCCCACTTACTTGCTGCCTTCTGTTCTGAGTGCAATTATATTAAAAGCTATCAGACATGCCCTCCCTCTCCCGCTCCCTCTCTTCCTCAGCAGCACTGTGACTTTGAGTGATGTCATCTTGCTGAGGTCTGCAAAACAAACTTCCATAGTGGCCAAATGACCCAAAGCACAAACGTACATACTCTTACTCACTCTTTCCCAAACACACACACGCACACACACACACAACTGGTTAGATGTTTATGTTACAGCGTCTAATTATGTCTGTCTAAGACAAATGAATAAATTTAAACACTTTCATCAGTTCAATCAATCAATTAGCCACTGAGTGGCAAAACTAGCCACTAGCCTTGTGGAGAAAAAGAAGCCACACATGATCGCATCTGATAGCCATATACAGAGAAGATATTACAGAAAAGTAATTATGGAATTTGACCTTTCTTTTTGATGTGCCCTACCACTTTCCCTTTTCTCCTTTCCTCTGTCCGCCTCACACCCTTCTCTCTCCATCTGTCTCTCCATCTTTCCATCTATCTCTCTTTCTCTCTCTCTCTCTCTCAAATCATCAATCTGTCTCTGATGAGGTGTTAATTGTGATTGATGGGTCAGTCTTGTCACTTTTTCCTCCTGGATCTGTCTGTCTGTTTCTCTATCTCTCTCCTTAAAAGCATATGGAAGAACCACGAAAAGAACCAAAAAAAGACATTCTGTACATCTATTTACTTTTAGCAGTGAAAGATTGAACTTTGCACTGTTGCCCCAGTCTGGCATTTTCCCTCTTTACTGGATAAGTGGAGAAGAAAGTCTAGCCATCCACTCACAACAGCAACAACAAGTACAGGTTCAGTGTCAACATACAAGTTTCTGTTCAAGAGTTATTTATTTTGCATTACCTCAATAATATATTTATCTTTAAGAAATCAACAAACTATTTACCTTTAACCCTTTGACTTCACAATTACTTGCCAATTTTCTTAATGAAATTTAATACTGTAGAAAAAGTGTAAAATGTCTTGCGTTTTGAAACGTTTCCCCATTAATTCCAAAGAGAGACATCTAATTATATGCTATTGCTATTTTTTGTATATAGCTCTGAGTTATAAGGTTTAAAGCTAAGTGCCAGCAAATGTGTAATCAAAAATAATCAATGTGGATTGAAATATGCTGATATGAAATATTATCATTTGGCTTTTAAAACCCAATTTACAGCTGTAGTAAAAGATCTTTTTCCATCCTATTTCCTCCATGCTTCCTGTTTCCCAGACTAATGGCATCCATAACCCATTTTTATCCTCTCACACCAGTCATCTTAGCCCCCAACCAGACACTCCGTCTTGGATAAAGCCCTTTGCATGAAGGTGGGAAAAATAGCTCTGCAGACAATGCCTTAGCCCTTTCAGGTTTATGCATTCCACCCTAACTCAAACTTACTTCATCCCCAACAATCAGTCATTGGTCTATGTCCCAGCATAGTTCCTGATTTAAAAACGAAAGAAAAACAATAAACAAAAGACGTAATGTATTCGTGCCTTCAAACTGCCAGCTCCGATTGAACGAGAGTCAGTAAATCGGGGGCACCAAAGGCTTCACGGAAAACCCATTTTAATGTCGTCAACATTATATTCTTACCTTCTAAGTGGTTCACAAAACCTGTATTTGGTGAGAGGCTTCTACAGCAACATGCAACACATGAACTGTGACTATGTTTAATACATCGTTACACCCTACCGGAAAAAACTGCAGTAAAATACTAAAAAACATTTTAGAACATAGTCATGAATACCAAAGAATATTGAAACGCCTATAGAAGGTTACACAGGACCTCCCTGGAGTGTTTAAATTTGAGGTGCCCTTCAATAATGCTAGAACTAACAGCTGGGATTGTAACAGACTCTCGACAACACTCACACACACATACACACATCCCTATATCAGCTCCTTATTCCCCTTCAGAGCCCAAGAGAGTGCTCACAAACTCACACACACATATATACACAATCCTTTTAATGCAACAAAGCCCAGCCAAGTCTACCCCAAAGGACAACTCTGGGAAACCAAAGCTTTTGCTGATAAAACAGCAGCCAAGAAAATCTACACACAAACACACTCACACACACAGACAAAATCCACCTCCTTTTAGAGAAAAAAAACCAACACACACACACACAAAAAAACCCACCATTCAATCCCAACACTCATGGACCACTCTCTCTCCCTATGCTCGATTCCCCATTGATTGCACACACACACACACACAACCACAAAGCAAAACACTTGCTCCATTATAATCCCCCGCCCTGCTAGCTGATGGCAGGTTTGGGTGGTTTCTGCTAAATTAGCTATGTTAATCACAGCTTGCGTCTCTGGGGACCCCATCACTAAATGGCTTTTAATTTCTCTTGCACATACACAACAACAACAACAAAACAACAAATAACAACAACAAAACACGCCCCAACACCGAACAACTGGCAGCTGAATGAATTATGGAGTGGAGGCCCCACCGGCTCTACACTTCCAGCCAATGAGAGTCTTCTTGGGAAGACTCAGAGGCCAATGTATGTAAGGGGGGTATAGGGGATTCAGGTGGAGCTGTGAAAATAGCACTTTTGCATGCGCGCACACACTCATACACACACAGACATACACACAGACATAAATACACCTCCATTAAGTAACCTTCCTGGGACAAAATCAAGGACACATTTAGAAAAATATGCAGCAAAGAATGTCTTCATTCTTTGGCCCCAAATCAAATGCCTCATCATTGATTGATAAATGCAAATGCCACTAAAGCTTGCCAATTTGTTTATCGCATTTATTCACACACCAGTCGAGGCACTCCTCCCAATATACAATATCTAGCATTTAATCAGCTCCCCTGACCATATTGGTGCACTGAGTCAATCTGTTTCTAAGCATCATGTGTTAGCCCCTTCATCAATGGTCAGGACTGTAATAAAATTAGTATACACTTGTGTAATTACACAAACTGTTGAACTGTTGTCTGGCTGTAACAGTAAACCAATGGTTGGTAGCTGCGTTGTTATGTGCACCGTTAATGTGTTATTACACAGTTAAGAGCAACCAAGTGCCATCGACCTTTTTACATGCATTAACATATCTTTAAAATATTCCACACAGTAGTCATAACTGGATTCCATTCTGAAATGACCCCACTCCTGTCATCATCTCTTCATGTGTTGCAGGATGCTCACTGATTGGATTATGCATCGCCAAGGTGACCCAATCAAGGCAATCAGAATTCGCAGTAGTTAGTGCTCTCATCCTGCGCATGACCCAGAGTGACCGCTGAAAATATCATTACTGCATTAAAAAGCTGGTACAACCAGCATGCTACCTTCCTGGCCATTTTCAGAAATATTTTCTATGTAGCTCCATCTTACAGAGCCCATGGCCCACCTGTCTAGCTCCTTCTTCGAGGTGTTTCGTAATTGGATAGTTTTTGTGTGCTGGACCATTCTCAACTCGATCACTGTTGTTCTGAGGATGAACCACCACACAGATAACACTGGTCAACACCATCAGAAACTGACAAAACACTGGATCCTTTTCAAGTAAAGTGGACAGGGAGTGGAAGAAGGAGGATGTTTGTAAAGTGGAAGGTTAGTGTATTTAAATGGAACACTTGACTTTTGGCTGTTGAAACTGATAGCGAGAGCAAGTAATGCTCTCCACGCATTCTCAGCCATCCAATGAGGCAACATTAGCAGGCATTTGAAACAATGTAGTGGGACTTTACATCAGTAGTGTCATGTAATAGGATGAAATCTAGACAGCAGAAGGGAACTGGCCGTGACTAAATTGGTGGAACACTGGGAAAAAAATCCCATTATACAATAATAATCTATTTTCTCCCTCCCTTCTTTTAGAAAGCATATCAAGATTTTGTAAGCATAACGAAACATTCTTGCTTAAAAAAAGAAAAATACAGGTAAACAGGTAGAGAATAAAACAGGCAGTGTAGAAGGTCAAAAGGTCATGACTGTCAGTTTACCTGAAGTTGGGTGCAGAGGCCCATTCCAAAGCCAGGCAGGCCAAATCCACCGCCGCGTAAACCAGCAGGAAGAATATAGTCACGATACTCGCTATCGTGTTCAGCTTGCCTGAAAACAACACCAACTGTAGGGAGAGAGAGAGAGAGAGAGAGAGAGAGAGAGAGAGAGAGAGAGAGAGAGAGAGAGAGAGAGAGAGAGAGAGAGAGTGACACAGAGAAAGACACACAGAAAGTGGGTAAAGAAAGGTAAGGAGAGAAAGTAGAGAGAGAACAAGGGAAAGGGAGAGAGAGAGAGAAGAGAGAGAAAAAAGAAGGGTGGAAGAAAGAATGGAGAAGACATTGAGACAGAGTGAGTGAGAAAAAGACAGAGAGAGTGGGAGAAAAAAACAAATAAAGAGAGGCAGGGAAAAAATGTGAGAAAGATAAAGTGAGAAAGAACAACATAGAGTAAGACGGAGAGAGAAAAATAAATATAAAAAAATAAAAAATATAGAGAGAGAGAGGGTAAAGAAAGAATGAGATAAAATAGAGAAAAAATGGCAGAGTGAGGAAAAAAGGGAAAGAAAGAAAGTGAGGGGAGAGAGAAAATAGAAGAGGAGAGAGCGAGAGAGAGAGAGAGCGAGAGAGAGAGAGATTAGTAGTAAGTATGAGTAATTAATTAAAAAGCTGAGTTGCTTAGCCGCAGTCACTAGGAGTTCAAAGTGACCTACAGAAGACACACACACACACACACACACACACACCTCTGCAGTCCCACTGCCTATGTGAAGCATTCCTTTCTGAATTAGATACAGTGAAGTATATTTAAGAAATTGGCCGAGTATCATGCCTGACATTTCGTTGCCATTTTATTATCTGTAAGGCACCAAGCAGTAGCAAGAAGAGAAAGAAGAGAAAAGCTTCTCCCTCAAGAACACTGAGACTGACAGAAGCAGCACACAGCTGGAGGTTCAAAATGATCCTTCAGAGGAATCATGTGAAGCCTTCATCCTCCAGTCATGTGAATTGCATAGATTACTTCTAAATCAATTTAGTGCACCTCAGCCTCATCTGGTGCATCAGGAACAAAGGAGTCGAGTCTTGAGTCGATTTTGAAGTCTTTGGGCTACAGGTCAGAAGAAAAGATGCAGCAATTCAAGTGGCAAGTTCCGAAAAGCAATGTACAATCTCCAGTCTGGGCATGTCACAACCATGAACCTATTTTCATGTGACCATTCATTCAGCTTATGACAGCTCAGTCCTGGCCCTTCCCACCAAGTGGTGCAGGGTGGGAATGCGTTAAGCTGCTCCTGCCTATTGGGAAGAAAACAGTTCATAACAGCCTTTTGAATGCTGAATCGCAAAGGGCTCCCAGCACCCTACTGTACTGGGGAGACTCTGGAATTTGTTCTCAATGGCTCACTGTCATTCAGTTGCAGAGCAAGAAAATAAAAAAGAAAAAATCGGACCTGCGCATGCATGACCAGGAATGGGATACAAATAGGATTTAGGAAAGTCATCTGAAGTGGCTCAGATCTAACCGAATTAGACTGAATCAGATTCTGGTTATGTGAATGTAGCCTTATTTAACTTGCGAAGGTACCAGCCAATCAGAATGGAGACTATCTGCATGCATCATACTTAAAGGTGCAGTAACCAAAACCAAAGGGATGCAGGGAGAAAGGAGTAATGATATGGGATGGTGGATGAAAAAGCAGCATCATAAATGGGTGTTGCTTGTGGATTAGATTTTGCTTGGATGTTTTAATGTCAGGTCATTTGGGAAGAATAAGCCGGCTATTAAGTGACCTGGATACATAAAGCAAAACAAGAGATAAAATAAAACGTATTCATGTGTGGAGACGCAGTGGCCATTTTCAAACCATGCTCATTATAATCATCATTATGTGCAGATTCACACTGAAGAGGAAATGAAAGACAAGGGAATGTACCTGCTCCAAAGGGAAATTTGGACACAATGTAAAGGTCAAGTCATGTTTTCAGATTGTATAAAAACTCCAGCACAAACAATCTATTCCAGTATTAAATGGTTGAGGATGGATCAGTACATTTACTCTGATATGAGAAACACACAGTGGGTGGGTCTTTAGTGTCTTCAGCACTGTATACCACAGACCAGGTTATAAATACATATAAACACATATAAAAAAACAATTTTTGGTGCTCCTTGTTTAAGTCTAAGTCACTTACTTTTGATCTGTGTTTAGAAAATCTCAGATTTATATTTAAAAATTTTTACGTACATTTATACGCATATTTACTTGTACTCATCTCTTTATTTTATGTGTTTTAGTACATTTCCAGATCTCTTTAATTAAAAAATTTACTTATTGTGTATAATGTTTGCAGAGTCACAGTGTGGTACTACAGCGTTGTACCTGTTGGACTACGCATGTGACAACTAAAGAATCTTGAAATCACATATTTTGTTGCTTTTCTTCTGTATGAAACAAAAAATCTGACATTCAAACATTTTGCATCCAGTATTTTGACATTTCTTCCCCATTTTATGGTCTCTAACTCTACCCACTAACATGGACTGTCATGCAACACCCAGAGATAGCGAAGTCAGTCTTCACTCACAAATGGCAACGGCATCACTGAAGATCACACTCATGATCTACCTATATTAGGCATAGCTACAAATGTACAATAATCACATGACACCACTGTATGACCTACCCTCATTTTCATGATGGAAAAGCCTCCTGTTTATTGACTTTTAAAATCTGCATAAGTAGATCAGATCAAGGTCATCCAGAGTGACTTTGAGAAGAAGCGTTTCTTTGTGGAGAAACATACCCACATAGATTTCATTACAGTGCGGGTCAATGGAACCAAACATCACTTGCTTCAAACCAAACATAGCCATTTGTTATTCACAGTGATGTTCCAGATGTTAAATCCCTACCTATATTGGCAATAAACTTTTTGCAGGGGACAATTACTGTTTACACTGGCTGATTTAGGCACTGCTTGGTGATTCCTCATGTCCTGCTCTTCCTCCATTACACTTTGAGAATCTTAAAACTTTATGTGTGAGTGACATGCAAACAAACCAAACAGAGGAAATACAGTTTCAAGTTGCGGTGTATACAGGATCTAGTATCTTGAGAGGTAATAGGTCTATATTACCACAGCTTTCAGAATCTCACCTCTAAACAGACGCTGGCCTTCTGTGAGTTAAATGCTAGCACCCATCAATATTAATTCCCATACACCAGCCTTTAGAGCGATATAAACCGTGACAACCTTTCTGAACAGTGGTGAACAGTGGTGATTACATTCTTGAGCATCTAAGGAATTGTTAATCTGTCTCTGTCTGGTTATTTTGCATTAGTGATACCCATATATTCATACCATCATACCGTAGTGCACAATACTTGAGGGTATGGTTTTATGATGGTCACAGTGGGGTGATGCCATCATTTTGTAGATCTAACAGTGGTTTTGAATCAGAATCAGAAAACTTTGCTTTGTGCACTGGTTGTGTCTTCTGGGGGTGTGGATGGTGGCACTGGTGAAGGTTTTTTTTTTGTCTTGCTGAACACACTGACATTTATTCCACATTACTTTACTTTCATTTTGCCATCCAGAAGGGAGTTGTTTTGAAATGTTGCTAATACTACATATACTTGGCCTATTAATGACAGGGGTATAAGTGTGTGTGTGTGTGTGTGTGTGTGTGTGTGTGTGTGTGTGTGTGTGTGTGTGTGTGTGTGTGTGTGATCCAGTGTTCTTTTTCCTAGCACTAAGTGACACTATGCATACACATTTTCACATACACACACTCATCGGAAGTAAAGGAGTGGTGAGACTGCCAAAAGTGCTGAATCCTCTCCTATTTATCATTTTGGACTAAAAGCCCTCTCCCAAAGTACTCTAGGTATTTAAATCTCTCCTGTTGCTCCAGACTTCAGACTCAGGAATTAGATTAAAAACTCTCAATGTCATGAGGTACAGTCGTTTAGCTGTCTCGCAGTGGCGTCAGGTTCAATATGGCTTTAAAAAGTCAGTGCTCTGGACAGTCTGATGGACATAATCAAAGGGTCATGTGCAATAAATATGGCATTTAAGGAAACTGGAATGTTACAAGATATTTTTAATGAGAAAAAATAGCGCACAGAATAGTGTGCACTCTTTGGTGGTCTGGCGCCCCACCTAGAGTGTGACCCTGCCTCGTACCCACTGAGCCCAGGATAGGCTCCGGATACCCGCGGCCCAACATGAATAAATGAATGAAAATATGGCATAGTTTACTACTATTTGTTCACAGTATAAAACAAAACCAGATTCTAAACTTACGATTTTACATTTGGTGTTAAAATGTCCTGGATGATTGGATCACAAGTGGACAGTAAATACAAATGGAAACAACCTCCAAGACGTTTTGTGATCCACTCAAAGCATACAAACATATTTTGTAGGGTAACACATCTTGATGCTTATCTGACAAGGATGTCAAAGGAAAATATGTAACACGAGAGGAAAAAAATAGGTACGAACTTCCTTATGTTGAGAACCAGTTACAAAATCTGAACACAAGTAGTCAAATTGGAGACGTGTGATGGACGCAGGTGTAAACAAAGAAGTGGAGCATGGACTCAACATGAATTCATACCCTACAAATCAGAGACTTGTGCCCCAACCATACATCCATCTATTGGTCTTTTCAGCATTATTTATAGGATGCATGGATGCAACAAGGTCAACCTACTCTGAAAGAAAGCTCACTCACACTCTCCCTCCCTCCCTCCCTCCCTCACACACACTCACCTGTGCTATAACTGAACAAGCTGCTCTCACCAAGGACAGATGCTCATCTTTGAGTTAGTAGTTAAAATATAAAAGCCATTTTTATATGCCTTAATTCAGCCTTCTACGTATATGTGAGTGTGTGTGTGCCTGTGTGTGAAAGAAAGGGAGAGAGATAGTGTGTAAGAGGATCCTGTTAATGGAGGTTATCTTGAGTTTAATAGCGCAGATGAAACAGCGTGACAGAGCATTAACACAAAACCACAGGTCAGATAAGTGTGTAGTTTGTAAAAGTGTGTGTGAGCCTGCGTGTGTGTTTGTTCCATGTCATGTCACTGTGGTCTTCGTGGCTAATGGAAGAGCCTCCCTCGCAATCACAGAACTATTCTGGGTAGACAGAAGGAGTTGGGGGGCAGAATATGAAAAGAAAACTCTCAAAGAAAGACCCTTGAGCTGGGTGTTGATATGCAAATGAAGACATAATACATGCTAATAGATCCCTTCGATTAAAGAAGCATTTGAGGGTATTCATATTATAACGAGGACACAAAAATATTCAAGAGACGGAGGAGGGGCATGCTGCAGAGAGGGTGGGGCATCACACTCACTCGCATCTCAATGAAGAAAAAAAATGATGGCTAATTGTAGACCAGAATGCTAATACGGGGAGGCAAATGCAAATAAGACAGAAGAGCAGAATAAAAATAGCCCAAAGGAATAAAGAATATCCCTTCAGTTTCTAATTAGAAAGATTGGTACTGGAGTTCAACCTAGGGTGTGAATTATGGAGGGAGACTCCGGGTTAAGATATGAACCTCCCCAAAATAAGCTGATCAGAGGAAAGTGTGTTGTTCTCAGTCAGTGTTAAGCACTAAAATGAAAGTGACCATTCAGTCATACGTGAACACACCACAGCACACAGTGTGAACAGCACAATATTCTTTCTCTGGATTGAACTCATTCACCAAGTGAAGCAGCAGGCAGCCAGGAACACAGCGCCCGGGGAGCAGTGTGTGGGAACAGTAAATTGCTCAAGGGTACCTCAGAGGTGCTTAGCAGTCTTGGGAATCAAACCCATGACTTCCTGATTGCAGGGTAAATGCCCAAACCACTAGGCTACCAGCTACCCAACTCCGACTCTAGGAGTGTATTACAGATATCAGCAGGACAGTGGTGATTTTAAGTGGCTGCTATGGTTGCTAGGCTGTTGATAGCTGGTGGTAATTATGATATGGTTGTTACTGCAATATTGCTCGGCAACTGCTCAGGAAGTATTGTATCTCTGTGGTTTTTAATGGGTTGCTAAGTGGTCTCCTAGGTGGTTTCTAGGTTGCTTCTAGTAAATATATACATATACACACACATACATTCATACATACACACATACATACATACATAATACATTAATTCCTGTAATGGACACCATTAATAATAGAAATTCATATCAAATGTAGTGGTGCAACGGATCACAGTTGATCCGTGATCCGAACCGATCTCTCTCCACGGTTCAACACGCACGTGATCTGAAGATTCGAAGAAAAAAAAGGCCGCCCATTCCCGGCCCAAACTTGAAATCGTGCTTGCGTGTCTGTCGTATGGGCGCATTTCGACATATCTACGAAAGACACACAGAAAGCCGTTTGTAAAGCGGGGAGGGGGTGGGGGGCGAGATTCTGGGCCGGGGCCGCTCTCGATGTCGTATCGTGCAGCCGGGCCCTACTCACTATTGTTCTTTCGGGGGTGCGGGGGCTGACGGGATTCTGCGCCGGCCCAAACGTGACCAGGACCGCTCATTACATCACAGCGGAGTGGGAGATACGAAGCCCTGTACTGCAGACACGCCCCCTCTATGTTTGGAAAAAAGTTATAAGCTCACATCTGCTTTGCTTTCTTTCTTTTTTGATGATGTGGACATCATCAAAAAGGTCTCAGAAACAATGAGACCTTAAACTGCATTTTAAGTTGTTTTTGTGTCCATATTAAAGGAAATAATTATCTTGCCCTATATTGCCTCCTAATTTTTTTTATATAATAGTGTGGAATGAGTCTTGAGTTGAATGATTTTTAATGGGCAAAAATACTTAAATGAATAAATGGAGTTAAATTTGTTGTCTGTTTTATTTTTTTGCTGATCCAAAAATTGATCCGATCCGTGAGTTTTTTGATCCGTTGCACCACTAATCAAATGTATTCAATATAAAGACATTTGTTGACACTGTTACACTAGCGTTTTTTAGGCATTGAATCAAACTGCATATCAGTTAATATGAGTAGATATTCGATATTCAGTGTTCAGTGTTGAGATTTCCAATGGGCCTACTTTCATTCAACCCTCACCCCCTCAGCCTCACCTGCACAAGAAACCAGGATATGAGCACGGAAGCCCAGGGATTCCCACTGCCTGAGGTTTTCTTAGCAGGGGATAAGGCTTTACCTGTGAGGAGAGAGAGGGAGAGTGAAAGAAGCAATAAAGAAACAAAGAAAAAGAAAGAATGAGATAAAGAAAGAAAGACCTTTTAATACCACTTTAATAGAGTCAATCCATCTTTTTCAACGATAAGTGCTATAAGGAGATTCTAAAAGAAGAGCCACATGACGCCAGTAAAAGCTGAGGCTCTGCAGACTCGCTGGAGGAGAAAAGAGCGAGGGAGAGGAGAGCAGACCCCAGGTGAAGGGCAAAAGGAGTCCGCCACTCCATCCTGCGCTCATTTATCCTCATTCATCCATCAAAAGACATGTCAGGCATCTAGTTCAGCATATTCTACACAAGCACATAGACGCAACACACAGAGATGGCTGCAGGCTTGCATTTTCCACTCACTGGCCACTTTATTGGAAACACCCACCTTGTGCTTCCACTCACTGGCCAATTTATTGGAAATCTAGGTAACAACAGCAGGAGCTCTACACCAGAGCTCTTTACTGAAAGAGTCACTGCAACGTATACAAAATATTAATCACTATGTTTTATACATGTTTAAGTACACATCATCTATATCATTTTTGAAATAATCATCAAACAATTTAGGCCATTCTAATAATCTTCACTCAAATGTTGATATGTGCTCATGCATACATGTACATATCACTAACGTCCACAACAAGGTGTTAGTTACTAAGCATGTATATCCGCCCAGAGGTTCTAGAGGGGCTGACTGGCAACACATTGGCCACAGTCTCAAACTGTACACCAGCAAGGTGAAGTCACAAAAGAAGGATTTCCAATAAAATGGCCATGCAGCTATTTCCAATCACTTCTCAAAGAGGATAAAAAAAACAGTAATGCACCAAAGTAAACTGAAAATGGGTCCATGTCTTCTGCAGCAGTGATTCATCCACCTCAAAGACAGATCTACCCTCACATGTCCTGTTTATCTTCCAGGAAGCCGCAGGAGCTCACGGAAGTGAATGATTTTCATCATTAGCGCGCTGTGACTCAGCAGTAGGTTTCATTGTATCTGATACCAGAAGTGACCTGACACACCTGACTGCATGCATGTTTTCATAATCTGTCAAACATAATAGTAAAGCTGATTTGTGGAGGTGGACAGTGTGATCACATTATTGTTTTTTACTATGTCACGAAAGCCTTTCCTGAGCATAATTATACGTGTTGAGTACAACTTCGGGGCAACATAGTATTTCAAATTACAACAAATCAATTGTCTCAGAGCATCAGAGTCTCTAAGGTGCACATCCAGTTTCTGATATGAGTCTGAATCAAGTCTTAGGAAAGTGGCCCCTGTAAAGTAAAGTGGCACGTGCGAACACTCCACAGCACACAGTGTGAACAATGGGAACTTTTTTTCTCTGCATTTGACCCATTCACCAAGTGAAGCAGTGAGCTCCCACCAAAGGGGCATGCCCGAGGAACAGTGTGTGGAGACGGTACCTTGCTCAAGGGTACCCTGGGCTGGACTGGGACAAAAAAAATCGACCTGGGCATTTTGAGCCGAGACCGGCCACCCACGTGATTCCGAGACGGCCCAAATTTACCATCGACCCACCGGGCAATAGGAGCCCCGAGGGTACCTCAGGTGCCACTAGCAGTCCTGGGATTCAAAGTCACAACGTTCTGATCACAGGGGTCATTCCCTAACAACTATGACACCAGCTGCCCTTTTAGGTGCAAGTTTTGGGCTCCAAGTGCAAATTAAAGTCTTGAAACATTAAGGGAAAAAGTCCAAGAACAACTAAACTTCAAGTCTAGAGTCTAGAGTCTCTGGAGTTTGAGCTGAGTCTCAAGACTCAGGCATGAGCCAAGTCAAGTGAAGATTCTCACCAAACAGATCATCGCGGGCGAGGGCATAGAGGATGCGGGACGCTCCGATCAGGTTGCTCATGGCAGCGGAGAGGGTGGACGAATACACACCAATGATGACAAAGGGATGCCAAAGGTTGATGTCCCTCAGGAAGCTGTAGTCTCTCTGTAGGAGGAGCCTGGAGAAAATAGGAGTTAAATATAGGCGTGGTTAAAGGTGTAATTAAGATACTTTAATCCTTATGAGTCACAGTCATCACTAGCAATAATCAGAGCATGCTGTAATTCCATATGAATGCATTACTATAAAACCTGTTTGAATAGGACATCATTCAGTTCTGTTGATTTAACAGAAGTGGCTGTTAGTGCTCTACTCTAAGTAATGAGCAGTCAAATCATGCTGCACACCAAGCTCATGGGTGGGAATTTGACGTGACAAATTATACTTATAATTTCTGATACGTTTTTGATGAAAAAAAGAGGGGGAAAAACCCAATATA
>JBBPDE010000001.1:22401970-22417129 GCA_037974605.1 Nannopetersius ansorgii
TCATAGTTCGCTCAGGTTCTCTCAGCGTGCACACATCTACCCACACACACACACACACACACACACACACACACACACACACACACATCACTTCTATCCGCCTCTAATCTCCTCCAAATCTCACTTTTCATCATTTTGACCAAACCAGCCGAAAAACATATTAGTCATACCCACATGTTTGGGTGCCAAAACCTCACAGGAACATCCTTCATCCTCCTCCTCCTCCTCCCATCTGTACAGAGTCCTACTTAACTCTTTCTTTCTTTCCTTCCTTCTCAACCGAATATTTTCCGTTACACTTCATCCTTAGCAGATCATGAGATGGTCAAGGTCACACACTAAACACAAAATGATCTGAACAGCTCTAACTCTCTCTTTCTCTTCTTCTCTCCTGCAGGATGCTCGTTCGGTGGGCGTTTTTATTCTCTGGAGGACACGTGGCATCCGGACCTTGGTGATCCATTTGGTGTCATGCACTGTGTCATGTGTCACTGTGAACCAGTAAGTTCTCTCTCTCTTTCTCTCTCTCTCTGTCTCTCTCTATCTCTCTCTGTCTCTCTATATCTATCCCTCTCTCTCTCTCCCCCTCTCCCTGTCAACACTTACACACAAGATACTGCACTGAATATTAGTTCTGAGCAATGGATTTCGTATGAACAGTACCATGTGTGTGTCTGTGTGTGTGAGCAGCAGAGAAGTCGGCGTGGAAAGGTGTTTGGGAAAGTCAGCTGTAAGAACATAAAGCAGGACTGCCCTGAACCCAACTGTGACGAACCTGTTCTGCTGCCAGGACACTGCTGCAAAACATGCCCTAAAGGTAGAGCGCACCACACACACACGCTCACACACACACACACACACACACACACACACACACACACGCGCGCGCTCACACACACCTGAATAATTGTATGTTTTTCTACGGCTGGTGAAACTGAATGAATGGAAAGGGAGTGGAGTGTTTGGGAGGCCCTGTCATACAGAGTGTTTATGTTTCTGTGGCAAAGTTTGTGTGTGTGTGTGTGTGTGTGTGTGTGTGTGTGTGTGTGTGTGTATGTGTGTGCATCTTTCGGGAGCCTGTTGGAAAATCCCTGGTTCTAGGGTATTGATAGATGGAAGCATGGATAAGAGATGGATGGAGTAATAGAGGCACTACATTGTCATGGCAATTGTGTGTGTTATTAGAAAAGATCAGTGGTGCCCAAACTTCGGGCCTTGGGTGGGGGGCAATGTTTGTGGTGGGCCGAAGGACAATTCTTCACACAAACAACGAAAGCATTCAGGGATCAAATAAGGAAATATTCAGTAACTTAAGTAGATCTGACATCTTCATGGGTTAGCTTTGGGAAGGCAGGTCTTCTCCAGACTGATCGATTGACCCATTGATCTGATTTGTTTTGTAACAGGTGACTCAGACAGGAAAGCCGTGGAGTCGCTTTTCGACGGCTTTGATTTTTTCCAGGAGAAGGAGGACGACCTTCACAAGTCCTACAACGACAGGTCTTACCTCAGCTCTGAGCAAATGAACACTGGAGACAGTAAAACAGGTCAGACACACGTACACACTGGCTCAGTTCGATGTGACTGTATTTGGTCCTCCTAAGAAATAAATGCTCTCAGAAGCCTGGGGGGGGGCCTTATTCTGCAACCACTTATCTCTCTCTCTCTCTCTCTCTCTCTCTCTCTTTTCTCTCTCTCTCTCTCTAGATTTTGTGGCCTTGCTCTCCGGAGTGACAGACTCTTGGCTGCCCAGTTCCAGCGGAGTAGCACGCGCTCGCTTCACCCTCACCAAAACCAACCTCGCATTTTCCATTACCTACCAGAGGTAACAGCCACACACACACAGTAGATTTTTCATGCTACAACCTCAGCTTTAACCTCAAAACACTGAGAGTGCTTGTATATACAGTACTGTGCAAAAGACTTAGGCCCTTTACAAAATCAAAATTTAAAAATTGTTCACACGAATATTACTGAATATACCAAATAAACCTAAATACAATAAATAACAATAACGTTACACAGCAAATAGTGATTGTATTTTAAAATAGATCATAAATTCACCTTCACTCTTTTTCAGGATGAACAGGCCAAACACTATAGTGTTCCTGGATTCAGATGGAAACACGGCTTTTGAGTTTAGAGTTCCTCGGGCAGAGACAGAAATGGTAAGCAAGAAACGCTCCAAAGTGTGTGTGTGTGTTGGTGTGTGTGTGTGTGTTGGTGTGTGTGTGGCATAAATCTCCTCACAGCACACACACTGTGTAATTCCTATGTTATCCAAACACCACCAGCACTGCCTGTGTGTGTGTGTGTCTAGATGTTTGGGTTATGAGGTCAGTGGCATTAAGAACGCTAATGCTAATGCTAGAAACGATTCGATTTGGCACCCCCCCCCCCCCCACCCCCACCCTTGAGTTACATAGTGTTTGCAGCGTCAAATATTTATTTAAGCGTTCCAGTTCAGACGCAAATTGCCAGAGATTCTCTTCAGTTGACGACAAATACTCATACAAATACCACCCCTCACCCTACACACACACGAACACACACACACACACACATACACTCACACACACACATACACTCACACACATACACTCACACAAAAAACCCACACACACAGTCTTGTGAGGAACAAGAAAGCCATAAAAGGTAGCTTAGTAGCTTTGGGTTTGTAGATGTTTCGTCTTAATCGGTGCGTCAACCCCTTGAACTGTAGATCTGTGGTGTTTGGAGGAACCTGCCCAAGTCTCACATGCGGCAGCTGCAGGAGGAGCAGCTTCACGTTACCATGATGACCACAGAAGGCCAGAGGGATGAGATCCAAGGGAAGATCATCAAACACAGAGCACTGTTTGCAGGTGTGTGTGTGTGTGTGTGTGTGTGTGTGTTTTGCTTTCCACCTTGAGTCGCATCATGTTTTTAATGCAGATAATGTCCGATGTTTTAGGAGAGAGGGTTAGTAACAGTGCTTGGGACTAAATCCACTGATTTGATCTAAGCAACCTTTGACCCAAACAAGTGCAATGTGTGCTCTTAACATCAGATTGGAAAAGAAAGCCCAAAGAAGACCCTTCAATGACCATGAAGTTCATTTAAATACATCCAAGGGGGTATTTGGCCAGTGCTCAAATTACCAGTGGTTGTAAAATAACAGCAAAAATGGAACCTTTTGCTTTGCAGAAACGTTCAGCGCAACCCTGACATCCGAAGAGGAGAATTCTGGGATGGGGGGAATCGCCATGCTGACGCTGAGTGACACCGAAAACAACCTGCACTTCATTCTGCTCATGCAGGGAGTCATTCCAGCCACAGAGAGCAGTGAGTCCAGAAAGCCGCTACACATCAAATACAGAAGACTGACATAAACCTATATAGGCACTTAAGTCATTCATTTATGCTTGTTTTCAATCAAATTCTTATGTAGGTGTTTGCTTATATAGGTATCATGCAGCCCTTATCATGCAGCCCAGTTAAATGTTACCAAATGTTCTTTATTCATTGCTAATTTTTTTTTTTTTGCTTTTCTCTGTTAGCGCCTTCCCTGGTGCCGATCCGAGTCAAACTGCAATATCGCCAGCATTCTCTCAGAGAGATAAACGCCAACATCACTGCTCATGTGAGTACACACACAAACAAGAACAAATAAAAACACCAGAGAAAATAGAGCAGATGTGGGAGAGGTACAAAGAGTAAAAGGAGATAAAGAGAGAAGGGTGGGTGGTGGTCTGAGCTTCTGGCTAACAAATGTGTGAAAGTCAAAGGGGATGAAAGGAAGACAAAAGAGAGAAAGGAAAGACACACACACACACACACACGTGTGGTGGAAACCTGTGGAACACTAGACTGAGAGAGAAAGAGAGGGAAGGAGAAAGGGGGATGAAGGAAAGAAGATGTGTTTGAAATCTTCAGGGAGCTCAAATTAGAGGGATGTTCTCTTTCACTCACACACTTTTCTTTCCTCTATGTGTCTTGGACCATTTTTGTTCCCCCACCACCTTTTACTCCCTTGAAACAATATATAAATGTGAGAGAAAGTGTGTGTGTGTGTTTTCCTTCACCCCTCGAATTCCAGACATTTGATTGTGCCTGACAGACTTGTGTACATATGTTCTGACGTGTGTGTGCGCGTGTTTCAGGACCCCGACTTCGCAGAGGTTCTGACCGATCTAAACAGCCGTGAACTCTTCTGGCTCTCCCGTGGGCAGCTGCAGATCGTCGTGGAGACACAGGGCCACGACCCCCGCCACATCTCCGGCTACATCACAGGCCGGAAGTCATGTGACAGTAAGTGTCAATCAAGTAGACCTAAAAAAGGTGCTTTGAGCGATTTCATAGAATAACCGTCTTTGCTTCCCTAAAGAACCATATCTGCCATAAAAGCCCCTTTAAAGGATTAAATGACCTTTCTTTAGTAAAAAAGGGTTCTTTACACCTTTATGGGTTAACATTTTTGTTGAACTTTAGAAAAGTTCTCACTTATTTTCTTCCATGGAACTAAAAACGATTCTTCTGTGGAAGTTCTTTGTGGGAGTTTCAACTTTTAAAAAGGTTTCTCACAATCTCATTGACAAAAAAGTTTCCCCATTCATGGTAAAATTCCTTAGGGAAAAAGAGTGGTTCTTCAGTGAAGGAAGAGTCTTTCAGCTCCAGAAAGGTTCTTCACACTCATGTCTGGCCTCGGTAGCAGGAGTCTGATGGGCATCCCCAAGGTGGGACCCTCTGGTCTGACAGATTACAACCTGATGCGAAGTGGTTTGTCATGTGTGTTTTTGTGAATGTCCATACACACACACACACATACACACACTAGCAGGTTCTGCCAAGGTCGCAGTCTGTTGGCCCTCTACCATCTGCAGTGTTCCAAGCTCATGATTAACAACCTGACGTTATGAGTGGAGAATTCAAACAAAACCCCTGTCTCTTTTTGGATCACCCTTCTCTCTCTCTCTCTCTCTCTCTCTCTCTCTCTCTCTCTCTCTCTCACACACACACTATCTATATTTCCATCTTTTTCTTTAACTGCCGTTGTCTTTTGTCTTTCCCATCACTCATTATCTGTCTTTTTCGTTATTATTCTCTCCCTACCTTTATTTTACTCACTTATTTTGTCTATCACCTTCTTTTTTATCTGATCTCCCTCCTTTCTCCTTCTTTCCTCTCTCGCTCTATGTACTCTCTCTCTCTCTCTTTCTCTCTCTCTCTTAGTTAATCATATCTTTCTTTATTTCTGCTCCCCATTTTGTCGATTGCTTGTTTCCATCTCTCTCTCTCTCTCAACCTCATCCCATAATTCTCTGGGGTTTACATCATCCTGACCGCCGCAGTTGACCCTGGATGAGTTAATCGGCATTTGATTGCTTTTCCTTGGCTCAGGCCTGTTTGAGTCCTGCACAGAGACGTGGAAGAATGCTCCGAGCATGAAAAAGAGAAGCACTGGATTACGGGGGTGTATTGCCTCATCTCACATGAATCTTGTGTCGCTCTCTCTTTCTGTCTCTCTCTCCCACACATATACACACACACACAGACACACACATGTGTATGCACTCAATGATCTTAGGCAATGAGGGTTTTTTTAAAGTAACTTTAGTGAGACTCTGACTCTCTCTCTCTCTCTCTCTCTCTCTCTCTCTCTCCCTCTCTCTCTCAGCACTCCAGAGTGTGATGTCCAGTGGTGATTCTTTGACTCCTCTTAAAACGGGTGCTGTCGGGTCTGCCGTCTTCAGTCTCCACGACAACGGCACCCTGGACTACCAGGTAAGAGCATCCCTCATTTCTTTTGTTTATCAATTGATAAAGGCCTCATTGAGTGTTTCAACATTATAGAGCATTATGGAGCACCCTATAATGTGTAAGAGCAGATGTGAAGAAAGTAAAAGCTTCATAAGAATATTACAGAGCATTATAGAGCATAATAGAGTGTTCAGTACAAAATGTGTAAAAGTAACACTGACTGTGACTGCTCAGCTTTGTTGACTCAGTACTGTAGCCCTAACTGAGAACCCGAACTGATGATCTGACGGTCCTTGCCCGTGTCTGCAGGTCCAGGTGGCCGGTGTGTCCAGTGAGGTGGTCGGCGTGACGATCGAGATGAAACCTCGGCGGCGAAGCAAGCGCAGTGTGCTGTATGACGTGACCGAAGACTTTGCGGCCGGGCCGGCGGGTGGACGGGCGGTGGGCAGCTACGGACGGATGGAGGCCAGACACATCCACATGCTGCTGCAGAACGAACTGTTCATCAATGTGGCCACGGCAGAGCACACTGAGGGAGAGCTACGGGGTCAAATCAGAACACTGCTGTACAGCGGCCTGGACTCTCACACACACGGTAAGAGAGATTAGTTTAGGATAATAAAAATATATTCGGTCTGATTTTTATCTTTACAGGGACTGTATCATTAGTATTATTGTTGAAATTGTTATATAACACAATTATAGCATGTATATAGTTCTATTATATCATAATTACATTAACATATATATATATATATGTTAATATGTGTGTCAGATTGAGGATAATTATTAGTTAATTCCCTGTGAGTCCTGTAGCTAATCCCGATTTCTGTTTGTGTGTATCCAGAGTTGCCGTTCCCCCTTGCTGGTCAGTTTGTGTCGCCACCAGTGCGGACGAGCGCGGGGGGCCACGCCTGGGTCTCAGTGGACGAGCGCTGCCACCTGCACTACGAGATTGTGGTCAACGGCCTCAGCAAGAGCGACGATGTCGCGGTGAATGCTCATCTGCATGGCCTGGCTGAGATTGGAGAGATAGATGAGACAAACACCAACCACAAGAGGCTGCTGACAGGTTTCTATGGAGAACAGGTGAATATATTTTGCACAGTTGTCTGCTAGTTTGTTGCCTGTACCCTTTAAAGAAACACTGTTACTTTACACTGAAGCTTAGACTTGTCTTGCTAAGGGCAGGAACCAGCCAGAGCAAGAGTGTCAAAAAAAATATTTGACTAAATTACAAACCTGTTTCTCTCTCCAGGCGCAAGGAGTCCTGAAGGATATAAGCGTGGTGTTGTTGAGGCACTTGGACAAAGGCACTGCTTTCATTCAAGTCAGCACTAAGATGAATCCTCGGGGAGAGATACGAGGACGAGTAAGCATGCACACACACACACACACACACTCACACACACACACACAAACTCGTACACTCTCTCTCTCTCTCTCTCTCTCTCTCTCTCTCTCTCTCCATTGATTACTTCACCAAAAGTCTACAAAAGTCAGCAGAAAGTCTGAATCACAAATTACATCCCATTCCAAAGTGTCCATGGAAACTAAGTTTATCACCACAAACAGTGCAAACTATTTCTATAAACAGCTTTTTTTCATCACAGCAAATTGTACAACTAATGGCATAAATATCTGTTGGGATTGTTGCCGTTGCTTACTCCTTTTCTGTCCCTCTCTTTCGTTCTTTCGTTCTGATACATCTTCCACAGCTTTTACCATATTGTTCTCAAAAGGCAATTGAAACATATAACATCAAGCCTTCTTGAGGACAATATCATTGAAGTCTGCCAAAAATTCAGTGCAGAACATTAAAACATCATCTCTTCCTCTCCTAGATTCATGTCCCTAACCGCTGCGAGTCTGGCTCCCGTGGCGAGGTCGTGGAGGAGGCGGAGTTTGATGACCTGGTGTTTGTGAGGGACCCTGAGGAGCTAAGGAAAGACCCCCACACCTGCTTCTTTGAGGGAGAGCACCACGCTCACGGCTCCCGCTGGACACCCCACTACAACTCCTGCTTCAGCTGCACCTGCCAGAAGAAGACAGTCATTTGTGACCCCGTCATCTGCCCCGCCCTCACCTGTCCACACACCTACCAGCCCGAGGACAAGTGCTGCCCAGTTTGTGATGGTAAGCTGGAAAACCTTATGGTGTAAACATATAAGGTGGAAGATGTCGGTCTTTTCAACTTCTACAAACCTGCAAACACGCTGTGTAAAGTTTTACAGTATAAAGTGCAGCTCTGTAAAGCTTCCTCTAAGTGTACTGCTTTTTCTGACTTGTTCTGGTGCTTTTCAGAATGGAAAGTACCCAAGGAGATACCAGCTGCAGAGAAGGTAGAGGAGCATCCAGAGGGTAAGTGAACATTCTTCATAAATGGTGCAATCTAAGCGTTAAGTATCTGATTCTAAATATTCATGACAACTAATGTTGTGCATGTTGTGGTTTAGGGTGTTATTTCGAGGGCGATCAGAAGATGCATGCGCCCGGAACCATGTGGCATCCATTCGTCCCCCCTTTTGGCTACATCAAGTGCGCAGTGTGCACCTGCAAGGTGAGGCCTGTCTTACATCTAGAGTGTTTCTTGGCTGTTTATTCATTGTAGTTTGTGTAAAATGACATCATTGCTTTGTTTTTGTTGATTAACTCTGATGTTTACCCTCCTTTAGGGCTCTACTGGGGAAGTGCACTGTGAGAAAGTGACCTGTCCACCGCTCACTTGTAGCCGGCCAGTGAGACGCAATCCCTCAGACTGCTGTAAAGAGTGCCTGACCGAGGACACGCCCCTACCAGAGGAGGGAGAGTTGATGCAGGCGGACGGGCCGCGCAGCTGCAAGTTTGGCAAGAATTACTACCAGAACAGTGAAAACTGGCACCCTCGCGTTCCGCTAGTCGGAGAGATGAAGTGCATTACATGCTGGTGTGATGTAAGTTAACTTTGTAGACTCACTTTCTGTATGTCACATAGCTATTTATAAACATGGGCCAACGTGTGAACACACCTCTGTCGTGCGATATCTGTTAAAACATCAGATGTTAAAACATCTGTTAAAGGGAACAAACTTGAGGAAGTGGGACTAAGGCTGTGCAAGATGGGTTGAAAACATATGGGGAACATTCCATGGCCAAAAAAGCACTCTGGGATTAGTAGTTTTAGAGGTTGATTTCATGCATTCCTAACATCTCTCTCTCTCTCTCTCTCTCTCTCTCTCTCTCTCTAGCATGGGGTCACCAAATGTCAGAGGAAACAATGTCCACTACTCAGCTGCAAGAACATTACACGCAGAGAGGGGAAGTGTTGCCCCGAGTGTGCAGGTAACACACACAAACACACAAATACACAGTCAAACACACACACACACACACACACACGCACACACTTTCTCACAATTTTCTGCTCATTTCTGCTTAAAAACTCAACATGCAAATTCTCATGTTCTTTTTGTACCTTTTCTTATCCAGACGACTTCACCAAAGAGGAAGAGATGAAGATGGTTGAGAAAAAGAAAAGCTGGAGACACTGATCCTGTCTGCCCCCAAAGCCTTCCCTCCCCACGTCCACCCATCCATTCACCCATCGTTCCCCCTCTCCACCTTTAGCTGTCACTCGCCGGTGGAGCTGTTCTGGTAACGACAGAAATGGGAGACGGAGAAAGACTGTACTGAGGCCACAGGGTTTCTGAAGGAAAAGAAACTCAAAGGAGAGGAAGGTGAAAAGAAAGAAAGAAAGAAAGAAAGAAAGAAAGAAAGAAAGAAAGAAGAGGACTAACAAGCTGCTCCATTGTATAGAAAAGTTCTTCTTGAATTGAATGTTTTTTGGGCAGGTTATTTTTGTACAAACTTTTTTGTATGTTTCTGTTTATTTTTGACTTGGAGCAAACTTCAGTCACTGTAGACACACACGCCTTATGCTTTCCTGCTGGTGGTGTGAGTCTGTGCTTGGGATCGGTGGATGTGTGTCTTAAATTGGCCTGTTAAGCTGAGATGCAGACCTACAAGGTGCAAGGACGGCAATAAACTCGTTGGGTGGCAATGAGTGAATAAAAACACACACAAGTGCACATAAACACACATACGGCCTTTCAGCAGATGCGGCATCACCTCATGCTTATCGACGTCACTATCATCATCGCCATCGTCCAATCACAATCAGTATGCAAATACCAGCCCCTTGTTTCAGCCTATTGTACGATTGTGAACCCACAATGGGAATTTTGCGGAATGATTGTGATGTCGCAAAGGGAATTTTGCTTCTACGAAACAATCCTGATGCCACAAAAGGCCAGACTGAAGATTCTGCTCTGTTATTCTTAACAAGTGGGAGGGGTTTCACTAATTCATTTTCACGCTGGCTCACGCCCACTTGTGTTGCACCTGATGTCTTTAACTGTCTGGTTCTATGGAAACTATTGTGTAATATTTTATAATTATTTGCTGTCAGTATTGTGATTATTATGATGAATGTTTTATATTTATTGAGCGCGTTGAATAAATCAATAAAGATGTTCTTTATAAGCTCTTTCTCTCAGCCGCCTAACTCTACCATGGTTTCCACTTCCGGTTCATGTTTAACAGATCATGTCAAAATGCCATTTTCTCTAGCACTTCTATTGCCTTGTATTTACTCTCTGTCTCTATCTCTCTTTTTCCCCTTCCGAGTGGGGGAAATGTGACAAGCAGATGCAGTCCTGCCCCATTCGTCATGCACACACACACACACACACACACAAACTGGTTGGAGGAAACTTTCCTCAACTTTATCTATATCTATAGTATCTGTAGTATCTTCTGTAACCCTGTAACCACCCTCCCCACACACACACAGGCTAACTTTAGACATATTAAATACTTTTAAAGAACCGACCCCCCAACATGCGCACACACACAGAGGTGTACACTTGTCTGGTGTGTTTGGACATGCTGCAGGTGTTGACACTTACGGGTGCGCTCAGTTTCACCTGCAGGTGCTCCAGGTACCAGGCACGGAAAGGTCAACAGTTGCTAATACACTTCTGTGTGTGTGTGTGTGTGTGTGTGAGTTAAAGTGAGAGAGAGAGAGAGACATTAGACATCTGTGTGCCAGGGCAGATGGTGGTTTTTCATGGGACATTCCTCGGCCTTTTCAGTTTAAGTGTTTAAAGCTGTTTCTCTTTTTTTCCTCCTGCACTCTCCACCTTCCTCCCTCCATCACTCCAGCTCTCCTTCCTTCTGTTTGAATAAGTAATGAGAGAGAGAGAGAGAGAGAGAGAGAGAGACAGCAAGTGAGAAAGGGGGAAAGAGAGGGGGGCAGGGAGAGAGCAAGAGAGAGAGAGAATACATGGTTGACCAGGTGGGTAGGAAATGGATCACTGTGACAAACGTAACACATGTGGTCACTTCCACACTCTGAGTGGGCTTTTCACTGATTTTCCAGTAACATCCCATAACCTCCTAAACCACGCAGTTTTACAAGGTTTCAGCACTCAGTCTCTGCCAGGTTCAGTCTATTGGTAAGAGCAATCCAATAATCAGAACCAGAAATGCATGAAGTGGAAGATATGTGTCAGTGTGTGGGTTTATGTGACAAACTGGCAAATTCAAAACAGGATTTTTTGTTGGAGGATTAGGGAATGATTTGTACATATTAAGGCTTTTTAAAGTCATTTATAAACGATATCACCCTCCTTTTTTTAAAAAAACAAGTAAAATCTGGTTTCCATGATATAAGCAGTTTAAGGTCTTGGAGATCTTTACATCTGTATATTTTGATAATGAGTGGAAGCATTTTTCACAATATCCCCATAAATATAAGCGTTTCATATAAATACTGGTACACTATGTGACCAAAAGTATTGGAATGTCTGACCATTACACCAACAGGGACTTTAATGACACTGCATTCAAATAAATACACAGACTTTAATATGGAGCTGGTCCCCATTTACAGCTATAACAGCCGCCACTCTTCTTGGAAGGCTTTCCTCAAGATTTTGGAGTTTCACTGGGAATTTGTGCTAATGAAACACAATGTGTGCTTAATCCTGCCTTAATTTGCCCCTGAAAATACACCAGACCGCTAAATTTGAATTAAGAGCCAATTAATTTGTGAACCAATCCCTTAATATTACCTTAAACATGGATTTAAGGCATGAGTGTGAAACCCCTTAATCTTAAACACTATGCATTAATTCAGGAGGTTTTACTATTTAAGGGACAAAAAAGTAAGTAAGGGAGAAATTTTCCCCTTAATTCTCCTTAATTTCCTGGAAATTATGATCCAAACGGAGCTAATTTTATGGGATACATTTAAGGGGTTGAGCATCATTGGCAAGAGTGGCACAAACAAGAAAAAGGCGCAGCTTCTCCACGGTAACGGTTTTCAGAGGTTCTCAACAGTTTTAGTTTCTTCATTAAATAACATGAGGGTATGAACCTCACCATCTCCCACCACCCCATCTCCATGACAGCAGCTCGCTCTTGCCCTATATGTATCGCGCACACACACACACACACACGGCAACAGATTAATGCTGTTTTGAAATTGTCCGAAATCAGGACATTTTTGACCTTGCTATCCTGGTCCGAGCCCTGCAGTTTTTGACCTGGGCTGAACCTGAGCAATTTGACGAGGATTGTGACAAATCTCAAACCCATGAATATATGCAGCTGCTGCTAGTTTCCAACCATGAGAGGGAGAACCCCCTACTACCATTAACTCACCACTGGTCCACAAAAACTGACAACTGCCCCTTTCCCTGCCCTCTGCTTGCATTCTATGCCATATTAGAATTACTGGAGCTGGTCGCCACCAAACAGAAAAAAATTAAACAACTGGACCATCACATGGCCACCCACTTAAGAACCTTGTCATTTCCTAATTTGCTCAAGTTACCAATCTCTCTCCTGATGATCCACTCAGACTGCAGAAACCCAGTCTAATGACCGATCTGTGGGTTTAGTCATTTATTTTAGGTTGTCGGATCCCGACTAAGCTCTACAGGAAAGACCTTTGGGACCAGTTGGGACCACTGGGTGGAATGACCAAAAAATGTATCATGGTATTTTTCAAAATTATACCAGTTTCACATTATTTGATGATATTAGAAGTGACATGAGCATTATTAGAAGCGGCTCCCCCATTGGTGGTAGCCCACCACTTCACCTGGTGAGTGGGATAAATACAGTGAAAGAATTTACATTGTTCAGACTGTGTACTGTGGTGTGTTCAAGTGTGACAATGCCACTTTACTCTTTAACTCCCTTAAAGATTCGCTCGAGGGCACCCTCTTCTGGTCATTTTTTTACATACACTGATAAAAATAGCGAGCAGAATTCTCATGAACTGGATGTTTTCTGCTGAGAACATCAAGTAAAGCTGGGCATACACTGTGCAATTTTTTGCCCAATTAAACAAATAATAAAAATTAGACCTGTTTGAAATCCTGTTTGAGGGTATCACACTGTCGAAGCAGAGGCACGAACCGATTTAACGTATCCTCTCACACTGCGCAAACAGAAATGGGAGTGAAAAAAATGGAGCAGCATGGCAGCGCAGCTTGTGATCTGTTCAAGCTTGTAGAACTTTGGCAAGCTCACCCAAACCTTTTCGATGTGGCCTCACAAAATTATCACGACCGCAACAACCGTGAAAAGAGTTGGATGGACATTGCTGCTCAGTTGCACTATGACTCTAATAGTGTGACTTTCCTACCTCAGTGTTGTGGCGTGGTGCAGAACAGTTTGAAATAGTTTTGATGCAAGATATTTTTGTATTTATTTAATGAACCAAATCATTTTTTTGTAATTTCCCAGAGGTAGATTTACCTACAAATGTTCTGTTATTTATTTACTACTTTAGTTTCTAAGTAAATAAAAAAAAATCTAAATCTTTGGTCTCTGATCTACCTACACGTGTCGTGTATGGACGTACAGTTTGAGCAGTCAGGTCGCATCAGAGCATATAGTGTGAGAACAGGAATCGTGAGCTACGAAATTCTGACCCCTGCGATTCACTCGTACAGTTAGAGCATGAGCTGAATAACACAACTGAAAAAATCATACAGTGTATGCCCAGCTTAACTGAGGCTTAAACTTGTCTTGTGAAACTTTAACAACGTTTTATTTTTGGCTCAGACTGTTCAACACCAAAATGACCACTTCCCATAGTTTGACTGATGCTAAGTCAAAGGGAAAGTTGTTGATATTCTGAATTCGTCTGTGAACGTGTGGCCAGACCGTTTATGAATTTTGATAAAAACATGGCTCTTTTATTAGGAGTGCGAGGACAGGAAGTAGCTGTGTGTGTATTTTATCATTAGTGGGAGTAAACGATGAGCATCGGTGTTTAGTGTTTTGGGGGAATGAAGAGATAAACAGCAGGTGTGAGGAGACGGAGAGTGCTAGCAATAATGTGTGGATTAGGGATCCACCATAGTTTGTGTGTGTGTGTGTGTGTTATGAAATCATTCCAGTTACCTTGTCTCACCTACCAAAGCAACAGAGAGAGAGAGAAGAGAGAAACAGAAAGAGAGAGTGAAGGAGAGAGATTGAGAGTAAAGAAGAGAGAGAGAAACTGAGAGAGATTTAGAGAGAGATTGAGAATGAAGGAGAGAGAGAGAGAGAGAGAGAGAGAGAGAGAGAGAGAGAGATTTAGAGAGAGATTGTGAGTAAAGGAGAGAGAGAGACAAAGAAAGAAAGAGAGTGAGAGAGAAAGAGAGAGGAAGGGAGGGGAAGAGAGAGAGATGCATTTATACTTCCTTCATTAGAAACTACTCCCTTATACAGGCATATATTACAGACTGTATGTGTTGCTGCTTTTCACTCTTTACTGATGATCAGTGGTCCTGGAAGTGGATATTACAGCCAACCATTATCTAAAATCTGATTTTCAGGAATTGTGATATGCGACTGCCCACTGTTACCAACAGAGGGCAGTGTTGCCTTCACCAGAGGGGTGCAGTGTGTGAATAAAAGTTAGAATCAGAAGCGTTTACTGATCCCAGAGGAAATTCAGAGGAAATGCACTATGATATCTACTGTATTATAAATACTACAGTTAACTAATAACACAGATGGTAGTTCGGAGTATGATAGTGTATGTTGTAGAGATTTGCCACACCATTTGCAGATAATTCATATTTCAATGCAGATACTGTTTATTTGCTGAGTTTAACATAAACATCATTTTGGCTTGAGCAAACGTTACGACACATTTGATATGTCAAGTTTTATGTTTTTGTAGTGTGTTAAATCAATAGAAACTGTGCATTAAATGAGTTTAAGTGTATTTGCTGAAGAGGGTGTGTACTTATTTTCACTTGGAAAATCAGAATCAGAATCAGAATCAGAATCGTGTTTTTTGGCCAAGTATGTGAGCGAACACATACAAGGAATTTGATTCCGGCAGATGGTGTCTCTCAAGCACAATACAATTAA
>JBBPDE010000001.1:22441775-22453384 GCA_037974605.1 Nannopetersius ansorgii
GGAGTCAATGCCAGGGCTGCTGAGGTACCCTTGAGAAAGGCACACACTGCTCCCTGGATACTGTGTTTCTGGCTTTGCGAAGGGGTTTAATGCAGAGAGAGAATTTAATGCTGTTTACAATTAAATTTTAATGCTGAATTTAATGCTGTGCTGTGACGTGTTCACATATGACACATGGACACTTTACAGCTTGGTTATATATACTTAAATCTAGTGTGTGTGTGTGTCCTCTCAGGGCTCTTACTTGCTGGCTGCATCCAATGACTTTGCCAGTAGGATCTGGACAGTGGACGACTACAGACTGAGGGTAAGAAAACTTTAGGGTGGAATTAGTTATCCACCTGGGAGGAAAGTAGCTTTACCACAGGATGTTTTAAGGCTGAATCTGTACCGCAAGGAACAAATATATTTACTGAAGTAAATATAAATATTGCCTTATTTTAGTAGGAGGTTTATGGGTGTGGTGAGGGAGGACATATAGGCAGTTGGTGTGAGAGAGGAAGAAGGAAATGGAGATGATAGTTCTGGTGAAAGTAGAAGAAGGAGTATTCACTCATTTTCTTCAGTATATCAAGAACCCTAACACTATACACTTGATTCCTATTTGTTTTATTTATTTATTTATTTATTTTTTGGTCCATAAATGCATTATAAACGGATTATTATTTATTTAGATCTAAAGGTCAATGATGTAATGCAAAAGGTCTGAAGCCTGGCTCTCTTTGCTCTGTCCCTGCACTCCTTCCAGAAGCCTCTGTTGTTTTCCCAGCATTATTTAGGTTGAGTGGGTTGAGCTGGTTTGTAGGGCCTCTGGAACTAAAGCGGCTGGGCTAGATGTGTGTCTCAACGAGACGCATATGTAGCCGCAGCACGCACATACACAAACACACAGACGCGGGAGAAGGGAGGTGCAGTAGAGCCGGGCAGCTGATCTCAGCCTCACACTGAGACCCGAAAACCTTATGTTTAAGCATATCTGGGACTGTGTTTGTACACAAGCACTAATCTTCCTTGTCTTGCCCTCTAGCACACACTGACTGGCCACAGCGGGAAAGTTTTATCTGCTCGGTTTCTGCTTGATAATGCCCGCATCGTCTCGGGCAGCTACGACCGGACACTCAAACTTTGGGACCTGCGCAGTAAAGTCTGTAAGACAACCCTTTTCCCCCAAAATCACCACTCTTACCACCACCATGAACATTACACCAGTACAGCAATGCTGTTCTAGGTCAAGTATGTTACCTCAAACATGTGCCATGATCCTGATCCTATTTCAATTTACTGTGTACAATACAAAGAACGGGAACACCACAAGACTACACAAGTGCGGTCAGGACAGAACTAAATGGAGATCTAAAGAGAGAGCAAAAAATAAAACACGAGCAACAGTACAGTAATTTACAGAATAATACATACAATGCAGTGCAGTTTGAGGGAATTCAGAATTATGAGTTGTAATATGTTCACAAATGCAAAGGAGTGCAAAGATTGAGGCAGACTAACATACACTAACATTCCAGCCTCATCAGTAGTAGCCATACGCCTTTTGGTCCTGCTTGGCACTATTAGTGTTGCTGAAGCTCTTTCTCCGTCTCAGGTATGAAGACTGTGTTTGCGGGCTCTAGCTGTAATGACATTGTCTGCACTGAGCAGTGTGTGATGAGTGGCCATTTTGATAAGAAAGTTCGCTTCTGGGACATTCGGTAAGCAATTTCCTCTGAGATCAACAAAGGTTTCGAATTCTGATTTTCTGATTATGCTGTTGTCGAGTGATATGAATATTTTGAAAAATGTGATCTGAGTTGCTGTTAAACTAATACAGCAGGGGTGTTGAGCAGTGGAGGGCCACTGTACAGCACAGTGGTTATTTCCTCAGTCTGAGCTGCTGAACAATGCTGCTTAGTGGCCTTCTAGGTCCGGAGCTGCACACCCCTGCGATACAGTAACGTAATCAGGACTAACTCCAGGACCTTGGCGTGTGTGCAGGTCTGAGAGTATAGTGTGTGAGCTGGAACTGTTGGGCCGCGTCACATCTTTAGACCTGAATCACGATCGAACTGAGCTGCTCACGTGTTCCCGTGACGATCTGGTGAAAATCATTGATCTGCGCAACAATGCTGTGCGACAGACCTTCAGGTAGACGAACACCCATTCACACCTATTGTTTTAAACCCTGAGCGAGTTTTTACTGTGTCTTTCTGTGATTTCAGTGCTCAGGGCTTCAAGTGTGGCTCTGACTTCACCAGAGTTACCTTCAGGTGAGTGTGCGTGTGTCTGCATGCTTTTCTTGTTTTTGATTAGAGCATGCTTTGTGGGGGACTCCTCTGCCAGATTTATACCCAAAGACTGTGCAGACTGTTTGAATGGCTGCACCTTGTCCAAAAAGCAGTCCATTCCTTATGACTTCAGTGTAATTGGGTTGGGCCAAACCACTGTGGGGTGAATAGGTAATAAATTCTTTTTTTGTGGGTTTTTAAAAATATTTTATAATGTTGTTCTGAATAATACAGAACTTGTGATTGCATTAAGTGTTTGTCTCTCTCTTAGTCCTGATGGGAATTACGTAGCTGCAGGTTCAGCCGATGGTGGTCTGTACGTGTGGAACGTTCTGACAGGGAAACTGGACAAAACCCTGGACAAGAACCACAGGTCAGTCCAGTTCACCGGTTCAGCCTCACTCTTCATCCAGTTTAAAGTCAAACTGAACTCTGAACATACCTTCTTTTTTTTTACATTGAGCTCATCTGTCTTCTCCTATTCATAAAAATATTTTTTGTCATAATCTACTGTGAAAGATCTTTGTCTTCTGGCCTCTTCCGTTCAGTTTGGTTGAGCTAGGTCTTGTCTGTAAGGAAGCTAATGCACTGGATGGGCAGACAGAGCTAATGCTAAGCTACACTTTATGGTGGGTCATACTAATTAACAACTTGGTCCTACCTGCCATCTAGCATAGCATAGCTTAGCATTAGCTCTGCCTGACATCCATTATAGCTTTAGCTTCTTTACAGTTTAGCTAATCTGGATGCTCCAGATATACAGATTAGCTCAGATAAACCCATGTTTAATTCAGCGTTATCTTTTGTGCCACACAAACCTGACTGCCTGTTTAGGTCAGTTTAGGTCAAGCTGTCCTCAGTGAGTGGTACTGAAATGGACTTAAAGCAGCTGTTGATGCTGATGTTGTGTAATCATGGCGATGATGTTGCTAATTGTTCGTTCTGGTTTGCCTGATTGATTGTCTCCCCTCCCCTTGTTTGTGTTTGACAGCTCCGCTATTAACTCTGTGTCGTGGTCTCCGTCGGGCACCTACGTGGTCAGTGTGGAGAAGGGCAGCAAGGCAGTGCTTTGGTCTGACCTGTGATTGGTCTGTCTCGACTCTGATTCGACGTGATTGGCTGCCTGTTAAAGGACGAAGCGGAGGGAGAGCAGTCGCACTTTTCTTTTCTGGCACTTGGACATGGTGTTTCTCAGGATGCAGCATGTCGGGGCGGGGTGTGGGGGGGTGCGATGGGGAGATAATGTAACATCATTCATATCAGCACTCCTGTTCTCACGCTCTCTTCTCCTCACACGTGCATCTGCGCACGCATTTATCTGGAGATGGACATGTGGAAAGTCTCACGCATCTGGTTTCCAAAATATTTAAAGGAGCTGTTAGTTTAACCACTGCTTGATAATGCCATGTGTGTTTGCTTCTGCCTGCCTTACATATACAACCTCCCCCGAGGTTCATTTGCGTATCAGCGATTTAGCTGCAGTGCCTGGTTCTGCCAAATTTACTTCGCTGCAGCCGACTCGCTCTCACTGCTCATTGGCTGAGAGGGTCGGCAGAGCCACACCTTCCCCAGCGCATCTGTGGACGGCACTCAATATTGAAACAAAATGCTCTTTTAAGTTAAGAAATCCATAATCGCTAAAAAAGATAACATGTCCATTCCTAAATCAGTGTAGCTTGTTATAAGTAGCTTTCACAAAGTAGGACCATTTAATGTTGCTGGATAATTTAAGCCCCAATTTCAGTAGGAAGATCATTCTGGTTGCTATGACTATGGCTCATGGTCAAACCTCCTCAACGACAGTGGGCTTTTCTTGCGAGCCCATTGGCCCTTTTTTGACTGAAATATGGACGCTGTCCCTTTGAAGCAGATGCCACGTTGAGCGTTCTCAGCCACTCCTTCATTTTTGCCCCAGATCGAAACCCCTTTACATCATGTTGCCCAGTTAATGTCTGGGCCAAAAAAGAACTCTTGTTTTATTATTTTTTTTAGCTGGCAGTAAAATGCCAAAACGTTTACTTGTGTTGTCTCATTGCAGACCTGAAAACTGTAAGCTCTGCATTGACATTTTCTTTTAGTGCACAGATTGAAAGAGTAAAAAACAGGCTGTTATTGGATCTCTCACAGCAACGGTTAATGTCACTATTACAGTACACAGTAGAGAAACCTGAAAATCCAGCACATGCATCCATACATATGTGGGGAGTGTTTTCATCGTGTTTTTGCGCACACACATACATACACGAAAAGCCTGTGCAGTGTGTTTAACCAGCTCTGTACATAATGAGCTCAGTGGGTGGTGTAGAGATGACTGACAGCAGAATGAGCCAGATTTTAATTCCATTTTCTCCACAGTTTATTGAATTGCAGTGTCTCATTGGTGCTGCTGCAGGAGGGCAGAGCTTGAATTCAACACGGTCAGATTAATTGTAGGGGTGGGGCTAAAGATGAACTCTGCATCCTGTTGGCTGTATATAAGTCATGATAAAATGATAAATGTGTATGAGGTGTCTGTGTGTGTCTATGAATTCTTGGTAGTTCTTATAAATATATATACATATACATTTGTGTACATGTGTATGTACACATGTAAGTATATAGGAATATATATATATCTATATTTACACGTGTGTAAAATTTGCACATGTATACATACAGGCCGTGTGAACACATCCTGACATGGCTAGATGTATGCACGTGTCTGCAGAGATTTGTGATTATGTTGAGCCCCCAGGTGAGGGGACTGTGTGTGTACGTACGTGTGTATGTATGTATGTAATCTGTGCTGACATGAGTACTCGGACTGCTGAGTTTAATCACATGGTTTTACACACACAGACATGGTAAATCTTCTGAATACTCTCAGCATGGCCTCCTGGGGTCAGTACTGTGCTTTTAAGTGTTTAAGGAATGCTCCCAATTGGAGTACATACACACACACGCACCCACCAGTGTCCTTCTGACACCATAGTCTCCAAAGCTACACTTCTGTGGTTAGGCTACATCTTTGTCCAGTTGTGCTGCCAAATAAAGCGTGAGAAGCCAGCATGAGCATCAACACTAACAATAGCACAAATGGTTCGGTCTCTCTTCTCCTTCTGAAAAGTCACTGGTCAGGAATGATGCTCAGCATTAGTGTTAGTCATTATATTGTCTTTGCAGTGTTCATTTAACAGAAAACCATGATATGCCCTGGTCACAGTGTTTCTGTACTGACCAATAACCTCTCCAGTTTCTGGGGGGTGTTTTGAGGAATCAAAGTGCTCATGTATTCCATCAAAGTTCATTATTTCGTCCATAATTATGCTAAGCTTTAAGTATGCCACCATGGTTAGGGAGTTGCCCCTATGATAGGAAGGTTTGAGCAAGGTACTGACTCCACACACTGCCTCCACACCCAGTGCTGCCCATTCCTTCACTTGGGTAAATGGGTTAAATGTGTGCAGTGGTGTGTTCATGCAAGACTGTGAGAGGCCACTTTACTGATTCATGCTTGTGTTTTTATATACAACACGATCCCCTTGTTTTTTGGCGTATCATCCAGCGGCCCAGTTCACTGCAGGTGTCCACATGCTCATCACACAGAATGTGTCAGGTTAAGATTAAGCAAAGCCCTGTGTTGATATTGGTTGGGGGTGGGGGACAATGATTAAAAATGATTGTTTTAAATCGAATTTACTTTTAGGAATAAAACCTCTCACAATCTCCACCACACGGACAAAACCAACCCTGATCTCGGCCGCAAACCCTGCCTGTGTCTGGGCTGCTGTAAGGATTATGTGTGTGTGTTTGTCTGAGAATTTTGCTGACGGAAAAATCCAGTAAGTGCAGGCCCAGCCTGGGGGCGGAGCCTCACACATCTTACAAATACGACCATTCGTACTGGCCTGCACACACCCCTTTCTACCTGAGCATCCGCTGGGCTAACCCACACACAGGTGAGTTTGTATGGTGGACACATGGGGGGCTGAAGGCTATGCTGGTATGTGTGTGTGTATATATGTGTGTGTTTGGATGGTTGCCTGTCAAAAAATGTTAGCGGTGATCACCAAATCTTGATCTGCAGTCTATGGTGTTCAGGTAATCTTCAATAGGTATAGCGGGATACCAGTCAATATTTCAATTACAGGCTGAAAGTGGGCGTGTCTTATGTGAATGTATTTACTGACTGGTAGACGAATCAAGAATAGCTGTCAGAAAATCAGCAGACTAGATTTTGGAACAAATTATCTGACTGGCTCACAGAAACTGAAAAGACAAAATTGTAATACCCTGAACAACATATAATTTTTACATATGTTTATAACTCGTAGGTTGCCGTGGGAACCATTACCACTGGTATTAATGACTTATGAGATCTTTGTGATAAACTTTATGAGAACTAAATGAGCGTGTCATCGCTCTTCGTGCTAAAATGCACCGCAAAACTCTGCTTGGAACTGATACGATTGTCTTAATTATAATTATGCTTATTGATTATTATGAGTACATATACATATACCCACATTCATTCTGTACTACTGGATGTGTAGTGCATGCTGTGAGGGTGTGTGTGTGTGTCGGTTAAGTGATAATACATTAGATTAGGATTAGGAAGTATCACTGTAGAACTGCTGAGGAGGAGGAAACTGAGATAACAGTCTGCGTTATCTAATGCTGTTGCACTAATGCATTTGAGTAGATAGATAAATAGTTTTATATATGTATATGTACATAGTGTATATATATATATATATTTATTTTTTTTTTTGATTGTATGACCACAGTGAATAAACCTATATACATTTTGTACAAAGGATCAAATAAATAATGATAAATGTTTTAATGTGTGACTGTATTAGCTAAAAAGGAGGATTCCACCTTTTTTTTTTATTCTCTGTATGTAAACAGTGTGGTTCAGAGTGGATATTATGCGATTCACTGTAGAGAGGTGGATTTCCTTTTGGGGGAGAGAAATCAAAGGAACCAGATGTCTCCAACATGAATAGAATATGAATGAATTTAGTTCAGATTTGCCAAAATTTTACTATCAACAGCATTCCATACAAACTCTCAGGAGATAATAAAATGCCCATCATTATCATATATGTGTGTTTCGCGAGTTTGTATGGCATGTTGTTGATGGTAAAATGGGGGCAAATCTGAACTAAATCAGTTTCCTTTCGGGACTGTGGGGCCTAACTTTCACCACCACTGTGAATGATTCTGGCTGCAATTTAATTGTGAATTAAGTTTGTAAAAAATATATATATATTGAGGGATTTGCATTTAGACATTAAGAAGTTAGTTTGGATTGATTCAGTATTTCGCGACTTTGCCAAACACCTGCCGGCACCTCATAGGCAGCTCACAGGTGTGTTTGTTTATTGGTTTGTTTGTTTATTTGTTCTTTAGGTGACACCATGAGTCCTAAACATGTCATTTATAAGAAGCTGTCCCGCGACAAATCTGTAAGTGTTATACTGTTTCTGTCTACCTATCTTCCTTCTATCTTCTATTTTTCTCTCTATGATCTCTTTCCCCAAACGATTATGCTCTGGTCTGCTGTGCATGTGGGTTATACCTGTGTGTGATGTCACAGGTTGGAGTATACATGGGGAGGCGGGACTTTGTGGATCACAGTGACTTCGTTGATCCTGTCGGTAAGCTCATCAACCAGTTACAGCTCTTGTTTATCAGCAATTGCTACAGACCAATCTGTACGAGCTTGGTGTTTCTCGGGTTACTTTATATGAACATATATTGTGTTGGGGTGTAGATGGTGTGGTCCTGATTGATCCAGTGCAAACGAAAGGAAAGAAGGGTGAGAAAAATGTTCATAATACACCTCAGAATATTAGTGATGACTCAGGACTCCTCTTCCTCAGTCTGACTGTGTGTTTGTGTGTTCCAGTTTATGTCATGCTGTCATGCACGTTCCGTTACGGCCGGGATGACATGGACGTGCTAGGGATGTCTTTTCGGAGAGACATTTTCCTTTGCACGCGGCAAGTTTACCCTCCACTGCAGGACCGAGATCGCTGCGTCCACAACAAATTGCAAGAGAGACTCCTGCGCAAACTAGGAGACAATGCCCACCCCTTCTTTTTTGAGGTGAAGAAAAAAACGCACACTGCATTTTGTAATTTCCACCTGTAGGGATGGAACAGTACGAGTCCTTGGCACTGTAGTGTCCTCTGGGCAACTCGGGCAACTATAGGAAGCATGTGTTCTGCAGTTTTATCTATGTGACTGTGGGTATCCTGGATTCTACAGTTTTTTCTGTGGCAATCTTTGGGAAACCTTGCGGAAACCTGTAGTGTCCCTTATTTTCTTTATTATTATGATATTAAAAAAATATGGCATTAAAAATACTGTTCTGGTATCAGTTGCAGTGTAGCAAATCAGGCTTAAGTCATTTCCATCACGCAAGTTCTGCGTTCTGAACTTTTCTGTGTGTTTCCACTTGGATTTAGGAACCAATTGTTTTGCGGTGTCCCTCAGACTTTAGTTATTCTGGGTCCTGTAGTTTGCGGACAGATAATGGTTGGGCTGTACCGTCCCTTGGACTTGAGTAATTCTGGGTTGTGTAGTGTCCTTTAGTGATCCTGGACCCTGTTATTTTAGTCTTCTTGGACCTTATAGTTTCCTTTGAACTTTTGCAGTTTCCAGATAACCTGCCATGCTCGGTGGCTCTGCAGCCTGCGCCAACTGATGCTGGAAAGGTAAACAGCAACAGCAGCTACCCCCACATCCCCACATTAATAACTCTGTCACTGAAATACTTGTAACTTTTGCTGCTGTATTAGTAGCTAAGCCAAAATGCGTTTGCTTGTATTGGTGTAGAACTGTGCCGTGGAGTTTGAGGTGAAAGCATTCTGTGCTGAGAATCAGGATGAAAAAGCTCAAAAGAGGTGAGAGATCTGCTTGTGGTTCATTTTTCAGACACAATCTGGGGACTTTGAACTCTCATCCAACTCATAGTGTTTTGGGAAAAAGAATGTGTCAAAATCCAGTGTCTTTAATACCCCTGCCCATGCTCCTCCTCTATCTTTGCAGGAGCTCAGTGCGTTTGGCCGTAAGGAAGGTGCAGTATGCTCCTGATAAAGGAGGTCCAGCTCCATTCAACGAAACCACCTGTGAGTTTATGATGTCGGACAAGCCTCTCCACATGTCTGTCTCCCTGAATAAAGAGGTGAGATTTTGTCTACTATGTGATGCTGATCATGATGCTGTGATGGCAATGCTCACTAGTCTGCCTCATCACCCAAATCAAGCACTACTGAATCACTATGTGCAAGATTCACGAATACATATTTTCAGCCGTGTCATTTCAGGGCCATGGAACAGACATGGGACATTTTTTCTGTGGCCCGTCAAACAAGAATTTGATTTTGGTCTTGACCTGTCCAAATATTCTAGTAGGTGTCAGTGTCTGCTGTTACATTTTTCTGTGGCAGCCAAAATTACTGACACCACAATGAATAATGCTAGTTGGTTTAATTATTTCAAAATCCATCTACACCACTGGTCATCTGATGAGCAATCACAATCACAACTTATCTCCATGGCACTCTGCACACGCTGCATTCATGCTCATCATTTTGTGTCTCCAGCCTCACACATATAGTCTCAGTAAGTCTCCTAGAGGATTATTGTTTGCTGTCTCAGCCTTTCCTCTATCTCTAATTGGACTTGCCTGGACTTGGACTCTAATTGGACTTGACTCAGCTAGTCTTGGAGTTGGACTTGCCTTGGATTTGATGAAAATGTTCTCGACTACAGCTCCAACTTATTCACGTGCAATAAAGACCCAAAGGGACACAAAGTCCATCATCAAGAAAAGCACCCAAACATGCAAACATCTGCAGATGAAGTCCTGCTAAAACGAATCAAAGAAATGGAATGAAGAAAAGAATGACTGCAATTCAGGGTCCAGATGTGTGGGATGAGGGGTTCTTAAAAGTGTCGCTCAAAGACTTCCTTTAACAGCAAAAACAGAAACAGCAGTAGAATGGAGACACACGACTCCAACAGAACATCCACCACCAGAATATGATTGTTCACACCCTCAGAATCACACCCACATGTGTGAAGAGACACATCTGAACATGGAGCATTGAGACCACAGTGCGTCCCTGTTCTCGTTTCACACACTTTGTCTCTGAGGCACAGTAGAACCACACCCCTGTTGAACGTTCTGGCTTCATTTATGAACACCATCTCTCTTCATCACTAAGCTCTTACTCTGTGTTTAGTCTACATCTCAGTTGGTAGACTTGTAGATGGGGCTGTGAGCAGGTAGTGGATGGGGCTATATGCCGGTAGTGGGTGGGGCTGTGAGCAGTAAGTAGATGGGGCTGTGAGCCAGTAGTGCGTGGGGCTGTGGGCAGGTAGGGGATGGGGCTTTAAGCAGGTAGTGGGCGGGACTGTGAGCTGTTAGTGGGTGGAGCTTTCCATAACACTCTGAGTCTGGTCTGTTCTTTAGACATATTATCACGGAGAGCCGATTAATGTCTGTGTGGACATTGATAACAGCTCCAGCAAAGACGTAAAGGACATCACAGTCTCAGGTAAAACACACACACACACATACACACACACACACACAATCCACAGGTGTATCTTGTTCTGCTTATTTCTGTTCTTTGTGTCTCTGTATTTAGTGGAGCAGATTACTAACGTGGTGCTGTACTCCAATGATAAGTACGTCAAGAGCGTGGCGTGTGAGGAAACTTCGTGAGTACCCCCCCAAACTCATACACGCATATAGTTTCTCTATTTGTATTTGATGCTGCTAGCTGGACATGTTGTTCAACAGGTTTCATGATATCTAAATAATCTTGTTAATGCTGTGGTTGCCATAGTGATTTTGTGCCATCTGGGACCACCCTTAAGAAAATGTATACCCTCCGCCCCCTGCTGGACAATAACCGGGAAAGACGTGGCCTGGCTCTGGATGGGAAACTGAAGCATGAGGACACCAACTTGGCCTCCTCCACCATGTGAGGACATGCCACACTGTATCATGGAACACGGAGGCCACACAGAAATGTCTGTTTATTAACTCTGTGTGCATGTGTGTTCAGAGTGAAGGCAGAGGTGCTGAAGGAGATTCTGGGGATGCTGGTTGCCTACAGAGTGGTGGTTAGAGGCACTGCAGCTGGGTGAGTGTGTGTGTGCGTTGTGTGTTTGTTAGTTATTATTACATATAGACACCCACATATACATTTAATACATATAGGACAAATTATAACATTTAGATACTTGCGCATACATTAGGGGTGTAACGGTACACAGATGTCACGGTTCGGTATGTACCTCGGTTTTGGGGTCACGGTTCGGTACGGTTCA
>JBBPDE010000001.1:22497542-22517125 GCA_037974605.1 Nannopetersius ansorgii
ACACACACACACACACACACACACACACACACACACACACACACACACACACACACACACACACACACACTGATACACTCCCTCTAATAACAGGAGGGGTTCTCTAACAATACAAGCACTCAACAACTGATCAAAAGTAAATGATCCTCCATAACTTTTGAGAGTGACTAATTGTCAGGAACTGATTCGGATTCACATTCAGATTTACATTTAGACCCAGATTTAGATGGAGGATTTTAGATGGATTCACTTTTAGATTTACATTTATATACATTTACAATAAGATCTGTGTTTAAAAAAGGCTCATTTTCAGTCTAATCTTTTCCATGAGGAACATATTCTAAACTGAGCTTTCAAACACTCTCTTAATCAGGGTTACAGTCATTTATTTAGTCTGCGCATCTGTGTGTGTGTGTGAGATGCTAACACTAACAAAATTGGCAACAGTGTGTGAAAATCACCCAGAGTGGGCGATTTTCACCCAGAATGCACTGGGCCCTCTCTAAAGCATTCTCTGTCCTGTGAGGGATAAAGAGTCTTAAGATGACTCTGTGTGTGTGTGTGTGTGTGTGTGTGTGTGTGTGTTTGTCTGTTTGCCGGTAGTGTGTGAGGAGTCTATTACAAGCTGTTTGACCCTTAAGCCCTTAAGTTTGCTGAAACATAGAGAGACAAAGAAAGACAAAGAAAGAAAGAGGTATACTTTGCATTGTAAACTTCAGTATAAATGTGTTTAATTTATTTAATGTGCATTATAAGCTATATTTGTGTGTGTGTGTGTGTGTGTGTGAGTCAGCTTATTATAAAATGATGCTTGTGTGACTGTCAGTGCAGTTTTATTTTATGATTACAGAACTGAATCTGAGCCTTATTATAAACTCATTCTCAGTCAAAACGTGTGTGTATGTGTGTGTGTAGTATCTCATGAATTATAAAACGTGGCGGTTCCCTAATGCAACGTTATGAATTTCTAAACAGCTGATATACAAGCATGCACCTGAGTATACGTGCGGTGGTGTATGTGGAGTGTGTGTATGAGTGTTTTAGCTCTATACCACCAGGGAAGACTCTCTGCGACAGCCTCACTAAAGCTAAAAGTGTGTCTAGCTGGCTTCTGCGACAAGACCAGTTTGCCTAACATCCCTAAAATTAGACAAACCTTCTGTTGTTTACATTCTTTATGTGGTTTACGTTGTTTCCAGTAGACGATAACCAAAACCAATGTCTGTCTTTTTTTACACCAGGCTGTAATACAGCTGGTATATAAAAAAAGATCTCATTCCAGCAGTCATAGGCAGTGTTTTGCTCTGCTTACAAAGACATGCAAAAAGATCTATCCTGCTACCAGCTTAATAAAACTGGTATCATCCCATAATGAGAAAAAAATTGATCTTTTTTATTACACACCCACAGAAATGCCGAATCTTATTTTAACCTCACCTGTGATGTGGTACGTGACCTGACGGTTGCCAGGAGAGCTGTCGTCATCCCGCGTATTCAGCACAGCCACCACTTCACCCGGCGCGTCACTCTCTCGGACACTGCCATAGTAACGTGGCTGAAGGAATTCAGGCATGTTGTCGTTGGAGTCACCCACGGCTATGGTGACTGTCGTTGATGATGACAGGCTGTTGGGGTCACCGAGGTCATATGCCCAGACAACAAGACTGTGGGCAGGGCTGTATTCATGGTCTAGTCCCTTCAGTGTCGATATCCAACCGGAACTGCTGTCAATTGTAAAGTAACTCGCCTCCTCCATGTCCTCACTGCCTGACCCAAGCAGTCCAGGTGGAGCAAGGCTGTATGTCACCTGTCCATTGGCTGCCCAATCAGGGTCCATCGCTCGCACCTGGAGCACCCTGGTACCGGCAGGAAGTCCCTCGCTGACAGAGGCCTCATATGCATCAGATTCGAAAGCTGGTTTATTGTCGTTAACATCAAGGACTTTCACTTCCACGTCCACCGCAGAGACTGCATCTACAAGTCCCTGCTGGAGTGTGGCAGCCACCTTAAAACGGAACACTGATGTTCGCTCTCGGTCCAGCGGCTTGTCAAGTTTTATCATTCCGCTTGTCCTGTCTACCACAAACACTCCATCACTGTTGGCAACGGGGATCTGACCAATCACAGCTGAGAAACTGACCGGTAGTGAGGTCTGGATAACTGAGGTCTGTAGGTGTACCGCTCCAAGCATGGAACCTATGGGAGTGTCCTCAAGCACAGTGAAAGAGAAGTGTGGTTGACTGAAGACAGGTAAATGGGCATCGACTGAGAGGACATGGACATACACGGATGCAAGTGTATGCCGAACAGGGACACCACTATCTGAGGCTTTTACAAAGAAAGAAAGAACTGACCCTCGCAGGGGGCTAAAGTTGCCTTTAGTGACTACCCAGCCACTGTCAGGGTCAATGTCCAGCAGTTCTGTTACCTGCAGACTGGCCTCGCTGTATAGGCTGTAGCTGATCTGTCCATTGATCCCCTGATCAGCATCCCATGCTTCCACCTGGGTCACTAGCGAACCAGGTTCTACATCTGATCGGACACTAGCACGGTACTCAGAGGCGTCAAACAGAGGTGCATTATCATTCTCATCCAACAGGGTGACCCGGATGCTACAATAGCTCGCTCTGCCTCCTATGTCCACTGCAGCCACAGACAACATGACTTCACTTTGCTCCTCACGGTCCAACCTCTCCAAAGTCATGATTTGACCATTGCTGTCAATGCTAAACAAGTCCCGAGCTGTATCTGAGAGCAGAACATAGTTCACCTCCCCTAAAGGCCCAGGATCTGCATCCTGTGCCCTGATCATGATAACTTTTGACCCTGCCGGCATATTTTCACGTACCTCTGCTTCATACATGGGCAGAGTGAACTGGGGAGCATGTAGATTAGCCCGCTCCACACGGACATGAACCTGCGCTGTGCTTGTGAAGACGCCATCTGAAACACTAACATTCAGGCTAAAAGTGGAAGGCATGCGCTGCGTTCGCCGCTGGCCACTTAGTGTAAGAACACCAGAAGTGGCATCTAGCTCAAATAACATCCTCTCATTTCCTGACACTAGACCATAGCGAAGCCGATCTGTGTCAGATCGATCTGCATCGGATGCCTGGACGCATGTAACGAAGTGACCTCTGGGTGCGAGCTCATTGACAGAGGCCTCATATAACAGCTGGTTGAAGACCGGAGCATTGTCGTTTGTGTCCATCACCTGGACTATCACGTGTACCTCACTGCTCAAGGAGGGGAAACCACTGTCAGTTGCTTTGACTATAAAAATGTAACGTTGGACAGTCTCATGGTCAAGGGATCGAGCAGTCAGTATCAGGCCGCTGCTGCTATCAATGTGAAAGTGGTCTGTACTGTTACTGCGGTCGGGGATGATCTGGTATCTCACTGCTGCGTTCTTCTCCGAGTCACTATCCAATGCTTGCACCTGTAAAGCAGGAGTGCCAATCATGGCTGCTTCAGAGATCTCTGCTTTATATACCGGTTGTTCAAAAACCGGTGCATTGTCATTCACGTCTAAAATAATAACCTCAACATCCACTTCTGCACGTGCGCCTGTGAGGCAGTCTGTTGCTCTGACAATTAGTCTGTGAACTGGATTGGTCTCATAGTCCAGCGGAGCTGTAATACTGATGACTCCAGTGTCAAAGCCAATGGAGAAGAGAGTACCAGGGTCTCCATGTGTGATGGTGTAGAGGACACTCTGTCCTTCTGGACTGCTAGCATTAATTCCCAGAATTGGCGTGAGTACTGGCATGTCCTCACTCACCTTTACAGAGTAGAATGGTCGGTTAAAAACAGGCATTGCACGATTCACTACAGTAACAGGGAGGGTAACAGATGATGAAAGAGGTGGTGTGCCACCATCCCGAGCAAACAATAGAACCTGGTATTCCACGCTGGATAGGTCTGCTTCAAAGGCTCGACGCAACCTCAGTTCCCCACTAATGCGGTCCATCTCAAAGTGTCCCAACTCATCCTGTAGAAAGTAGCTAACTTCTCCATTTGGTCCTTTGTCTCTGTCCACTGCTGTAACACGAAATATGGATGCTCCAGGTTCTGCCTCAACTTGCACAGCTGCATAATATGGAAGTCCAACAAAAACAGGGACATTGTCATTAACGTCTGTGACTTGTACACGGACAAGTGCCCGGGCAACCCTTAATCGGTCCTCTTCTCGACCAGCCTGCACTAGAAGCCCATACTCCTGCTTTTCCTCCCGGTCTAAAGGTACTCCTACTGTCTCAATAGCACCAGATGTGGAGCGAATTCTGAACTTCCCACCGGCATTCAGCAGACTGTAACGTAGGGGTTCATTCAATCTATTGCCTAGTGCTGTAACTACAGCTACTGTTGTCACATTGCCATTGTTCTCCTGAATGTTAGCACTGTAAACACTGTGTGTGAAGGCTAACCCACTGTCTAATGCTTCACGGACCAGAACAGTCACCAGAGCTGTGCTAGAGAAGCGACCATCTGATACACGAACATTAAAACGGAAACGGTCTTTACTGAAGGTGCTATTTCGAACAGTTAGCAGTCCAGTGTCCACTTCCATAGCAAAGTGCTCCAAAGAGCCATCGGTCAGGGAGTAGACCAGATCAGATTGGCCATTACTGTCTGGATCATATGCAGAAACTCTCAAGGCCTCCACCCCTTCATAAGTTGGCAGCAAGAGAACAGCCTCATAGGAATCCTGAGAGAACTGTGGCGGGCAGTCGTTGATGTCTTGAACCTGGACAGTGACTTCCACCGGATGCTCAGCTGACAGCTGGGGTCGCCCACTATCCCTCACACTCACATGGAACCGGAATGTAGGTGTGGTTTCATGGTCCAGTTGTGCTATAGTCCTGATGGAGCCAGTTCCTGCATCTACTGCAAAAAAGCGCCTGGCAGTTTCTTCCTGGATCTGGTACACCAGAAGGGCATTGTGGTTTCGGTCAGCATCCGTTGCTTGAATGACCAGTGGCTCACCTGCATCACTCAGAACCACACTGTTCAACCCTGCACCTTCACTGATGGTGCCCTGATACTGCAGCTGTTGGAAAACTGGTGCATTGTCGTTCTGGTCAAGCACAGCAACAGTTACTGTGGCATTGGAAGACTGTCCAGCCATATTGCTAGCTGTGACCGTCAGTATGTATGAGGAAACCATCTCAAAGTCTAGTGCCTTTTGTGTTGTAATCACACCACTGTACTGGTTGATGCGGAATGTCCGGCCACCATTGCCGTGGCGAATGTCGTAGGTCAGCGTAGACAGACTGAGGGCATTCACTGTAGTTACAGAGGTCCCGATGGACACTCCCTCTGCAACCTCGGCTTGGTACTCACTCTGAGGAAATTTGGGGGGTGCGTTGTCAGAGAGGGTGACTGTGATGCGGACTACAGCATTGGCAGACAAAGCAGGAGATCCATTATCCACAGCTTTGACGGTTAATACGTAGTGACCAATATTGGATAAGTCCAGTTCCTGGGCCACAGAGATTATTCCCAAAACAGGATCAATCCGGAAGGTATTCCCAGAGTTTCCTATGAAACAGTAAGATAGATGTTTAGTTAGTAGAATGTTATATTTTTGTGTGCTGTTAGTATGTGGATGTATGCATAGTTATATGCATGTGTGTGTGTGTGTGTGTGTGTGTGTGTGTGTGTTCATCAGAGAACAAATTATTGAAAACAAATAGTACCCTTGACAACATTGTGGGGACTTCTTTTCCCAAATTAGAAAAGTAAAACAGGTCAAAGCTGGTCTTTAGTTTGCTGAGCTTAATGTTACGGTTAAAGCAAAGCATCTACATAAAAACATAGAAATACCTCACAAAGTCATGAACAAACAAGAATGAGAGATTACCTGAGTCTATACTATAGCTGATTTGAGCATTCTGGCCCTTGTCTTTATCCAAAGCAGTCACTGTGAGGACTGCAGATCCCAGAGCCACTGATTCATACACTTGCCCATCATACATCGCCATGGTGAACTGCGGGGTGTGGTCATTCACATCTTCTACGCCAATGAGCACACGAGCCAGACTCCGTCTGTAAGGGAATTCTTGATCTTTCACCTGAGAGAGCAGGGAAAAGGGAAAAAATACATACTGGTTGAGGAAGATAGCTAAACACACACACACACACACAAATCAGCGCCAGACAGTAGAGATAACATCTCTCCGTGGATTACAATAACACATTTCATCTGTTTCGCGGGCTGCCAGAATATCTGAGCACTTATTAAAGATGGCATACGCACACAGTTGGGCACACACACACATACACGCATGCACACACACGCCCACAAGCGCCTTTCATCTGGGGAGTGCTGAAACAGAGAGTGAGTGTGATCAGATCGATAATTAGATTGCAGCGCCGGGAAACAGGTGGAGATGACATTAAAAACACGCGCTGCCTGCCAAAGCTCACGCACCACAGCCACCAATCATCAACTCCCATCAGACCAGAGAGAAAAAGAGAGAGAGAGAGAGAGAGAGAGAGAGAGAGATAAAGAAAGAGAGTGAGAGAGAGAGACAGAGAGAGATGCAGCCAGAAAAAGAGCAAGGCCAAGAGAGCAGCAGAGACAAACAGACATGGACAGGCGAGAATGGAAAGAAAGGAGATACAAAGAGTGGCAGTAACAGCGAAAGAGAGAGACACAGAGAGAGAGAGGACACGAGAAGCAATTTTCAGATTTACCCTCGCTGAACCCACGACAAACGCTGTCTTTCATCACCAAACTTTTATAATCATTTCCCTACAGTCTACCACAGCACACCTCATACCACCCAATAACCCCCCAGGTTCGCTTTGCTAAGATGGATCTTATTTAAAGTGCAAATCAACAACGGGCCACGGGAAAGCATCTTACACCAGGACAAGAGGTCTAAACACATTTTATTTCTGTACTCATGAGGGCACTATGACTCAGGTTTATTTGTGGGGGATTTCAGATGGAGCTGGTTGACCAAGTGTTTTTTTTTTTTTTTTCCATTTCTTTCTGGAGGCACCCCCCACTAAAAAAGTAGGCTTCCCTCTCTGACAGTTGGCTGAAAGTGTGCTGGTATTTGCAGTGGTATCAGAGCTAATCCTCCACCGCAGTGTGTTCTGATCTCCGAGGGATGGGGGGAGCGGTATAAGCTCCTTGAGATCCTGCGGCATATTCTGCAACAAAACGGCTTTGCTGTATCCGACTCACAGGAGTCATGAAGGTCAGCAGCATTAGGGAAGGTGCAGAGGTACCTGCTGTCTGGGTGCTTGCTCAGAGGTGGCATCTTAGTGAAGCCCACCTGGTCACACCTGTGCCGAGTTTCAATACCATAACAATGCCATCTGTTATGATATTACTGACTGTAGTGCAGCAGTTACCATAACCGTGTTTTTGGTACAGTGCTGGTTACCTGGGTGTATCCGTTACCATATTATCAAGGCTTCAGAGCTACAGTTACCATGACAACAGGACATTCTTTCCATTACAATATCTAGACCACATTGGATGCCACAAGAGCGTGTGACTGTGTTACTTCGGCGTTGAGACCACAGCAGTTACCCTGACAATGCATCTGTATCTGTTAATATAAGAGTTTATGCCACAATGCTATTGTATCATATGCTGTTACTGTGATACCACAGTTACCATGACAACAAGGGACTGTGCTTTTCTTTTCAATACCGAGGCTGTAAAGGTTGCCATATCACTGCACGTGTTGTTATGGCTGGTGCGGTTACCATGACAGAGAGGACGTGTTGGTTGCGGCTCTCATGGTCAAGACGGCGGACGGTATAAATGACGCCAGTGTTGGGGTCAATGCGGAACAGGCGCATACTGCTGGGGTCCACGCTGCCTAGAATGCTGAAGGTCAGGCGGTGGCGCTCGTCGCGGTCCGACGCCAAAACCTGCAGCACCTCTGTATCTGGGGGTGTGTCCTCTGCCATGGTGATGTCATAGGTAGGCTGTGAGAACACAGGGGCGTTATCATTGTTGTCCAGAATGGTGATGTGGACCTGGCAAAGAACACATACACAGATTTTAGATAACATTCAAATTTCAACCAAGAAAATCACATATCAACTAAACAGGACAAAGCGATAGGAATTAATTGTTGTAATATTAATTATAATAAAATATATAATTATATTACACAAAACTATCTGCAAATAATGGCACCCCTGATAAAGATGTGCATAAAGTCTTAAAGTATTTTTTATTGGTAAATAATACAACATCACAATGAAAAAAACATTTGATTTAATCACTGGTAAAAAAAAATCCCAAATAAAGAAATATATTTTTTACATGACACTGCCAAAGGAGTATCTTAGGGATAAGGTGGTGGACAAGCCACAAGTCATGTGATAGATCTAAATAAAATTCAAACGCATTATCAAATCCTAGGAGCACAAAAAATTCTATAATTACATTTTTTGGATACAATTTAAATGGTTGGGTACAATTTGAACCCTCCTCAGATCAGCCCACCCTTCTAAACTGAATAGAAGAGTATAAAAAGAAAAAGGACAGAGAGGCTACCACTAGGCCTGTGGCAACACTTGACGCAGTTACAGGAATTTATGGCAAAGAGTCATTGTGTGCATGTGACAACAGTATCACAGCTGCTCCGCAAATGTGGCTCGAATGGAAGGATTGCAAGAGAAAGGCATCTCCTCACGAAAGGCCACATTAAGTCTAGATTGAGTTTTGCCAAAACACACCTTCTGAGGCTACGTTATGGTCAGATGAAACCAAACTCAAACAATCTGGCCTCAACACCAAATGGGACACCTGGTAGAAAGCCAAAATGGCACATCATCCAAAGGACACATATGTACATACAGTAAAGCACGCAGGAGGTCTTCTCCTGTTTCCCTGCAGCAGGAACTGGGGCACTTGCCAGAACTGAAGGAAAAATTGATAGGGCAAAATATGACCAAATTCTTGAGAGGAACCATCTGCCCTCTGCCAGAAAGGTTCACCTTTCACCATGATAACGACTCACACAAGAAAACTGACCACGCAGTGGCTAAAACAGCATGACCCAGACTTAAACCCTAATGCAAATCTGTGGAATGACTTAAAGATTGGAGTCCACCAACAGTCAGCATCCAAGCAGAGTGAGCTTGAACAGTTCTGTAAGAAGATGAGGCGAATGTTGCACAGCATAGATGTGAAGTGGTATGAGAACTATCCCAGCAGTCTAAAGGCAGCAATTAAAGCAAAAGGTGGTTCTGCAAAGTACTGACACAGGGTGATCCTTTAGTCTTCTAAGTTTGACTGTTTTTTATATTTGTTTTTTTTCCTGTTGCTATCATATATTTTACTTGGAAGTTGTATTGCGTAAATACAGCTAGACTATTTGTTCTCTATGCATGTCTTCTTTTTGTGCTTCAAAGCAACGTGGATTTTGTTCAATACAATATACACACCTCCATGCTATTATATATATAATTGTTTAAAATACCATAAAAATAAAAAAAGGAGTCAGAGATTGCAGATTTCAGTAGATTTGTTTTTACATTTGCGTGAGTTTGCCATATGTAAGAACATGCTGCTTGCACACGTGTGTGTGTGTGTGTGTGTGTGTGTGTGTGAGAGAGAGTTTTAAGATGAAACCCTGCTGGCTGTTCTAATTATAAAGCAAACAGATTTCCGTCTCTCTCTTCTCCTGACGGCAACACGTCGAGCCCCATCTGCGTTTGCTGCTTTCCGATCTTTTTAGGTGTAAAATGAGTTATTTCTGTGTGTGTGTGTGTGTGTGTGTTACCCGGGTTCTGAAATAGTACGAGGTCCTACTGTCAAATGTACAGCATGCTGCAAGAGTAAACAGAGTGGTCGCTCTTTCTTCCATCCTCTTTCAGATGGACTGATTGCCCACTCTGACCTTGACTACCAGGCTGGCATGTAAAGTGGTCAGTAACCATAGCGACACACTTATTAATCCTATAGGACCTTGAAAAGTGGCGCGGCCAATCAAAACATTGACGGATCTCATCAATCAAATGCCGAACCTCCACAACAATCCCTCACAAATAAAGAGCATATGTGTTCACACCCCCCCGACCACTATCAGGTGGATGTTTCTGATAAAGTGGCCAGTGAGTGGCAGCACAAGATGGGTGTTTCCAGTGACATAGCCAGTGAGCCTGAGATACATATGAGAGTGTGAGTGTAGGTGTGTGTGTGTGCATGTACCTGTGCATAAGCCACATTGGTGCCGTCGGTCACTTCCAGTGTGAGGTTGTAGAAGGATCTCTGCTCGGCGTCCAGTGGCTTAGCAATGATGATGGTGCCAACACCTTTCTCCACATCAAACACACTCTCATCATCGCCACCTTACAGAGGGAGGAGACAGCATTACACACACACATTTATGTTCACACAAACATCACACACACTCTTCAGAAAGAGCTCTTCTACCAGAAAGAGCGATGTACCCCCAACAATACACACACACACACCCACACACACACACACACACACACACACACACACACACAGATAGATACACAAACACTTTGGCACTGCCTGGACGAGAAAGAGAGACTGATGTTCTACACACACACATGGACGTACACACACTAGGGCTAGAAATATTCAGCAGAACCAGACAGGCCTGACCCTTGAGGTCAGGTTCCGATGTCACGTCCTAAATGTGGCACTGGGACTGGGGTCAAATGGGGCACTCACAACCCCCCCAACTGAAAATTCCTCTCCTTACTTTGTTTTTCCTTCCTTTCATAACCTGCTTAATCTGCAAACTGGAGTGTGTAAAAAGGCGACAGACCTGTGTTTGTGCTCCTAATTTCCTCTCCAAACCCACCAGTGAAGCGCTACATGTCTTCCAAGTGTGTATATGGAATGTTGATGATAATAGTGGCACTAATCTGAACTAATCAGTTTTCTTTGGGGACTATTTTGCCTCAGGATGCCCTGCACGGATGGGTTTCGTTTTAGGAACAACAGCTTCTCATAACTTCTCATAAAATGCGTTTTTCACATCAAACCCACTCTGTCTACATCTCAAATACTTTATAAAGGGAGGATTTTGGGCAGTGTGTGGAGCTGCCCTTTAAAGTTGGTTGGCTCATTGATGTGAGTGAGGCTAAACTGGTCTTAAACAAATCTGTGTGTGGTTTTAATGGTGTCATTTTTAACACACACACACACACACACACACACACACACACACACACACACACACACACACACACATTAATCACACTGTAACCCACCTGTAGATCTAACACCTGGTTAAGAGGCGTACCTACACACCTCAGGCACTTACTCATCCATCACCGTTCACACAAACACACACACACACACACACACACACACACACACACACGCACACACACGTTCATATGCACATACTCTCTCTCTCTCTCTCTCTCTCGCTAACCCTGTGTTGACCTTTGACCTCCTTCATCTCGCTTCATTAGCCATTTAATGATGCATTTAATTGGTCCACCAGTGTGGGGGTGGGGTCAGCGATAGCTTGAGGGGGCTGTATGCTTCATAAATGTACAAAGACAAACACACATACACACACGCAAACGCACAAGCACACACAGTCTCTCTACACAGTGAAACCAGTATCATCACAGTTCTACTACCCACATATCCCTGGAGTACATTCACAGCCAATCACAGAGCAGCACTGCACAACACCTGGGCATGATGGGTAAGCATAGCTGATGACTAAACAGCAAATAGCAATAGCAGTTCTGCTGAACCAGGAGAGAGAAATGTTCCGATCAGAGACAGAAAAGAAAAGAGGTCTCCCAGTGGTCCGACATTAAAGTCCCAATTCATTCTTTAGTTCAGTACTGGAGCTATGCAGCAAACGTCACTAATGCTAGAACACTTTCATCATAAACACAGCCCAAAAACTTCTCTGGACTCAAACTGCACCCGGCTCTTTATTAAGGTCAAGCAGATTTGTGCTCCTGCTCCTGAGGCAGTTTGTGAAAACAGACCCTGTTGTAAAAAATGGCTTCTCATAGTGTAAGCCTGCATGCTGAAGTTTAGTTTGTTTTCCAAGTTCACAGTAAATCATTCTGTGTTCTAAATCACATCCCCAAGTCTGATCCGGAGAAGTTCTGGATTGAAAAGATTTACCTTCTAGTGTAAGTGATGTTTGCTTAGCAGCTCCAGCGCTCCTATATCATCTTAATATTTGTTAAGGTTCCTGTATCAAACTAGGCCAGTCCTAAAGCTTTGGTCCAAAGATTCTGAATTGTTATCTTGTCATGGAATTTGTCAGGGTAAGGCTATTCTAGCTTCACCCGGCAGATTCAGCTACACTGTATGTAAAATGTTGTGTTAGTGCTTAGTCTAGTAGAACTAATTAGGTAACTTCTTCTCTAGCTGATCCCTAAGCTAAGGAACATTCTACAAAATAAGAGGAAGCTACCAGGTCATGGAAAGTCCAATATTTGAGTTATATCATTTAGATTGCTTTAAGTTCAATATCTGAACGGAATATTCATATTTTTAAAGGCATTTAAGGGAAAATGAACATGCTAATGGACTTATGAGCCCATGGACCACTGGGACAGAGTACAGAGAGAGAGGGAGGAGAAAAAGAGACAGGAAGAGTGAGCGAAAGGGAGAGAGAGAGAACAGTTCGGCTGAACTGGGAGAGATACCTTCTGTAGAACAGTTCCTGCCACAAGCGGTCTGGAGAACATAGAACATCTCACGGAAAGGGCGCGGACCTTCCCACACGAAGCATTTAGAAAAAAGAAAGAGAGAAGAGAAAGGGAGAGAAGGAGAGAGAGGGAGAGCGAGTCGGCAAGAGAAGGAGATAGAGGAGAAAAGGGGAAAAGGGGAAAAAGGGAAACGGGGAGGGAGGGAAGGAGGGAGGGCGGGCAGGATAAAAAAAAAAGATAAAGATAGGCCACAGGAGAGGAGGAACAGAAGAAGAGGAATGAAAGGGCGAAGGAAAGGAATGGGGGATGGATAGAGGGAGAATGGAAGGAGAGAGAAGGGGTAGAATAAGGGACAGGGGAGATCCAGGGTTGTGAGGAAAGAAAAGAATGAAATAAATAGAACAGCAGCGGAGGAGTGCAGAGCGTGTGCGGCTGAAGCAAACAGAAGGTATCTGAACACAAAACGGCATGCATGGTGCATTTGGGGAAATGGAGTCTTTTATACAGACCGCCCCTTCCCCAGCGTCCTACCACTCCTACGGCAGGGCCCCAAGAGCCCCGGCGAGTCAGCATCCGCGTGGCTGGAGCTTCGTTAGTGTACTGCTCGTCTATTACATTACACATTCATTAACATTACATTATCACTGACATATGGCTAACATTCTAATGCCAACCTCTTCTGGAGTCTGATCTAGCTGCAGACCTTAACGGCCACTGCAAAGCCATATTTTCTCATTAAATAATAAATGTATCCAAACTTTTCACAAAAGAACATGAACAACTGATAATTATTTGCAAAGTATTTTGGAAAAATGCACTTCATTTTCCTCCCGGAGTGTTATTTACATCTCGGTTTGGTCACTTCCTCACTCCTCATGCTTCGGTAAAGCGATTTGCTTCTCATCAATTTTGTACGTGTATACAGACCTTAATTGCCATGGGAACAGAGAGCTGCGAGAGATCGCCATGGTGACCGTGGGATGGTAAAGGAGAGCGACACAGCCGCACAAATCATGCTGTAAATCTGTCTGACAGGACGACCACCCCAGCCCTGCCCCAACCTCACACAGTGCTGATGCTAATCTGAACTACTGCGCTAATGCTAATTAAGAATAATAGCAACAGCAATATTTAATAATATTCATTTCTAGAGCAAAATCATTCTAATTTCCCACACAACCCCTTGGACTGGGTTTGCTATTTTTCAATCCAATTGACTAAAAATTGTCTTATAATTGATAACTGGGCTAAAACTACACTACAAAGCTTTCGGCCTCTCTGTCTTCTCATCACCATTTCTCTTCTATGAAATTTAAAAAGGGCAATTCCAGTTATTTTCCAAAATACCCCCTTGATAAAGGGGTTAAGAGGTGGCCAGAGTGGGTTTGGTGTGGTGGCGAATGTAACCAGACCTCTGTAAACTTCCTCTAAAAACTCAGCCACAGAAAGTTATTCTATTAAATGGTTATGAATGCATTGTGTGATGCCTGAGACATTACTTTGAAAGGTTTTGGGCCTAAAACTAAACCAAATGAAACCAAGCAAAGCAATGTGAGTCCAAATATTTCCCAAAGAAATCTTTGTTTAGATTTGACCATAATCAATATGAACATGTTTATTTTAACAGGGGGTCAATAGTGAATAAAACAGCTATATTTGTGTAGGAGATACCTGGTTCCATTCGCCACCAATTTTAAAGAAATTTCTACAAGGTCTATAAAATGAACAGTTTCACACACAAACCCACTCTGAACCACTGGACGAATTTTAGAAAATGTGTGGAATTACCCTAATTTAACTAAAACAGTGCAATGTTTTACACTTTAGCCTCCCTAAAAGCTAAAATGTCCCACTGCAAACTTTTACATTGAAAATGAAGAACATGTTCATGTTTATTTTTTGACTCAGTAGCAACATAATTCTATTTTCCCACACCACCCGTTGGATTGGGTTTGCTATTTTCCTCCCATGGACTATAATAGTCTTTTGTTTAACATATAATTGCTAACTGGTCTAAAACTACACAATATAACCATAAACTATAGTTCAATTATGTTTTTATTTTTTGACTCAAATGAATAAAAGTCCTCTCAACAGCGTTCTAAACCCAAACCCATGTTATCTGTCACCCTGATCCACTCGCCGCCCCTTTGGTGACTCACCTGTGATGTCAAACCACAGGGGCGTGGCTCCTTGTGGCTGGGCTGAAACCACGCCCACTATATCTGCCACTTTGTCAGTTTCCATGACGGTAAAGTTGTACAGCTGTTCATCAAAGACCAGCGGTATGGGGCTGGCTGGCGGCCGCCGAATCCATTCGATGTGTAACCGTGCTGTCGCCCAGCGCTGAGGGCGGCCATTGTCCACTGCCTTCACCTGAGGTCAGAAGACATTGCATTTAGTGTACAATGTACAACATTAACATCATCATGAAACTAAACATACAAAAATCCCCCCAAAATTAAACGGTTCTAAAGTGAACAGAGTGATCCAGAGTGAGTTTGGGTTTGAAATGGTCCGATAAGGAGAAACTCATCAAGTCAGAATAATTCACAGTGGTGGGAAAGAAACCACCAAAAACTCCCTCAGAGAAAGTAATTATAAAATGGTTATGAATGCTGTCCAATGCCTGAAACATTGTTTTACCAGAGTTTTGAGAAGCTGCTGGTCTTAAAACTAAACCCATTCATGGTGGAGGAATACATGCAGGGTGTCATGAGGCCAAACAGTGCCCAAAGGATGCAACCAACTGTAAATATGCATCTGAATGTATCAATTCATGCTTATTTTGCACAGTAAGAGGAAAAACACTCAAACCCCATGTTCAGTAGATGACATACGGTGAGGATGTCGTAGGTTCCAGCGGAGAACTGCTTCTTTGGGGAGGAGACGACACCTGTCTTGGGGTCAATGTAGAACTTGCCGTCCTCATTTCCATCCACAATGCTGTAGGAGAGCTCAGCGTTTGCACCCTGGTCTGCATCATAGGCGAACACACGATAAATGGGTCCACCCCTCTGCTTCCGCCCTCGCTCAGGCAAACGCACCTGATACAGCTTCTCTGGAAAGATGGGCTTGTTATCGTTCACATCCAAAACCTGAATCACCACCCATACGGTGGTGTGGCGGGGTGAGGGGCCTCCGTCTGATACCGTCACCTGCACACACACACATCAGAACAGGCATGATGTACACAGCTGCCAAAAGTCCAGATGTTCTCAAAAACCTTTAAAATAAAATGTACTTAAATTATATAATAGCATGATTTCATGCATTTTCATTGCTGCTAAGTTCTAAATGTGTCCAGTCAGAGGCAACAATAAATGGCTAGGCTGACTACCAGCTACTTGCACACTGTATGCTGCTATAGAGGCAGTGATTGTATCCTCTCAATCCTTAACAGCAGTGCTGGGCTCAGTATGACTTTACAAACATATCGTCGCTGTCTGGCGGAAACCTCATAACTCCACTTTTGAAATTATTAACCAATGAAAAGTGTTGAAAATAGCTGGGGATGTTTGATGACACAGTATTCATTTATTTAGAATATAAATAGTTTTTTCAGTTTCCTGAAAAATAGCCGTTTTGGACATATTAGGTTTCCGCCCGACAGCGACGATGTTTGAGAATTTTCATCAAACCCGGCCAACCAGCCACACGTCGTAAATTCTGCTCTGAGACGAGAAAAGCCGACACAGTCAGAACTAAAGCTCTAATTGATCTATTTAACATTTTACCACTAAGTGCCCATCCCTGTCCTTCTTTAAAGGCTCTCACTGAAGTGTGCTGTAACAGCTGCTTTATGGCTCAGAAAAGGTGATTATCAAATATAAAATCAAACACAGACAAAATAAGTATCACAGACAGTATCACAAACACAGACATGTATCTGTGTTCTGTGTGATCCTCCTGCAAATGCAAATACATGACAGAGAGAAGCACAAACAGCATCTTTCCATAAACAGAGAGCTATATATTAAACGGAGAGTTCTATTGTAATAGAGTTCAGTATTAAAGGTGCCCAAGTCTGACTCTCAGTATTTGTATCAATCTGATATGGGCCAAACTCACTGCTCAAACTGTGTACAATATGTCTTGAGGTTGCAGCATCAGTATCAGTATAGGGAGTATCATTATTGGTGTCGGACTTGTATCAGTATTGACAGATGATCAAGGCTGTGGTATAAGTATCATCAGTACTAGAGACTGATGGAGCGGTATCAATATGGGATTGGCGGACTGATATTGGAATCGGCAGTTACTTGAATTTGTAGTATTGGTATATGCGTCAGATTGGTATCGGTATTCGCAGATGCCTGAGGCTGTGGTAGCAGTATTGGTGTCAGATGGGTCTTGATATCAGAGAGCTAAGGTTGCAGTACCACTACTGGTATCGGTACTGGCAGATACTCTAGGCTGCAGTACCGGTAATGTACTGGTATCAATATCGGCAGATCCTCAAGCCTGCGGTATAGTATCAGATTGGTATTGACATCAGCAGACACTCAAGGTTGTGGTGTCAGTATAGGTATCGAATTGGTATTGGTAATGGCTGGTACATCAGTTCACAGTATCGGTATCTGTATCTGTCTTGGATTGGTATCCGCATTACTTGAGGTTGTGGCATTAGTATCGGTATCAGACTGGTCTTGGAGTTGTCACATAGTCAAGGAGGCAGTGTCAGTATCACTAACGGACTGGTATCAGTTTCAGCAGAAACCCAAGACTGCAGTATCAATCTCAGGTGGGTACTGATATCGGCAGAAGGTTGTGGTATCAGTACTGAATATGAGGCAGTGATATTGTGCCAGCCCATTCAGTAATCATATGGCTTGAAAACATGCAGAAGTTAACAAAGACAAAATGAAAATACATTAAACATCTCCAGCCAGGCTGCATGCAAATGAACCAGTTGTTACCTGCCAACCCGCCGACCCTTCACATGTTCCAGAACACAATGGCACTCAGTTGCGTGAAAAAGTAAAAGTGGAACAGCTTCGCGCTTCTTTCTGAAAGGTGTTATAAAATCTGCCTCTTGTATTTTTTTTGGCACTGTGTTTCTGAGCGCCTGACACGCTCATACATTTCTGAGCGCCTGACAGATTGTGTTGTTTGACTTATGATCGTCTGCTGCCGACATTGTGAATATTCCAAGAGTCAGACATGAAAGCAGCGGAGGCGGCTCATGTGTTTTTATTCAGTACTTTGAGGCTGCCTCCTTCACATAGCCCTCCGACTCTTAACAGATTTAATAAGCAGCACAAGATGTCATTTATTTTAGTGCTTCATTACATCTTAGTGCTATTTTTAGAATCACAGCCAGACTGGCAAATTTTTATCAATATAAGATGGCCTCTTTGATAGAAATACCCACCTCGTGCTTCTATCTCTGGCCATATTATTGTAAACACTAAACTTGCGCTTGCACTCTTCGGCCACATTAGTTGAAACAGGTTATGTATCCACACACTGGACACTTTATTAGAAACACCTTATGTATCCACACACTGGACACTTTATTAGAAACATCTTTTTCTTGCGCTCTCTGCCTACTTAGAAACATCTACCGAACACATCTAATCACTGCTCACTTTATTAGACAACATGTGCTGTCTTTGTGGTTCTCTGGTGTAATGTGCAATTTTAATGGTGAAATATTATTGTGAGCAATGTGCAGTTTCTTTGGTTCATTATTACTGTTTTATTACTTTTACTGTTGCTTACTGGTTTTGTCAATGTCTTCTGTTATCCAGTGTGTACAGACATACATATACTTACATAGGTTTACATTCACACACATACGTGTATTTATATTTACGCTACACACAAATGTCTGCTTATATTTGGTATTATTTGTCTGGGATGCTTTTTATACTATACTGTTGTGTACAGCTTTATTCTATTGTTTTTTACTGCTCTTACCTTTGTACTGCCCACTTTCTGCTGTAACAACGTAAATACCCCACTTGTGGGACTAATAAAGGTTTTTCTTATCTTCCACTGCTTGTCCACTTTATTAGAAACACCTTGAGCTCACACTCCCAGGCCACTTTATTAGAATTTTTTTTTTCCATGATGTGATGAAAAGTGATCCGTCCTCATCCTCATTAAGAGAAAACTGCAGTCGTCTTTTGCTCTCATTTCCCTTTTCTGTCATGCCATTCATTTCGCTTCCACTCGTTCCGGCCTCGCCCATTATTCACCCACCAATACGCACGTGAGTGCATGTAAATTGGCCAATAAGAGCATGGATATGCAAATGAACATTTGTATCATTAAAGCAGTAGCGAATCATTTGTTCAAAGTGTGAAATTGCATCGTTTGTTTAACGTGCCGTCCTTTAATTGATTTCCGCAGCAAAGCCATCTGTTCCCACACACACCGGGGGAGAGATGAACACGATAGGTCTGAGAGATGAAGGGATGCTAATAGAAACAGTAGAAACAGATCAGGAGATGAGAGAGGGGAGTAAAGGATGAGGGTTGGACAGACGGAGGATGAGGAGAGAAAGCAACGGCGCCACTGATGGACAGAAAGCAAGAGACTCACCTCCAGAACATGCTCTGCTTGTTGTTCTCGATCCAGTTTCCGAGCAGTTGTTGTGATCAGACCTGAAACACACACAGTTTAAATAAAACACACAAAACGCAAACACACACACACACACACACACACACACACACACACACACACACACACACAATAAATAACCACTATATAGACAACATTTTAAGAATTTCTAACAGTAAAACTTAAGTTAATGAGTAAAAAGTCTCAGCACACACACACACACACACACACACGAACAAGACTTGTGGGAGAGAATCTTACCAATAGCCAGGTGGAGCCTGTGGCCAGAACACTGCAGCCTCATCCACTCGTTGAGTTCAGCCGCTTTGATGACATTTGCTGCGTTGTCAGTAGTGATGCATGTT
>JBBPDE010000001.1:22575909-22587531 GCA_037974605.1 Nannopetersius ansorgii
AGTATATTATTCTCAAAACAAGAACAATAAGAATATTAGGCTAGAAATAAGATTGTAAGTCTTAGTTAGATCAGGAGATTTTGCAGTGAGTATATTACGATATCTATTCTATAATATCGGTCTGTTACGATTTCTCTTTTAAAATATTGGTCTGTTACGATATTGTACAGGTCTTCTATAAACCTGGTCTTACAATATGCTTTCTGTAAAATGGGCCTTTATGATATCCCTTTTTGAAAATATCGATCTGTTACTATTTCTGCAATATCAACCTGTTACGATATCCCGTCTATAACACTGGTCTGTTCTCCTCAGTAATATAGGTCTGGTATGTCTGTTACAGTGTCCCTCCAGTCTTTAATAGGAACTCTTTAAATGTTACAGGACATCTCACTGGATGACCTAAGGGAGGAGCTTCCAGAACGTCAGCCCAGATATCCTTATTGTGTTGATGTATAAAAAGGTTGTTGTGAAAAGACCTCAGGAACTCCAAAAAAAGCTTCAAATCATACATTAATTCTGAAATTCAATCTCTCATAGCTTACCTGCCTGATGTACTGTAACAGACAATTCACCTATTACTGCAGTTTGTATTAGACATCCTCTAGTCCTTCATTGGTGACCAGATGTAATGTAAATATGTAATGTAAATATGTAATGTAGTGTAAATACTCAAACAACATTGGGTCATATCAGCACCACACACACATACACACACTACCATGTCACCACTGTGCTGAAAATGGTCCGCCACCCAAAATAATCATAACGGAGGTGTTTCATATACAGTGGTCTAATAAGGTTCTAATAAGGTGAAAGGCCTTAACTGAAGTGCACATACATAGTGTACAGCTATAAGCTGTCGCACGCAGATGGAAGAGTGTCCTATCCTCTGTGTTTCATCTTCTCCAGCCCTGTAGGTAGGTCTGATCCTTCACACCTCATCAAAACCCTAAGTGACACCCAGCCATGTGTCTGAGGTTGCATATGAAGAGAGAGAAAATATGCGCTTTTAGTGATCTGTTATTATTTTAGACATGCAGTGAAATTTGATCTTTTCCTGTGAGGCCAAAGCTCTGTCCTTGTTGTCTCTCCTTTGCAATAAAAGTCTCTCTCTAAACAGGCTGCAAACCTGAACAGCAGATGATGTACGCCGGCAGCAAAAACAGACTGGTCCAGTCAGCAGAACTCACCAAGGTGAGGTGATGATGTCAATCACCTGAGGCATGTCTGGCGTCCAAATTTTGCCTCCTTAGTCCAGAACAGGAGCTGCAAGGATAAGTCACTAATGCTAGAAGTTCATAGCCACCCACATCTTTTCCTGTAAAAACACCTCCAAAACTTCTCTGGACCTGCTCAAACCACATTCAGCTCTTCACTGAGATGCAGCAGATTTGTGGACACGGCTTAGAACACAGTATGGCTACAACGCCGGTATACATTGTACAATTTTGCGCTGTCCCTGACAAAAGATGACAATCGTGAAATGCTTTTTTGTTCTTGGGTCGTACTGTGAGAGAGGTTCAAAGACGACCATTGTCATATTCTTGCGGCCAAAGAGTTATCTGATGCCTTCTACAGACTTCAGATTTCAGCAATCTTAGATCATTATCAACACACTGTGTAACATGGATCTGAAAAACTTACATATGTAGATTATACAATGATCTGTATGAAGGTATGCAGATGTACAATGATGAATGCTATTGAATCGTGAGCCACAGAACACGAGGACTTGTACTCCATGCTTTTAATGTGTGCAGTGAAAAATCTAAAGAGGTAACATACCATTGTCCCACATAGCAGTATTTCTTCGTTTGGCCTTGATGCTGCTGGGATTTTTATTGGCTGCTCAGTAGACGTAGGTCATAGCCGCACACACACTGTGTCATCCTAACATTGTCCGAAAATAATCACAGGCTGTTTAACGACGGACATCTGTGAATCTCTCTCGCAATTGTTGCACAATTGTCATCTTTCGTCTGGGACAGCCCAAAATCGTACAGTGCTATAAGACTGCACATGTGTGTCAGCTGTGAAAATGAACAAAACTTCAGCATGTAGCTGAACACTGGGGATGGCTTTTCTTGCTGATACAGAATTTGTTTCTGTGACAACAAATATGGAAGAATCTGATCTGAGATCAGTCTTACCTTGTGAGCAATAGGTTTGGTGTTTGTCTGAAATGGCCGTCTGTAATGATATAGTTCCACTTTTACAGCTCACAGAAAGTCATTGTGTTTTAAACCACACCCACAAGTCTGATCCACCTTAATGAAGAGCTTTACCACAACTTAGGAGATCTATTGATTTATCAGTTGTTTAAATTTAACAATCATCCCTCCAAATGTAATTTTTGAGACATTTCCAGCAAACCTGCTTAAACCACCACCACCCTCCCATTACACAGATCCAGCCAAAACACCTATTTGTTCTTGCTCCTCTGCAGGTGTTTGAAGTTCGGAACGTAGACGACCTGTCGGAGGAGTGGCTGAAAGAAAAACTCTCTTTCTTTCGTTGATTTATTTTATCATCACAGAGACGACATCTGACCACAGATACAAGAAGCAGACCAGGACGTCAAACCGTATATTTTTGGTATAACTGAGCCAGTTTGTTTGACTCTGATAATAAAAAAAAGGAAGATCAAATATGAATATTGGAATGTATAGGAAATATATTAGGAAATACAGGATGAGTCCTGTTTATGTTGATTAAAAAATGAACCAATTTATGTCTGAATTGTGCCTGAATTCATGTTAAATAGACTTAAAAAATGTCATTTAAAGCAAGCTGAACACTGTGAACACTGCTGTTTCTTTCTACTAGTTTGGAATCTGACTTATTCTTTTAATATATATTTTGGTTTAGTGATAGTTAAAATGAACAATAAATATGGATTGACATTTTTCCATATTTTGCACTTCTTTTCTGCCTTCTTCTGACTTGTATGCACCAAAACACAAGAAAGCATGGACCTCAGACAAAACCTTCAGGTGTGAAGGCACCCTACAAAGTTGACAAATTGAATTATTTCTAAACTAATCAATTGGTTCATCTTTATTTACAGCAGTTCATACAACAAAATGACAACATCACCTGGTGAGTTCCTTTATCTGTGGCAAATTGTCACCTGGTGGGATGCTTAATCTCTTTCAACTAGTAAAATAAACAAATAAACAGACACTGACATTACACTGTAAAAGTGATTCATTCTAAAAAAACACCATTGTTTACAGTGTAGCATATGACTGGAGGGTCTGATGTCTGTCCCACAGTGTTGTGCTTAGTCTCACCAAGTAAAGTGTGTAAACACAACAGCGCACATGACATGAGGTCACTGGGACCAGAACACCCTGGCTTATGATGAACATTTAACCAAAAACTTTTTTGTTCGTCATGAAGGGAGGCAGTGTCCAGAAACAGAAAAAAAAAAAAGAGAACTACACCAATATGATCCACAATCGACTCCGCCAGCGTAAACAGCATTCGTTTGGGTACATAAAGGACAGAAGTTGATCACCCTGAAGTCTTTTTGCTTAAAGCCAAGGAAGAGCCTGGATGCTGCTCCTCACTGCTACAAAAAAGCAGCTTGTTCCCTAAAGGCTGACTAAACAGAGGCTCCCTCATAGTTCTGACTAAGAATTAAAGGGAATTTCTATCCAGAGTGGACAAAGGTTTCAGTTACATACTGCGTGTAGGGCATGAAAACTGCCGTCAAGGCTTCAGTTCCTAATGTCATAAGTGCAGGATTCTCATGATGCTGGTTAACTTGCAGCACTTTATCAAAAAAGAAAATGGAGCAACAGAGTGAAAAGGATGAAATGAGGAAATGATCTGGGAGAACTGGGTTTCCCCCAGTCAGCATGGGACTGGAACACCCAGTGATGATGGGGGTTGCAGTTTTCAAAGTGGGAGGGGAACTTTGACAACCGGCAATGAGGGCGGTTGCCAGGGATACTGCATCCCACCCCAAGGCATGTGTTTTTGTCTCAATCACTGTCACTATCGTCGCTGGAGTCTGATGCTCTCTCGCTACCACTTTGCTGTCCGACCTCCGAGTGGCCGCTGCTGCTGTGAGCTGGAGAGGCACTGCCACTCCTCCTGCCTCCCGCCTCACCTTCCTCATCCTCACTACCACTGCGGCGTCCCCCATCCTCCTCCTCGCTGTCGTCATCGCTGCCGAAGATTTCCTCCTCATCCCGGGCCTGCCGGTCCTCTCCACTCTCACTGCCACTGCCACTGGCCTTCCTCTCTCGCTGTTTCCCTCCGTCCTCGTCTTCTTCGTCCTCCTCATCCTCGCCCCGTCGCTCTTCGTCCTCACGGTCTGATTCGCTCTCTGAATTCTCGCTTTCGCTGCCCTTCTCCTTCTCTTCACCTACGTGCGGAAGACAAGAATTGTGTGAATTTACGATGAACTCCAACTGAGATGCAAATACAGGTTTTATAAAGCTTAATTCTCCACTAAAATACTGTTTGTGTTCATTTTAAGTGTGCTAACAGAGCACTGGGATCAGACTAGTACTCAATACTCAACCAATTCTCAGCCAGTATTGGAATCAGTACAAGCCAAAAAAAAAAAATCAGGTATGTTCACTCATGTATGATAACCACTGCAATCTATAATAGTTATAAAATCAAGAAGAACTAGTTTTTACGCCATTTGGTATGGATGAGCATTCAGTGCTCCAATCCACGCAGCCTGTGTTGTGCTAGACCACAGGGAACGTGCCGCCAGTGACCGCACATTTTTGTACTTAACAATACTTTGTTCAGTTGTTCAGTGGTTGTTTAGGTCTTTTTACAAGCATACTGTCTTTTTTTCACATTTCACGTGTGCCTTTTTTAAACAAAACACAGAGGTACAATAAACTGATTCTTTTCTCTTCCTAGTAACATTTGGACACTGGGCTACAATTAAACAGATACATACTTGCAGAATATTAAACATGTTAACACGAATAAGAGCAAACGAACTAAAAAAAAAAAAGAAAAGCTTTGACGTGAAAGATGACATGACATAAGTATTTTTTGGGGGGGCCCATTCTGGCACAAAAATACTTAATATTTACCTGAGAATTATCCTGTTTTGAAAAATAATAAGTGCCCTCAGTAAATGCATTCAATCTAGGGATATGTTGATCCACGTTTTTGTTGAAATTGTTTTGTTTGTTAGTAAGGTTACATCACAGAATAGATAAACTACTAAGCACTTATTAGAAGAGCAAAAATATCAAAAACACAATCTTTGCTGAATCATCTAAATAGTTCTAGTATTACGTCCATATTAGCAGCAACAACTGTGTAAAAGGTGTGGTTACACATTGCATTGCGCCGAGTAAGGTCCAGCGTAAGCCGCAAACTGGAATATATGGATCGGCATATTTGAAGACTGACTAATGGCTATATTGGACCCGATACTGATATCGGATCGGACCCATCTCTAATTCGATCAAATCCAAAAGGATCTGGCTGTTCTTTAAAAGACCAAATAATCAAAAATATGGCAAATAGTTGATCACTTCAACCCTCTGATGAATAAAGTGGATAATTATTTACTTTCAAAGAAAATAAAATAATAGCATAATGGATGTGTATATTATTATAATTCTTGGCATATTACCAGAGTCCTGCATGTCTTTGTCCATGTCCTCCTCCTCATCCTCTGGTTCGTGATTCTCCAGCTGAGCCTTGCGGGCCTCCTGCAGGCCACACAAAGTTAAAAAAAACATTCTTTAGTTTTAGGTCCACAATTCTCTTTTAATATGCTTTCAATTAACAGTGAATTACTCACACTCTCATAAATGAATGCATATTTAATGAATGAAGGGTGTGTAGTGTTTATATATATTCCCCTACTGCATGTAAGAGAGGAAGCCTGCTTGTGTAAGAGTTCGTGCATGTGTGTCCATTTTCAAACCTGTGCTTCCAGCTCTTTCTCGTTCATATCTCTGTGTTTGCAGACCAGCACAGCGTTGGTGGTGGACTGAGCTCCAGCCTTTGCCCTCCTCTTGCTCAGACGCACTCTGGGGAACACATAGCCGTATTACACTCTCCCAGAAATGACTGGGTCTCTGCAAGTTCTGCAGAATCAATGCTACTTTAACTGCTAGACAGCATTCAAAAAGGCTTGTTCTCAACCATGCTAGGGTACAGCACTATAGTAATATCTGATAAAAAAATGACAAGATATAATTACCTTTGTTGTTATTTCAATTTGTATTTTATCATTTTCTATAATTATGTTAATATACTCAATGATGTAAAACCTCTTTTAGGCAGTGGTTGGTGTCTGTGAACTACCGTAACCAATTAGCTGCTACAAGACCGTTGATAAAATACATTGCAGTAATAAAGCTGCAAGCAATATGCAGGACATATGAGCTAGTATACTTAAAGTATAATTATGCAGATCCAAAAACAAACTGACTGCTTAAGCAGGATCATCTGACCTTACTAAGACAACACACTTGGAAAACAACAATTTCAGACAAGCACTATTTTTTCTCTCTCATATTTTAGTCTCCGAGTGCTTAACAATGCCTAGCTTTCAATAGAGTTTTCTCCTCAAGTTGCAATGAATCCCCTTATAGTTGGGAAAATAAGGAATAATTTGGATTTCTGCACCTGTCAAATGGTATTTGATGAGGTGTAGCTGTTCCATTGTGTAATAGAGCTAATGTTATAACAGTGAATCTACAGTGAATCAGTACAATATGAATAATGTAGAGGTACAATATGAATAATGGGTATATTTCTACATATTTAGTAATTAAAAAGTTATTAAAGTAATTAAATTTTTAAATGGGATTATTGCCATCTATCTGCAAATGTTGTTCAACTTAGCAACAATAACTATGAAAGGAGAGATTTGCAGATGCAACTGGTCAATTCAGTAACACACAACAACATAGTTTGGGATTTCAGATCCTGAGAGAACACACACCTGGTCTCCAGCTCGTTGTAATAGACACCGTCTCCGTCTCTGAAAATGAAGAAGTAGTTCTCCTCGTAGCCTTTGCTGGCCTTATTCTTCACGTTCCAGTTGTACTCCCTTGCTATCTTATAGTCATATCTGCAGATAGACATTATATGAGAGAGATGGTGAGAGTGAGGGAGTTAGAAAAAGAGAAACCACAATTTTCAGAGCTGAAAGTAAGACATAGACAAGTCTGCTCCACCTTAATGAAGGGCTGGATGTGGTTTGAGAAAGCAGAGAAAAGTTCTGGGGGTGTGTTTACAGTAAGGAGTGTTATGTTAAGCCTCATAGCTCCAGTGCTAAAATTAAGAAGCTAAATTTCCAAATGTATTTGCTGATGGACTACATCAAGCATAAGCAGAAAAGTGTGTGTGTAGTAGGTAAGATAAGGATACAGATATTTATCTTCTAATCCTTAATCCTACTCTCCCTAATTTTGTGCGATGATTCAGTCATTTAACTGCATTTCCTGTATATATAATGATGAGGGAGTAAACTTCAAAGGTAGTTCAACGAAGGTGTCCCTTCCACTAGTCCAATCCTGCATCATCCATTTGACGATTCCAGTTAAGTTTGAACAAATTAATGCTGCAAAAACACCAATGGTTTGTCCAGGAGATTATGCAAATTATGGTACAAGATGCATAATCATTTAATGACTATTTGGATATTCACAAACAATTACCCATCTCTACTGCATATGATGTTACTTTACTACCTAAAAAGTAGTACTGCCTTAACCCGAGCTTTAGTATTTGATATTAGAAACAGTATCAGAAGAAGAAAAGGCCTGATTAGTGGGATCCTGCAGTCTTATTTATACTGTGCAAAATACTTTCAGCTGCTTGTGTAGGCATGAAAGATGTGAAATATAGTTATCGCTGTTACTGTTGATGTTATAACTAGAAATCATCTTACAGCTCTTCAGGCATGTAGTCCATTTCCTCTTCTACATCTCTCTTACGCTTGCGGAGCGTGTCCTCGTTGGGCAGGAAGTACGCCACAAACTGGTTTCCTTCTTCATCCATCATTCCCCTACAAAGAAAAACAGGAGGTCAGCAGCAAATCAGCTAAAACTTACGAGTGATTATAGGTACAATAACTTAAATGTTTAAGAGGACCTGTCTTTGGAATTTGTTCAGATATTTTTCAATTAAAAAGGGCCCACATCATGGAAAAATTTATGTATGAAAAATCGAAAGTATGCAAACACTTAAAATTTTACAACAATCCTTCCACTGTCCATATACAGAAACTAAGCTGTAAAAACAGAACAGCTATGCAAAGCTCCAGAAAGTCTTGGTCCTCAAATTTAGAGCAATGACGACATATTTCAAACCATGCAGCTGAAACTACATCATTTTTCAAAATCAAGTTTTGTTCCTCTGAGGATGTAGCATTTCAAGCCCGCTGTGATTTGATACAGTAAGTCTATAATTAGTTTTCTCCTTTGGCATACAATTCCATATCAGAGTTACAACTGTGATTGGATCTGTGTTGGATTTAGGATCGGAATTTAGTACATATTTACATTTAAAACAGGAGAAATTTGACTTAGGCAAAAAACAAGCTCATAAGACATTAATTCTGTAATGAGAGGATGTCAACGTTGCTAGTTAATGTCTGCATTCATTTAAGTCAGGAGTCATTGGACAGCCTATATAAGGAGAAGGGAAAGACTGCAAACACACACACACACACACCTAATCATGGCCTGGGACATCATATCTACCGCTGCCGAGCCTGGCACATCTTTAGGAGCAGGGTCAGAGTCAAAGATGACCTGAGCACAAGGGTTTATCCACATCTAGAGAAGAGAAAGACATAGAGAGAGAGAGAGAGAGAGAGACAAAAGACAAAATAAATATAAAGATTCCAACAGTTGCATACATAATCAAAAACAAGTGCAAACTCTGGTATGCAAGATGTAGTCTGAGCTTGGGTGCTACCTTAAAGTCAGGGAAGACAGGCAGCACCTCCACAGGTGTAACTCTTGGTTTGCTGTAGTGTTGGGTAATCTAGAGAGAAAGAGTAAACATGACTATGATGAAGTCAATTCTTCAGGGATCATTTGTTCAAACAAACAGTAGACATTATTTAAAAACTATTTTTGCGATCCCTTGTGGATTTAGCTACTTCCATGACAGATTAACAAACAGACAGATCGATGGATAGATGGATAGACAGACAGATAGATAGACAGATATGACTGTACACATTACTAAAACTGAAGTTATCAATTGTTAATTAATAACTCAATTTGTAATTCTCATCTAATCACAAAATCAAGCAGCTCTGATTAACAGCACTTACTGAGCTCTTTATATTAATAACTGAGTAATAAGCCTAGGTTTCAAGTGATTAACAACTCCGATGTTAGCGAGTTATCATAGAAAATTCGCTTGATCTTACTGGTACAATGAATTTCATGAAAAACACAACATTACTCTGCCACTGTTCTCATACTCACATTTTTCTGGGCATCCTCAAAGGTTTTTTCAATAGCGGCGATCTGACTGTCTCTGTCCTTGTAGATCTCTTCCTCTGTGAACTGCTGCTTGACTGACACACCAATCCTATACACACACAACAAAATTAATCCTATGGCAATATACGAAGCAGTGACTGCTGTGAATGGGCGTGTGTGTGGGAGAGGGAGAAAGAGGACCAGACTGAGTGCATGTTATGGGGTTCTAAATCGTCCTACTTACTTGACCTCCACTTTATCATTGGAGACACCGTATCTGTTGAACTCCGTTGAGATGTACTCTGTCTTCCTCATCCATGGGACCACCTTAGCATGCTGCTGTGACCTGCAAACACACACACAGACTCAGAGGCACATACTACAGACATCTACACACACAAATACACTATAGAGTATTGCCTCTCAATACACTATACAGTATTGCCAAAAGTATTTACTCATCTGTCTTTACACGCATATGAGCTTAAGTGGCATTCCATTCTTAATCCATAGAATTTAATATGATGTCAGCCAACCCCTTGCAGCTATAACAGCTTCAACTATTTTGGGGAAGCTGTCCCAAAAGTGTGCTTATGGGAATTTTTGACCATTCTTCCAGAAGAACATTTGTGAGGTCAGACAATGTTGGACGAGAATGCCTGACTTGCAGTCTCCGCTCAAATTCATCCCAAAGGTGTTCTATCGGGTTGAGGTCAGGATTCTTCCACACCAAACTCGCTCATCCATGTCTTTATGGACCTTGCTTTGTGAACTGATACATAGTCTTGTTGGAACTGGAAGGGGCCAGATTCGTCCATCAGACTGAAGGAGAAGCGTGATTCATCACTCCAAAGAACGCTCCTCCACTGCTCTAGAGTCCAGTGGTGGTGTGATTTACACCACTGCAATTAATACTTTTCATTGCTCTTGGTGATATATGGCTTGGATGCAGCGGCTTGGCCATGGAAACCCATTCTATGAAGCTCTCTAGCCTGTTCTTGAGCTAATCTGAAGGTCACATGAAGTTTGGAGGTCTGTAGCAATTGACTCTGCAGAAAGTCAGCGACCTCTGAGCACTATGTGCCTCAGCATCCGCTCACGATACTCTGTCAGTTTACGTGGCCTACCACTTTGTGGCTGAGTTGCTGTTGTTCCCAATTGCTTCCACTCTTCCATTCTTTCACAAATGTTGGCAGAAGTGGTCTTCATGCCTAGGTGCTTGAAGTTATACACCTGTGACCACGGAAGTTATTATAACTCCTGAATATTTTTTCGATTGGTGAGTGAATACTTTTGGCAATACAGTGTATGAGTGAATATGAAAGTTGGCTTATATTCGACAGGAATTTTTTAAGCAACCTGACCTTTTAAGCAAGCCACAAATTATTCATAATGATAACTGAATATTGTTTTGGCGGCTAATGTGTAAATTCATAGTGGTTACAAGACAAATAGCAGACTTAAAATATTTCATAGCGGTTACCGTATAATTTACAGTGGTCGCTCAATATTCACAGTGGTTACTGTAAAATACATAATGGGTGCAGAATACTAATAGTAGACACTAAATAATTAGTAATGATTGATTAATAATATAAAGTATATATATAGTAAATATAGTAAACTTTATACAAAGTAAATATAAAGAATAATTCATAGTGGTGACTAGAAAACTCACTATGGTTCCTAAATAATTCATTGTAGTTACAAAATAAATTGACAGTAGGCACAGAAATGACTCATACAACCACAATAACAGCTGCATATTGGTACAATGACCATTAAACGCTCTCTGTAACAACTCCAGCATGACCCTGTGATGCCAAAACCAAAACCCTACTTTAGGGATGACCTCTAACCTCTTGGAGCTGGAGGGAGCCTGGATGTCCTCTTCCAGAAGCTTCTCATCTGCAGGGTCCAGGATAACTGAATGAAGAAAAACACAGAACCACATTACAGCTAAATCATGCTCAAAACTCGAAGTAGAAAAAAGTTACTGAAAGTTCACACCTTACTGCTTGGGTGTGTTCAGCATGTATTGAGTATGTATTACCTACAGGACTATATTCAGTGTGTATTGAGTATGTACGTATTGCATTTATTTACATTTACATTTATGGCATTTATCAGACGCTTTTATCCAAAGCGACTTCCATTCCCTAACTACAGGGGACAG
>JBBPDE010000001.1:22587631-22605463 GCA_037974605.1 Nannopetersius ansorgii
TAATTTAAAAATAAACAATTAGTGAAAATACAACAAATAAAGTGCAATTAAAACAACCCCCAAAGAAATAAAGAAATTATTAAGTCTATAGCAAATCTATTTGTTGGTGAAATATTGTAATCATCACAGTTAACACAAAAGTAATTATTATTATTATTATTATTATGAAGAACAGATGTGCACTACTTAAGCCCTGATGTATGTCGCTCTGGATTAGAGCGTATGCTAAGTGCTGTAAATGTAAAGCTTAAGGAACCTCCACATAATGGGAACCATCCTTAGAAGCATTTGCATAAGCTGGAAAATGTATATGTAATAGAATGGGGAAAGGAATTAAATGGTACAAACCACTGATGGGACCGACCATCTCCACTGATGGGATAAATGTGGTGTGTTACTTCCTCTAAACAACAGAGGCAGCCTGATGTTCAAAGAGCAACCTGGCTCTCAAAAACCAAAGAGATCACTGTGGACTTCTGGAGACACTGTATCCACTTCGAACCTGTGTGGAGAGGGTCCATAGCTTCCGGTTTCTTGGCGTCCTTATCTCCGCTGACATCTCCTGGACAGACAACATCACTGCAATCATCAAGAATCATCCTGAGGGTCCTCAGGAAGCACAACCTGGACTCCAACCTGCTACTGAGCTTCTACCACTCGTCCATCAAGAAGCTGCGGACATGCTTTATCAAAGTGGAGAGGCTTCAGAAAGTAGTAAAGGCAGCACAGAGAATCATCAGCTGCTCTCTCCACTCCCTGATTCCCTGATGGAAATTACACCTCCAGCCGCCTCAGCAGAGCAAAACATCACCAAGGACAGCTCCCACCCTGGCTTTGATCTGTTTGATCTGTTGCCCTCAGGGGGGCGCTACAGGTGCATCACAACAAGGACAAACAGAGGCAAGAACAATTTTTTCCCCAAAGACCATAACCACTCTAAACTCACACATGCAGTCTAAGCCCCCAACCCCCGGACTTCCTTCTATCCACCAACTGTGCAATATTTAATAATCAATAATTTAATTGTATTGACAATACTGTGCAGTATCTGTAGACTCTCATTGTCCAAAATCCACTACTCACTGTACATGATCATCATTACTGTGCAACACTTAAAGAATGCGCAATAGCCCACTCATACACTCATACACTCATACATTGAGGTTAAAAGGAGGTGCTTTTAACCTCAATGTACATTTATATAGTAACTATAAAAGGCATTCTGTTCTATTTACAATATGTAACACTGAGGGCTGCAGCGCCCTCCCGTGGCCACCAGAGGGCGACATAGCACTAATTGGTGGCGGTTCTTGTGATTGGCTTTACCTGTCGCCATGACTGCGTTGGGTTTTTAAACTCTTTCCTTGTCTTGTTTTTCTTGACCTCGCATTTTCCTAGTGCTTTTCAGGCGTTCAAGTGAAAAGATAGCTTTTTGGTTTTGCCTTTGGCTGTCTTTTCTAGTCAGTTTGCATGTTTCATTTTTACAAGCCGACATTTGGCGGCTCACTTTCCCACTTGCAGTCAGGGATTGTATCCTGGCGTGCTGAGTGACTTGTCAGCTAGACAGATTCTGAATAGATCCAGAGGATTTGAGTTCAGTGTGGACCCAGGAATCATGCATGGGGTGGCATGAAGAGGTAGCGGCACAGATCATGTAAAATCTTTGAGAACTGTCTCTCTCTTTGAGGACCCTGAAGATCCCTGGCACTATCCCCTCACTGCCGGTGGCCCCTGAAGTTGCCAGCCTGGTTACCTTCAACGAGAGTTCGGCAGAGTGCTCAGAGGGCACTCCACCTTGCAGAGAGCGCTAACTGATGGTGGCTCTTGTGATTAGCTTCATCTTGTCTGCCATCACACTCTCTTGTTCTCTTCCTTTTCCATGTCTTTCCCGAGCTTACGTGACCCCACATTTCCCTAGTTTTCTGGTGAACTTTCTTTTCCAGTCAGTTTGCTTGTTTTCCTTTTTTTATTTTTAAGTCCTTTGTTTCCATCCATTGCCCAGTTTGGATTTCCTCGCTCTACCTAGTTCTTTTGTTACATTTGCCCATTTCTTTGTTCTGTCTTTTCTCTAAGTTCATATTCTTTTGTTTTCTTTCTCGAGTATGAAATCTGACATCTTGATCCCTGGCCCTTGGCCACTTCCCTGGTGCCTCGTTGACGGCATGCACATCTTTCCCACCTGCAGTCACCGTTGCTGCTGACTGGCGGGCACAACTTCACTCAGTGTGCTGTTACACCAACAAAAACTAATTCTAGCTCCAAGCTGTTGTGGCCTCCTCCTAATGTGCTCTTGCAACTTTGGATAAATAAAGGATTAGTGCTGTTGTGTCAGTCAGAGAAAGAAATGAAATGGATGCCATTTGAGCCTCCTGTTTGTGGCTGTGGTGAGGCGTAATACACTTTATAGCAAAAGCTTGGGTTGTGCATTGTAATTTGGACAAACTAAGGCAAAGGCGTTTTTGAATTTCCTGCAGTATTTACAAATAGTAAAGCCAGGAAGAAGGGTAGAAACCTACACTTAAAGAACGTAATGGGCAGCTTTTTGGAGCACAAGGGCTTGTTTAACCTTCAGCATAAATAAAAACTAGACAGAGAAATATCAACCGAAGCTATTTTTATCATGAACATATGTATGAAAAGTACAGTATAAAACACCTGATTTCATAACAAATCTGTTCTTTTAAAGGAGTAGTATATTTTCTAAAATAAAATAGTGAATATGTGAACACTTAACATTTTAAACCTTTCAATCCTCAGTCCATATATAGAAACTAAGCTGCAAAACAACCCATGTTGATTGCGCTGCTCCTGCGATATTTCCACTTATGACCTCCCCCTATTCATGCTGCAGTTACATGGGATGTTGTAGCCCAGGCTGGATTATTTATATTCATTTATTTGAATTTTGTGGGTCAAATAGTATGTGTAACACAGTTCCATCCAGTATTTGGACACAGATTGACTTTTTGCCATTTTCTCTTTTACCACCAGAAACAATTTAACATTTAAGCAATCAAGATGATACTTTCAGCTAGAATGTAAAGAGTTTAACATACACTACTCACAATAAGTTAGGGATATCGTGAGAGACTTGGTGGATGTCACACACTCTGTTTGTTTCACTTCAGACATTTTTGGGATAGGGAGGCGATTGTATTGGGGTGATAGACACGACTCATTGTGTTTTCCATGTAATGGTCTCATTGTGTACAGATGTGCCTTATATTGGGGCCAATACCAAAAGACAGGCTTTTTCAATGTGGCCTCAATTTCAACATTCTGTGGGTATAAAAAGCTGGTATTGTCAGCCATGAACACATGACGTCACTTAATGGACGAGCAGCGCCACCTGGCCATGGCGCGCCTTCGGGTCGGGGGCAGGCGGTCAGATGTTGCTCGTGAACTTGGTGTGTCTCAAAGTGTCATCAGCAGACTTGCATCAAGATACAGAACTACTGGCAGAGTTCATGACAGACCCAGGAGTGGAGCCCCATGAGTGACAGACCGCAACGATGACCAGGACCTAAGGACCTACGCACTCAGCATCGTTATGCAACTGCCACACAGCTGCAGCCTGTTTACGAGATGCGAGGGGTACTAGGGGGGTACTAGGGTTTCCAGAACAACCATTTGCAACCGACTCCACCGCTTTGGCTTGAACGCCAGACAATTGCTGCAGGTGACTCCACTGACACCAAGACACCGCCGTGAACATTTGCAGTGGGCACAAGATCACGTGACCTGGACAATGCAGCAGTGGTCTACCGTCCTGTTCACTGATGAGTGTCGGGTCACCTTGCACAGAAATGATGGTCAGCGTTGCTGGAGAAGGCGAGGTGAGCGATACGCCGAGGTCAACATGGTCCCCAGGGTTTGCTTTGGTGGAGGAGGTGCAGCAGTCTGGGCAGGCATCACCAGTCAGCGCTAAACAGATCTGGTTATTGTACACGGCTCAGTCACGGCACGCTCTTACCACAGAGACATAGAACCCATCATCATCCCCCAATTCCTGAACTTATTGTGAGTAGTGTAATTAAGTAAGCTTAATGTAAAACCTTTTAATGTCTGTACTTCCATCACATCATGATTCCTTAGTTTTTTTTTTAACCATTCTAGTGATATATAAAGAGAAAATATAAAAAGTGCATGGTGAGAGAGGGCTATGTACACATATAATGACAAACTGCCAATAAATGCTCAGCTCACTCTTTCCTTCAGGACATATTTTAGTAATGAGCAATCATACTGATATGTGACATCCATTTAATACTATAGCACACAACACTTTACACTTACACAACACTTTACACTCACAGTGCACTGTCACTTTACTGTACTTTATACAACTCGAGACTACTGGTGCTAGTCACTGTTGCTGCACTGTTCTATCTGTGAAGAGGGTGTTCAAGTAAGAATTTCATTGTACTCTGTACACATAACAATAAACATCAACTTCCATAGGCAGGGAGACAACGTTGAAATATAAGGGATGTTATTTGTATTGCACAGTAATATAAGGCCACCTTGGGGCACAGAACTTGCTGTATAATATCCTTATTATTGTTATGTACCTTGATGCACAGTTGGCTTATGAATCATGCAACATAAAGTGCAACATGTGTAATGCTATTTTTCCAATCTAACAAAAAATGGATGAGCTGAGCAATAAATACTGCCTGTCAGCAGACTCCAGAAGAGCCCCGTTGTCCACTATGTCACAGTGAAGTCCAGTCTGAGACATGTTGCAGATTTACTGGCTGCTCTGCTGTTTAGATAATAGCATCAGCAGGACTCATCTCCTCAAGTGCCCAGCGGAATCTGGTTCCTCCTCCTTTATTGCATGGTCAGCTTGTCAATGAGCTGTAGCAACAATTCATTAGAGAGTGTTCATGCCCTTTCAGAACTTCATGTGTGTTTCAGTGCCCTGTATGTGTGATGTTTGGTGAACCTTCGACTCAACAAAGGAGTAGTAGTTCACCTGAATACTAGGAGACAGGAGCTCTGGACGCGAGGTGGTGTGTGAGTGTGGTGAGTGTAATTATTAGGTGCCAGGTGTGTGTGCAGCAAGGACCAGTAGGTGAGGCATCTGCTGATTGTGTCCCCCTGTGTCTAGTGAATGTTCGTTAGTGTCCCTGTTGTGTGATTGGATGGGTGGTAAAACCCTGGCTGAGCCAGAGAGTCAGTGCAACTAACAACCCGGTTTCCTCACAACTCTGTGAGGCTGCTTTCTAGAGGCTGGAGGGAATGTGTGAAACTCTAGAGCACAGGTGTCAAACTCCAGTCCTGGAGGGCCGTAGTCCAGCACGTTTTGGTGATTTCCCCGCTCAGAAACACCTGCTTCAGTTTGCCAGTTAATTAGCAGGTTTAGTGAATGTGTTTGAGTAAGAGAACCCTCAAACTGTGCAGGACCGGAGTTTGACACCCCTGCTCTAGAGAAAAGTATGGTCTGTGATCTCCTTTCTGTTTAGTGGATAGAAGGACTATCCAGCCCATGTTTATGTAGCGGTGTGTATACACCTTTGAAAACGTTTTACTGGGCAGGGCTGAAGGTCAGCCGCTGCGAAAAAGTATCTCAAAGCTGTGCTTGGTGCGGAAGATCCACTCTGCGTCTAGTCTGTGCTGCAGTGAGAGTGCTAATGAACTTCACCCCCCTGTGAGTGTCTCAACTCAGGTGGAGATCACCGTGCAACAGTGAGCGTCTCAGAAGGAACGGGGAGAGATCTCCAACAAGCCGAGAGGAGCCGGTGCGATGAGAGGTACGGACACTATTTCTCTCTCTCGCTCTCGCTCTCTCTCTCGCTCTCGCTCTCGCTCTCTCTCTCGCTCGCTCTCGCTCTCTCTCTCTCTCTCTCTCTCTCAGGCACTGTGTCCCCTGGCTCCATTAGGCTCTCTGGCTCCTCTGAGAGGTGTGAGTGATGCTCCAGTTCCAGCACTGCGCGGCTCCCTCGGCAGCTCTGCAGGTCTCCAGCCTCTAAAACCCCCCCTAGGGGTAAGAGAACACACTGTAAAGACCACACTAGGGATAAAAGAACAGTCTAAATAACACACTAGTGGTAAAAGAACACACTCTAACCACCTCACTGGGGTGGAAGAACGCACTCTAAAGATCCTAGTGGGGGAAAAGAACACACCCTAAAGACTTCTTTGGGGACAGTAAAGACCCTACTAGGGGTAAAGGAGCACACTGAAGACCTCACTGGGGGTTAATGATCACTAGGTTAAAAAACACACCTTAATGATCCCACTGTTGGTAAAAGAACATAACCAGCAGACTCCACTAGTCAAAAAACAAAATGCTGTAAAGATCGCACTATGGGTAAAGAAAACACTACAGACTCTACAAATGGTAAAATAACCCATCCTGAAGACCCTGCTATGAGTAGAGAAAAACCTTAAGACCCCTCTGGGGGTAATAATAACACACTCTAAAGTTCTCACTAGGGGTAAAATAACAAATTTAGTCTCAAGACGAGTTTAGTCTCTGAAATTGCTTCTTTATTTTAACTAATGTAGTTAAAACATAGTTGTCTTTTCATGGATGTGCCATGTACTGCATGAACATTGATGTGTTTCTGATTGTGTGTGTGTGTAAGGGAATGGTCTCTGGAGCGAGCTCCAGTCTGCTGAGAGGACGACAAGAGGAGAGACTGTCTTTGGCTCCTCCTATTTTCCACTCAGACCAGGAGGAGGATGAAGTGGAGGAGGAAGAGCAGGAAAGAGCTTCTTTTCGTGAGGTATTTCTTAAAAATAAATAATGTGAGACCACAGAGTGTGTCGGGGCTTAATTCAGAGACAGACCTGAGTGAATCACACACATGTTTATTTACAAAAGTGGTTTTGTGGTGACTAAGGTGATGGGGAAAGGGTCATGCAGAGGCAAAAGAGGAAAGGGACAGATAGAGTACAGATAGTGGCTGGTAGGTCATGGCCTGGAAGGACCATGCTGGCTGGCAGCTGGCTGAGGCACATGGCGTGGGAGGTACCAGCTTCTTTTATTCTCCAAAATGCACTGACCCATACCCATCAGAAAAATGGGGATAATAATAGGGATATATTTAAATAATGATATCTTATTTGTCAAACCTTATGTGTGTTTATAGAGTCTGCGTGGGTCGTCCCATCTCCTGCAGAACCTGCACTTGGATTTGAACGCTTTGAGAGGATTGCAATATGAGGTAATGAGTGTGTTCACCTTCCTGTGCAATTTCACTGCCTGTAAGATGTTTTAAGGCACCTTGCATACCAATAAAATCCTAATTTCCTCTCCTGCAAAAGTTTAATTAGAATAAAGCAGCTTAGAGCTAATTGTGTATTGGGTACACTCATTTTCTTTTTCATCAGGGTGTTTGAAGACCTTCTCTTAAGGGCCTGTTTAGTACTGGATTTTATTTTCATCTTTTGAGGTCTGAAAGTAATGTTGGTGTGGGTTTGCATACAAAAATGGCCACAGTTCGTTTTCCAACCTCTCTTTATTCCTCAAAATGTAAATTTTCTTTTTCTTACTCTGCTTTTAAAACCTATATTCGTAAGAAACCTCTGTTCTTATTGGCTGCCCTGTATTGTGCCTCTTTCAAAAAGCAGCCCAGGTTGCTGTAACACTCTTTATAACTTTAGTGTGAAGGGTGGGACTAAATTGCTGTTTGGAATAGACGTTATGTGAAGATGTAGTCACAAAAACAGCATGTGTGGTTTTAAAAAGCTTTAGTGGTTGTCGAGGGGAAAACAATAAAATACCAAAATAATCTTAAACATTTAAACATGTATTGAAAAGTGAGGTGTCTTTAAACCTTTGCATGCAGTGTAAGGGCATGCCTGGTAGCATTCAGTAAATTTTAGAGTATATATACAGTACTGTTCACATGTTTTGAACTGCACCTCATTTCTTTATATTTTGCTTTGAAGAACAAAATACTACTTTAACAGGGTTGCCACAGGGTTGTAAATGGTAGTAAATTAAATTAGGCCAAATTAAGGCCAGTAAAAAGTAGTCATCTGACGAGGTAGTACATTTTCAAACCCCCATCCAACTGGGCTTATGCGTTTTTTGTATTTGGGCAACTTACGTGCAGACCTATCTCCTTAAATTACTAAGCTTTTGTGAATTTATTTTTATGTTGCGAGTAACATAAAAACGTCACGTGTTCCTCATGCGCGCATTTAATCAATCTGGGTACCTGGCTGGCTTGATGCCAAACCTCTGTGCAAGTTCGCTAATGCACGTTTTCAGACCCCTGGCCAGAGGAATCAACTTTTACTAGTTTGCATGGAGTTGAATGGCTACCAAGCCAGGATATTTTCTCTCTCGTTCTCTCTTTCTCTCTCGTTCTCGCTGTGTGTGTGTGTTTCGGCCAGTTTTTGTGTCCAGTTATTTGTTAATGAAAAACTATTACAGTGTGAAGTTGCACTTTAGTATTATCAAGTTTCCTCCTTTTTTTCAAGGCCGTAATTGAACCATTTGTTTCAAATCCCAATATGTAGCTGTTTATTCTAAAGGTCCAGTCAGCTTTTTTGACATATTGAGTAAAACCTGTGGACCAAGGCCTGTTGTGACATCTTGATTAATCCATCTCCTATGGTAGAGTTTCTTCATACTTAAATGTAGCTCTATCGCTTGTCCTAACAAACACACACTCACATACACCTACAGAGCCTCTTTCTGATTCTCTATCTTTCTTTTTTCTCTCTCTCTCTGGTTCTCTGTCTGCCTGTTTCTCACACTCTATTTGGCCAGTGTATGTGTCCAGTGTTGAAGTTAAGTTATAATTACCTTAAATTTCTCTCTCGTTCTCTGTGTGTGTGTATGCGTGTCCAGGACAGTGAGGTGAGTGGCACTGCTCCTGCTGAAGAGAAAACTGAACCAGAACTCCAGGATCTGGCTCTGTCCAGAGATCATAGTCCAGAACCACCTTCTCAGGTACCCTTATTATAATTGTCTTCATTATCATTGTCATGATCATTATCTGCAGCTGCTTATTTTTGTTCTTCTTCCTGTTCTCTTTCATTGATCTCTCTGACTTTACAAGAAACCACTATTTGTGCACTTTCAGGCCACTTTATTAGAAATGTATGCTACAGGTCTATAATACAGGTGTATTAACTGTACACCAGCCAGGTAGAGCTAAAAGGGAATGGTTTTGATGTGAACAGTGGGGATAGTAACATGTGGGCACAGGGAGTATGTTGATCATGACATCATTGAAAAATTCTGTGATTTTAAAAGCCCAGTATTCAAAAGGCGTGTATGTAAAATAAGTGTCATGAAAATGGACTTAAATCTACAAAAAAAGGGATTATTCCAACAAGTGTCACAAGTAACATGCCATTGGAAATGTTTGTCATCTGTCATGAAAGGTTTATGTGGGAGTCATGAAGCCTTATGAACACTGGCTTTCATTATCCATAAATAGTGTGATCTATTGATTCAATTTGGTGTGGCCTAAGCAGCTTTTGCAGCTTTCAAATACATGGTCCTGAGGTGCTCACTTTCAGGACTACTCTTAAAAGCAAATTAATTTCATAAATGTTAATTTTAAGAATTTCAGGTAGTTTAGGTTTTTATGTATTAATGACTAAAGCAATAATTAATGTTGCTCTGTAACAGTAACAGTGCTGAAGCGAGTCTCACTTTTTTGTCTGTCTGCTCCTGACTCCTGTGGCTGACTCCTGTGGCTAACCCTGCCTGTTTGTGTCTTTCATGAATTTCCCTTTGTGTGTGTGTGTGTGTGTGTAGGTGTTGTGTTGTTGGAACCTGTCGTATGGTCAAGGTTGTCAGTGTGTCCTCCTCCTCATTTTCCTCTCCTCCTACTGTCACTGTTACTGTTTCGCTGTCTGAACACTCCTTTTGTCTGTTGCCCTCCTCTTCTCATCTCATTTTCTTCTATTCTCTTTTTGTACCTCATCTCTACTATTCTCTTCTTTCTTGTTTTTCTTCTTCTTCTTGGCTCTTCTTGTCTTCTCTATTCTCTCTCGTCTCGTCTCTGTCCTTCACTCCTATTTATGAACTTTTCATTTCTTCTGTCACATTACCTTATATTCTTTTTTTACCTTAAGTTTCTCTCTCTCTCTCCCTTATTTTCCTTCTTTTTCCTTTTCTTCTGTCTCTTGTTCTTTATTTACCAAGGTTCATTCTTCTTTGTCATTCTCCTGCTTTCTCTTCCTTCCTTCTTTTCAGTTTTTTTTTAATCACGTTTTCTTTTTTCTCACTCATTGTCTATTCTCTCTCTCTGCTAATCTCCTCTCTTTTTCTTATCCTTTATCCCCATTTTATTTTATTTTCATTTCCTCTTTCTCAAGGCCTTCGCACTTATTCTGTGTTTTTTACAGCCCCTCTCTTTTTCTGTCTATTTATCTAACAATGTCCATTTTCTTTGTTTGTTATTGTTTGTTTGCTAACAATCACACTTCCATTCACACTTCTCAATGGGTTCTACCTCTTCTGAAATGTGTGAGTGGTTTTGCCCCTGTTGTGTTTGTGTCTCAATTTGTATTCCAACTCATCTCACCACCATTCCATTCTCCTCTGTTCTTTTCTCTTTTTATCCTGCTCCAAACTATTTCTTTCTGGATGTCTGTCTGTCTGTCTCTTTCTTATCTGCCCCATCCTTCCCTTCTTGCCCATATTTTTCTATATAAGGATTCCCTGCGTGGGCGCTGCATCTCCAAGCCCCCAGGGGGCAGCAGAGACTGCAGCAGTGCTGATGTTTTCCCTCCCAGCAGCAGAGATGATGATGATTTACCTGACAAAGAGAAGGATGATGAAGAAAAAACAAGGAATGGGAGAAGAAATAGCGTTGAACAAGATGAGGAGTGTGGTGAACGAGAAAAAGAGGAGAAGAGAGGGAGTGACGCAAGTGGAGAGAGGGAGTATAGAGCAAATATGGCAGAGGAACACACAGATGAAGAAAAGAAAGAGACTGATGAAGAGATAGAGGAAGAGATCAGAGAAGAACGAGATACTCTGGACTCTGTGAAAGGAGAGGGGAATAAAATGGAGAAGAGAAATGAAAGCGATGAGGACAAAGTTGAAAGATTTGAGGAGGAGGAGCCCATAGACAAAAATTCAGAAGCGGAGTATGAGAACAAAGGAGAAGAGGAGGAGAAAAGGGAGGGAGGAGAAACAGAAAATAGAATAACCCTGGAATACTCTGAAAAAGACGAGAGCGATGAGATCCTTGAGAGATTCGGAGATGAGCAGGAGGAATCTGTGGCTGAAAATTCCAAAGAGGAAGAAAGAGATGAGGATGAGAACAATGGAGAAGTGGCGATGAAGAAGAAAATAATGAAGGACTTAGAAAACAACAAGAGCAATGAGATAAGTGAGAGTTTTGAAGAAATGCAGGAGTCTGGCGCTAAAGATTCTGAACAGGAATCAGATCCGATCAAAGAAGAAGAGCTGAAAGAGAAAAGAAAGTTACAAAAGAAGAAAATGCTGGATATCTCAGAAGAAGATGAAAGCGATGAGATTGTTGAAAGATTTGGAGAAAGACAAGAAGACTCTGGAGCTGAAGGTGCTCAAGAGGATGGTAAGAACAAGGAGAAGAGACAGGAAAGAGAAGTAGAGAAAGTGCTGGAGGACTCAGAAAAAGATGAGAGTGATGAGATCATTGAGAGATTTGGAGATATGTCTGGAAATGGAGATTCACTTGAGGAGGAGATGATTGAGAAGATGGATGAGGCAGAGGGCAGTAAAGAAGTGAGCCATGAGGACGTAAGAGAAGCTGCTGATGACTCTGAGGAAGAGGTGGAGAGATATGTCCAGAGTTTGGAGGAGAAAGCAACAAAGGAGGAAGAGGAGGAGAGTGGTGAAGCCCTGGAATATCAGGATGATAAAGTAGTGAAGGAGAACAGCAGTGAGATTCTGAAAAGATCTGATGAGCAAGAGGATGAAGATAAGGTCATAGAAAAACAAGAAGAAAGAGAGGACCAGGGTGTGGAAGAAGAAAATGAGAAGAGTGATGAGGCAGTAGAGAAAGAGGAGAAGCTTGTGAGTAGCTTGGAAAAAGAGCATGATGAAAGCAAGTCAGAGGATGTAGGAGAGAGTGGTAAAGCAATTGAAGAGTGTGCGACAAGCAAAGGGGCGGAAGAATTAGAGATGAGTATAAAACATGAAGAGAAAGACTTGAGAGATGATGATGATGATGATGGTGAGAAAAGAAGTCTTCAAAAGAGGTCAAAGCCTGAAAATGGGCAAGAGGTTAAAAAGAATGATCAGAAACCTGTGCAGATGGTTAGAAGAACCAGTTTGGACGAAGAGATTGAATGTTTTGAAAGTCCAAAGTTGTTGAAGATCGAAAACCAAAGGAAAAACCTTCTTGGAAAGAAGGTGGTTCCTAAGTGGGATCGGTTACCCAGTGAGGTAGGCTGCAGTATTGTGGACACTGTGTGATGTTCTACCCCTGACCCAGATATGCTGTATGTCCAAAAGTATCCAGACAGTCCATCTAATGAGTGAGTTCAACCTCTTTAAGCTGGACTTATTGCAGCACACAGGTGTTGACCAGAACAGGATTCTCTGGAGCAGCCGAATATGAGCCTATGGTTATGTTGGCCTAGAGGGGTATAAAATCCCACATAGGCCGGTTTAGTTCTCTGGGGTTTTAAAACTACATCCACTGCCTTTGGGATAAGTTGGAGTGGCGTTTGTGATCCAGAGCATTATCCAACCCCAGTACCTGACCTCACTCATGCTCTAATCGCCACAATCAATTCCTGCAATGTTCAAGCTGTTAGTACAGCATAAGAGGGACAAACTGCTCTTTTGGACATATAGTGTTCTCTTCCACTCAGTTCCTTTTAGATGCTGACAGAATTGATCAGCTGATCCAGTGCTCTAGGGGGTGCTCTTGACATCCTGTCTTATTCATCCATGCAAGCTTCTATTAAAGTGACAGTTCAGCCCCTCCCCTAAAAATTTTTTTCAGTTTGTTCCCTTTGGCCAAATGTATGTAGTCAGTCAGCCAGTACACGTACTTTAGCTGTGCAGTTACAAGGCTAGCAAGTGATGGAGTTATATACCACAACAGTTAGCACTGTGCTATACCTAAATCATCACACATTCTCCTCAAACTGTGTGGAGATGTTGAAGTGTTCATCACCTACGGACTTGCTCATGTGGTTCCTGTTGCTGTACGACTCGCATGTTACACACATGGACTACGGTATTCCTAAGATTCAGACTATAGAATGTCTGCCACTACTACAATCTATCTACAATCTATTTTTGTCAATTTCCATAGATGTCCTTCTGTGCCATGGTGTTTCAGTTTTTCGTCCTCAGTTTGAGGTGTGTTCAAGATTCCATAACTTGGCAGCTGTATTGGCCCCACAGCTCCAGACCACATCTGAAGAAGCCCACTTTAGATAACCAGCTACAAAACGAAGCAATCAAATTTAATGCTTAAGTGCAACATTTTCTGCCACTGTTAGTGGTATTTCATTGCCGAGCACACAGTGGAGAAATAACGCATACAATATAAAATTAATTAAACTTTTGCATGTGACACATTATATGTTTTGTTTTTACAAGTATGTTTAATTTAGCAAATGAACAGTAAAAGGTGCAGAAATAAAGAACGGGGAGTGCTTCTGACAAGGTTTAATTTCATAGAGGTGCTGTGGCTGCGGAGGTTTTCAGTTTGTGTGTTGGGGATGGATGATTGGTATGGCTGCTGAGGTTTTCATTTGTCGACGGGGAGAGGTCAGGGGGTTGAGGGAGGTGGTATGGCTACAAAGGTTTTCATTTTGTTTTGAATGCAGATGCCATTCTTTTGGACGAGAGGGATTCATCTTGCAAATGAAAGGAGACCATCTAGTTAATCGCGGCTTTCAGACGCATTAATACTGTTAATATACCTGGGTGGCCCACTCAAGTAAATGTGTATTTTTACTTTGGGCACTCCGGATTGTCATTTGATTAGGGGCGCCCACATTTCTGCATACTTTTGTACCATGGCTGATCAACGTTTTGCCTAAACCATTCCTTTGATCCTTGTATTTGTCCACCCATTCATCCACCCTTCCATTTTTCTTCATCCCTGCTTTAACACACTGAAGTAATACCCCAGAAACAATAGGACAAACAATTCAGACAGCTTTTCTTCAGAACCAACTGACAACTTGACTTTCGGCCTGGACTGACCCGGACCTGCCAAATTGCAGGCTGAAATGGACTGAAATGAACCAGATTTACTAAACTGAACCAAAGCAACTGGAGCAGACCACAGTGGACTAGACCATTCTTCAAACACCAAAAGCCCACTCTCTGCTCTCCTTTTCACTATTTGGTCCAGATCCTGATTGTCCTACATGTTTCTGTCTATCTGTCTATTTGTATTTGACTTTGGCAATGTGCTTCTGCTGTTTGTAGATGAACTGCTGCATGCAATTGTGTGTACATGAGTGTGTATGTGTGTTTGGCCTGATCTGATGTTTCTTTTCTTTCTGCAGGAGTCGGAGGTCAGTGAGCAGATTGAAGAGGTGGCCTGTCATTACGATGATGCAAAGGTGATGCTCTGTTCCTCCACTGTGATTTTCCTGGAGTGGTCGCCAGTCCTGGTCCTGGAGCTCTGGTTTTCTTTAGAGTGTAGTTCTGACCACAGTCTGCCATCTAATGAACTTCAGTTATGTTCATGATCGGCTGGCTCAGATTCATTAGTGTTATGTATGGGAGGCGGGCAGCGTGTTAGATGCAAGTTGGAAGGCTGGACCTAAAGTTTGCAGGAAGACCTCTAGGAGAAAGTGACCGCTTATCTAGGCCTGACTATGTGATATGTGTTTGTTTGATAATGTTTTCTGTCAGTGTTCCTGACTGAATCTTTTCAGTTTCAGTTATTGCCATGTTGAATTGTTTTATTAACAGTAATTAATGGTGGTTCTTTTCATATTACGTCAGATGGGTTTCCACTCCAAGTTTTCAGAGAACATTCTAGACCTGACGGCTCTTTCTCCAGCTGAGCCGTCAGCAGGACTGGTGAGTTTACAGTCTGCTCACTGACTCAGGTCGTACAAGTTCCCATGTCTGGTCCTGGACGTGAGCATAAGCTATGAACATATAGTGTTGTTTAAGCTCTAACAGCCAGAAGCAGATCACTGTGTGTGATCACCTTGCAAATTAATGTGTAGAGAATGTAAACCATGGTATAGTACATTCATTTTATTTTTAAAAACACAAAGCACAAAAGATAAGAAAGGGGTACTCCCACAATATATAGAAAAGGGTTGGCCAACCACTGCCTTGTGACAAACTGAATCCCCTTCCAGCTCTATGGACAGCTTCTGTGGGCAGTTTTAAAGCTTTTATTTTGTCTACTGCCTTTATACCAGTCCCAGATTTCAAGTGCATTACACTTTTTTATGTTCTTTCCCCAGAATGAAAAAAGCAGTGATGGAGAGGGAGTGGAAGACGACGATGAGGAGAGAGAGCTAAAACCAAAAACTGCAGACAAGTTTGGCTCAAACACATTTCGTTTCACACCATTGTTTGACTACACAGAGTGCTGTCAGAGTTATTTAAGCAAATAAATAGACATTTAAACAGCTACAAGGTATAGATCAAATACCAATATTATATGTTTATAGAACTGTCTAACCCGAATAAACGTTTAGTGGTGAACCAGGTCATGTAGGTGAAAACTGGCTTGCATTATTTTGACAAAAAGAATGTAAATGTCAGTCTGGAGTTGTGATTGGCTAAGATGCATGTAGTAAGATAAAATGTAATCGAAAAGCATGGCCATTGCTCATGGCCTCTCACACTAATGTTTGTTTATGTAGCTAAAAACTATTTTATCATCATCAGCAGATTCTATCTCTGCACACCAGACTAGCTGACCAGTGGGCACTCAGGTGTATTTATTCCAGAGAATAAATGAGTGGGCTGAAAATGGAAACGACAGAGAGGGACTGGAAGATGATGATTTTGATGAGGAGAGAGATTTAAGAGCAAAAACTTCAGACCTGGAGTGATGCAGTTTCATTTCATTGTTTACTATGTACAGTACGTTCCAAGAGTGTGAAAAAAAGCATTGTGTAGTCATAAAGAAAAAAATCCTATTTTTAATGTGTAAACCCTAAATATGCTCCCAAAACACTTCAATGTAAGTGCTGGAGTGTAAATACCGAGGTTACCTCTGTATAGACTGTACTGTAATTCATGCACAGGCATTTTCTTTGGTATAAGCAGGTAAATACAGTAATAAATTAATGTCATAGCAATGAACATACAGTAAAATGTATGGGTAATCACCAATAATATTTACTGTTCATTGAGGAGCGCGTCTTATTCAGGGGCTTCAGGAGGAGTCGTATTGTAGTCACCCGCAGCTTAAAGCAGACAGTGGACAGCGACTGAGTTCAACAGCCTCCTTTTTAATTTAATTTTCAGTAATAAAAATACAGGGCTTTAAGAAGGACAAAATGAAGGACGAAACACTCGAGGTGCTCCACTGGGGAAATTCTGGACTGCCTGCCATAGGTGCATCAAACTGCACCAGCCAATCAGCAGCATGAAGAAGTAAATAACGTTCTCGAATTGGCCATTTTCAAACGTCCTGCTCCCGAGTACAGCTGATTTGAACCATCCCACGACACAAACATTTATACAGTTATCCAAAATGGAAATGTAGCTGAATGTACGTTATTATGGATGTTACAAAATTAGTAAGTTATATTTTTCCTATTTTTTTTAAACTAAAATGTGTAAAAACAAACTGCCATGAAAAAATCAAAAATATTGAGAATATTTGTAGTTTCCACATTATTGTAGGGATTTCCGTGTACAATGATTAGTTAGGTTCTCCGAAAAAATCTGTGTAAGACTGATTCCGCAACTCCTGATCTGCGTAAAAGTAAAAATTGTGCCATATACAGTAACCCCTGTGAAAATTCTGTGAATATCATTAGATTTTTATTTGTTTTATTTCTTTTTCTTATAAATAATGGAATATTTAAGATAGCATTCAAGATAATATTGAGTATAAAAAGAAGGATAATGTGCAGTTCTAGCAACAATAAGCAAATGTAGTGCAAATGTGTCACCTTTTGCGGTATTAGCAAATGCACTGTAATGCTTGATGTATACATTCCCTGTCCCTTTCTTCTCTCAGTATTAGGTGTGTGCGGGCCACACGCTTAGACGAGCCTTCCTCCACTCTTTCCTCTCTCTCCAAACCCTCCAGCTCACAGCAAGAGCTGCTCAAAATCAGCAGCAGTAACGGCACTCCCTTCTGGCCAAGACCGGAAACGGCTCGTGGGAGATTAGCCAGGAGTGCTCCTGCTAAAGAAGAGGAGGAGGGAACAATAGAGGACAAGAAAAGGGAGCAAGAGACAGAAGAGAAGAAAAAAAAGGAGCAGAGAGAGAGAAAAGAGAAAGATGTGGAAGAGGACAGGAAAACAGAAAAGATGCAAACAAGGGAGGATAGAAAGCATGTTGAACTGGAGGGTAATGGAATGAAATGGGAGGAAGAAGAGGGAGAAAGGAATGGGGGAGAAATTGAGAAACCTGCCTTGTGTTTGTTTCGAGAGCAACCGAGCGAAGAAGAGGAGATGGAAAGGGTAGAGGAGAAAAAGCAGCAAGAGGGGAGAGAGCAGGAGCAGAGGAAGCAGCAAAGGGAGAGAGAGCAGGAGAGAAAGCTGCAGAGGGAGAGAGAGCAGGAGGAGAGAAGGAGGGAGGAAGAGAAGGAGACGGAGAGACAGATAGAGGAAGACAGGCTGAAAGCAGTGGAGGCGCGAGAGAGGAGACTGCGCCTCCTTCGAGAGGATCTGAGGAGAGAGGAAGAAGAGGAGGAGCAAAGGATGAAGGAGGAGAAAGAGGAGAGGATCAGGTGAGTTTTTACA
>JBBPDE010000001.1:22609687-22622187 GCA_037974605.1 Nannopetersius ansorgii
TGTGTGTGTGTGTGTGTGTGTGTGTGTGTGTGTGTGTGTGTGTGTGTGTGTGTGTGTGTGTGTGTGTGTGTATTTCAGACTGTGAGTATCTGATCAGGCATATGTTAGTATTGGAGCCCAGTCGCAGGCTGACCATGGAGCAGATCTGCAAGAACAAGTGGATGAGGCAAGGAGACCCGGACCCCGAGTTTGACAGAGTGAGACTCAAGCACATACAATAATTTATACAGAGTCCATATTTTAGAATGTGTTCCATTTGTACTGTGTACTCTTGATTGTAAATTGTAAACGATGTGTGCGCACTCTCACTTTCTTTTGTAGTTGATAGCAGAGTGTGAGCAGGTGAAGACCGAGAGAGAGACGGAATTGATAAATGAGCAGGTTGTGATGGCCATGTCTGAAATGGGTCTGGACCGAGAGCGTGTCTTACAGGTAAAACTATGCTATGTAACTAAACTACTTGTAGCAGTGATTTGTACTAATAAATACAGATTTCTTTGTAGTGATAATAGATTTTATAGTTAGTGAATTTTTGATGTGATGGTTACAGACAGGTCTGCATTAATATAAGGTGGGCTACATTCTGTAACTGTATTCTCTTTCTTTCTTTCTCTCTCTCTCTCTCCCTACCTCCCCCTTAGTCACTGCACACTGACGCATATGATCACTACAGCGCCATTTACAGTCTGCTCCTGGACAGACTGAAGAGGCACAAGACTATCCGCTTAGCTCCACCCACCCCACGCCCCATTGGCTACCCCCTCAATGCCGTGCAGGTGCGCTCCCGTTGCCCGTGGCAGCCTGTTGTTTCGGGGAAGTATTTGATGTTCGGCCTGCTGTTTTCACGCTTCAAATAAATATGCATGAAGCAGCCACTCTTGGGTCTTCAAAGGAACGTTTGATCTGTTCCACATCTTTATGCAGCACAGAGCCACGTTCACACAAGTATTGCTAGCATGTTACGTGCTGCTCTACACTGAAAACAGAGTCATGCTCACCGTGGTAGAAGTTGGTTTGGCTACAGTAGAGTAGCTGCCGGCTCACTGAACTTCTACACAGCAGTGTTGACCCTTAGCAGTTGCTGTCATAGTCATTTCAAACCTGCGTGGTGTAATGTTATATATTTTTTACATTCATGTTGTTTTTATTGAGCAATTTCAATTAATTCTGGAGTCAATTCTACTGTCACAATGCTATCCCCAATAATTTTTATCTTTCTGTTTCTCTTTCTCCCCATATATCATCCTTCTCTTCCTCCTCCTTTCCCCTTTGTCTTTCTTCTTTTCTTTTACTCTTTCTTTCTCTCTCCGTTTCTCTCTTTCTCCTCTTTTGCCCTTTCTCTCCTAATCCCCCCCCCTTTTCTCTATTTGTTTCCTAATTTCTCCTCCTCATAACCCTCCCTATCCCGTTGAACCCCCCCCCAGGATCAGGGTAATACTGTCAGTATAACTGTGCCTCACGTTCAGCTCATAAACCCAGAGAACCAGATTGTGGAGGTGAGTCGATACTGAGTCTCCATACTGCCCCCTGTGTGGTGGTGTCTCACCTTTCCACTTGCATTACAGCTGATGGCCTCTGGCTCCTTAGAACACACGTTCTCTTCCCCTTCAACTGAACAGCATTGGTTGCATAACTCTGTGCTATAACAGCTCTGTGCTGATGCAGGTGGGAGGATATAAAAAGGATATAAAAAATCCTCTGTGATTTACCTTTTGCCTGTTAGTTTGTCCTGGACCAGTCAAGCACTTTGAGTGAATATGTAAAACAGCTTTTTGAATGAAGCGCAATACAGAACAGGCAATCAGAACACAGTTCGTGTAAATACCAGTCTTAAAGTAACCAACACAGCCTGTGTAATTGTAAATGCTAAAGTGAGGTTACAAGTGCATAGGTGCATTAGAAATGTAGCATATGGGCCTTTTAAATGTAAGAATCATTTTGAACAAAAAAGATGATAATATAAGATTTTATATAACTACACTCCTCTAACTGTTTTCATGTGCGCGTCTTTAGCCTGATGGGACAATGGCATTAGACAGTGATGAAGGGGAAGAGCCGAGTCCGGAAGCCATGGCACGATATCTGTCCATGAGACGCCACACCGTGGGAGTACCAGACCCCAGGTACTGCGTCTGTGTTTGACGCTTCTTCCTGGTAATGTGAACAAAGCCTAACCATATCTTTTTTTCTGATACTTTCAGAGGAATGGAATCAGTTATGGTATTATGTATCTGTGTATCAATGATTATTGATATTTCAAAGGAATTGATTAGTGGAAGTTTTGTTCTAATTTTGTTCTTTCCTCTTTGTATGTTCTGTGCGCCTATCCATTTTCTGACCCAACAGTTTTGGCTTATCTCTTAATATACGCTCTCCAGGCTAGCCCTGTGAGTTTATTCTGCATGAATTCCCTTTATTTGTTAGCTACGTTAGCCTTCCAGTCCTTGAAGGCTAAAGCTAAAGAAATCCACAGATCATGGGCGAACAGTGGCATTTGAGGGAAGGTAGTGATGTTAGAATTAGATTTTACAGTAAAGTGTTGCTTCAAGAATCTGTTAACAGCATATGCACATGTATACTGATACACACATTAATTTGTGTCTGCGTATGTGTGTTACTCAGGACGGAGATGCAGGAAGAGCTGCAGAAGTTGGCACTAGGTTTCATGCGGGTGCCCCCCATGCTCCCGCTCCCTCCATTGCCCCCGCCCATGACACACATCCCTCCATTCATGCCAACTCAGAGCCTTCAGCCCACACAGCAACTCGAATACAAGGTAACACACCCGTCTCCCATGTGTGGTCCGCTCCTGTACTGTGCTGCATGAGCAGTTGACCTATCTAGGCTTCACCCAAATATGTTCTCATCTAGCAACGGTTACTGGGTTGGACAGTTTGTTAGTGTATACATATCAAGTTTATTTTATATGCTTAGATAAGTACAGAACACTCACTTTTTGAGGTTAACCCACTGACCTATCCACGAGTGTGTGCGTGCCTGTGCGTGCGCATTTATATTAAAGATTAAAATTGAGCTTAATCACATTAATTTAAAAGTTGTGTATTGCACACTTTTATTTTTTAAGTACTTCTATATGAACAAAAGTGCAATAACATTTGATACATTTGCAAACACTTTAGACAAATAAGGTGCTTTTTAACACTGTTCCCTTCAACACAGTTGCAGTTAAAATTGTAATTGTTTCATGTAAATTGTAAGCTTGGCTGTGTGTGGCCCATTCCTTTCTGATTTCATGACTGAATAAGTAGATAGAAGGTCTCTGGTTGTTTCACTGCACTGAATTTGCTTTTGGTAGCTATTCACTGGAACTCAACATGAGGTCCAAACTGGTGTTAAAAGTTGCTTAAGACCTCCACAGGGTTTGAGCTACTGCTACAGATACTGATAGATACTGCTTACATTGTAGGAGTGTCCAAATCAGCAATTTGGTTCATTCTTAAAAAGGTGAGCTCAGCAAATCCCAAAAGACCTGGGGGACAATGGAAGACAGCTAAAGTAGATGATCGCAGAATTCTTTCCTTGGTGAAGAAAAACTCCTTCATAACATCTAGCCAGGTCAAGAGCACTCCTGTGGAGGTTGTCAAAGTCTACAGTCAGGCCGTTACTTCATGAATGTAAATACAGAGGGTTTACCTCTGGATGTAAGCCATTAAAAACACTGAGGAAGTCCAGATTAGATTATATCAGAAGACATCTTATAAAGCCTGCCCAGTTCTGGAATAATGTTCTTTGGACAGATGAAATCAGGATCAACTTGTACCAGAATGATGACAAATGGGAAAAGTATGGAGAAAGAAAAGGACACCTCATGATCCATGTCTGTCAGACATGGTGGAAGCAGTGTTATGCATGTATGAATTAATTCATGGAGGAATTTTGAAATTTATACTGTTGGCTCAGTTATAGCCAAGTGCTGCAAAACTGATTTGGAAGGTGTCTTATGGATGGAGAACGGCCCAAAACATGCTGCAAAAGCAACCCAAGGGTTTCTCAAGGTAAAGAAATGGGATGTTCTTCAAAGGCCAGGTCAGTTGCCTTACCCAACAGAGCAGCTTTTGGGTCACTGATAACACTGAGGGTAGAAAGACCAACAAACGAGCAGCAATCAAGTCAGATTCTGTTTCTGCAAGAGAACAAAAAAAGGCATCATAGCCACCCCAGTCCTCTCGCTAGGCTTGGTGTGTGTGTTGATGTGTGAGCATTCGAGTATAGCCAAGGGTTGTACCACTTTTGGAGGGGGGAAAAACACTTGTCCTCCTGTGTGCTCTCCAAGGTGCTGAACTGGCAACACATGTCCTACCTAATCACCTTTGTTGTGAACCGCACATGCCTGCAAAGGATGCATCAGGGGAACCACCAATGACAGCCTGCGAATGTTCTTTCTAGCTCTCACTCTCGTTACGGACGAACTCTGAACCAGACACAAACTCACTGACACGTTCTGTCTTGTCTTAAACATCCAGCCCCAAAAATCTCATCAAGACTGAACTGCCAGCTACCCACAAGTCATTGTTTTTTCCCTCCTTTGATTTAGACATACATTATAAACAAACGCCTTTAATCTAGACTGTAGACCTCTAAAAGAGTGTTCAGCCCTGGTAACCTGATTTTGTTAGAATGTATTTCTAATTAGCGAATCTCTCTGTAGGAGCAGTCTCTCCTGCAGCCCCCCACTCTGCAGCTGTTGAATGGGATGGGGCCGCTGGGTCGCCGGGCGTCAGATGGAGGGGCCAATATTCAGCTTCACGCCCAGCAGATGCTCAAAAGACCCCGGGGCCAGTCCCCACTTGTCACCAGTCCTGTAAGTGTTTGTATTGCTGTGTGACCTAATACAAGAGCCTCATTTTAATCTTTACTGCTTCTGTGTTTCAAACTTTCTGCATTTCCCCTTTCAAGCTTGAGCTGTTTAACTCTTAGATCCCTGAGGGGACATTTACCCTTTACGGATTACTCCGTCTTTTCTAATATTTAAAACTTTAAACAATATGTCCTGTACAAGTGTCTATAACCTTTTTTGCACAACCCAGCCAATATTATTTATATATAGTTTTTATATATAGTTTCCAAAAAAATAAATAAATAAATAAATAAAAAACAGAAAAAAAAACAATGCTTAAGAACTAATGTACAAGTATTTACAATTGCAAGTAACCCTGAACTCTGTTTAAACACACCACACACAAACATTCATGATTAGGCTTTTCACATGATTTTCCCCCCTGATTTTTCATGATAAGAAATACATATATTTAGTTATTTTAACAAATATTATTCTATTTTTTTTAGAAAAATTATACCAATTTTAAAGTTCCAAAAATTGCATATTTCATGTTTTTACATTTTTGAAGAGATCTCTGGTTCTACCAGACATATGATAATGAAACAAAGCTTCCCGTGACATGTGGAATCTTCACTTTTAACCCAAAGACTCCAAAGAGAAGCTCCAAATCAGTGTATACTTTTGTATAATATACTGTTTTATCTGTGGTGCACCTATGAAGCTCTGGCCATTGGTTTCTGAGGGTTAATATTGTAAAACTGTAAAATGCCTGTTCTTTTCAGCAGAGACATAAGTGGTACATGTTAAAGCTTATAACCAAGAAGTGCAAATACTTAAAGTTCAGATATAACTGTTCAAATCTGCGCTTAAACGTTTCCATGACCAGCTTACTGAGGCTAACATAGCTGCTGGAATGTCTTTTCTGGTTGCGCCTTCCTGCTCTTCTGCTACCAGTGGCCACTTGTGTAACATAGTTACTGCAGGGTATGTTTCAAAATGGGTTTTGAGACCAGACCAAAGGGTGCAAAAACTGTGAGGCAACTCCCCAGCAAACACTGACTAGACTTGGTGTCAAGGGTGGTGGAAGAGAGAGGCCAAATATGATGATAATATAAATGGGATGATGTGATAACTCATCTCAAAACAACAGAAAAAATATCGTAGGACACAATAAAAGTCTTAAATTTATTTATTTTTTTCTTCTTCTAATATTTGAACATCAACCCTTTCTAGTTCCTAATCAGTTGTACCCTGTTGCCCCTCCCAGCACCCCATCCCGGCTGTAGCTCCGGTGGATGAGGAAGGCTCTGACGGAGAGCCAGACCCTGAGGCAGTTCAGAGGTGAGACTGTGGTGTGCGTGCGTGTGTGTTTTTTTTTTTTTTTCTTTTTTAAAGGCTGATATGCTTTTGCGGGTGTCTTATCGCCCCCAGCTCTCCTCCTGCAAGTCTGTTGGCATGCGCACTGTGTATGTTACAGCGAGACCCAGCGGTTTGACGGATTTAAAAGAATACGACACCAACTCCTCCCCACACTTCCCCTGATATTGAAGATCACCAGAGATGTGTTTGTTGTCTGACGTTTGCTATTTTTTTATTTAGCGACGGAGCTACAAGGCTAATGTAGCTAAAAGTTAGTGGAAGCTTATATCCCACAAATTAGCATTAGGTCAAAAATGTCTCCTCAAACCCTGTGGAGGTATTAAGTAACTTTTAACAGACTTGCCTCTGACCCTGTATCATCCACTGTTACCTATAAACATGGATTAATGTATGCTAGCATAGGTAAACACAGTAGCAACAGCCTGAATATGGTCAGTTTTTGTCTTGTAGCTCCAGTTTGGACACTAAACATGTTTTGGCTGATCGATTACGTATGGGGGAGTTGGGTAGGGGGGGCTGTGTAAATGTCTTTTGTTTGCAGTATCATTCCCTTAAGTGCAATAGTCAAGAAGTATATTCTGAAAGACTCCTCGTCAATTTCTATGTTGATTTTTAAGCACAAATAAGTGCACATGCCCTGATAGCAGCATGTTGCACTGGTCACTCATGCTCCTCAGCAGACTTTCTTGAAATGAACACGCCAACCTGCTAGAATTGGTAAACATTGTGTTCACTTTGTCATTGCTCTCCAGACTTGTTATATACATCAAGGTTCATGTCCTAAATTTTGCCAGCTGGATTTATTTTCTGTCAGTCATTCCCAGTTACTGGTCAACACTGCCCACTCTGCCCCGACCAGACACTGCAGAGGTGGTGGGGTCTCATTTCTGTACTACATACTCCCCTTCTTATACTGTCTTATACCAAATCCTAACACACTGGACACCTCATTCTTTCACCACTAAAGAAGATGCTTTGAAAGGCGGAGTAAATGCTGCAAAACTCATTTGGTTTAGTTTTGATCTCAGTCTTCCTCCATTACATCATCTTGAACTCTCAAAGGACTGCTGGTCATGGAGGTGGTGTACCCAGCGTTTTTAAATGATTTGTCTTTCACTTTTGGGGCGCTACTTTCATTTATTAGTGCCATCGCCCCTGTTCTGTGTGCATCGGTGTACAGACAGTCTAATATCAACAGTGAGAGTCTTCCAATCATCTGTCTTTTATGACCTCTTGCACTGATGAGCTGATGGCTGGATGCAATTTTAACATTCATATTTGTTGCCTATAAAAATATAACAACAATTTTAAAATCCCTCATTCAGTGAGTGTGGAGTCCAACAAATCAAAAATGTCACAACACACTTCACCTTATTATCTGGTTCTACTATCACCTACCTTGATAGTAGTGTCTCTTGACCATCTTATGGCTGTGTTCCAATCCACATGGCCTTGTCTTTTCTCAGCCCTGCATCCAATCCCCTTATCCAAACTATAGACTCAACCACATGTTTTCCAGCACTTTTTCTGCTGCCCTCATGCTCTGGAATCATTCCCAGTCCCACATTAAGGCCTGTCCCATCACAAGACTTTCTTCCTTTTAGTTCAGTCTGAGATTACCCTGTGTGTTGTTTTTGCATTTATTTTTTGTTTTTATGATCAAGTCCAAAAATAGGTGCTTTACAAGAAAACGTCCATCCACAGCAGTATAGACACAGCGTTCTGGACAGGCTTTAAATTATGGTTTATTTATTTTTCAGTATATTAAATAAACAGCAAAATGTACAAATGTGTCTTCATAGAGGATGTGCACTTTTTTAAATTGACAAAACCAGGGCACTCAATCATTTGCATAAGACTGTGTTTGTGGTGCATATAATGCGCAAAATGTGTTTTAAAAATAGCGACACTCTGCAGATTGATTTTTTAAAAATGATTATAATGCAACAGTGCTTTCCCAACAGCTCTGCAGGAAGGGTCTGTGACAAAAAAGGATTGAAGGCCATCTGCCGCTATCTGTAGAGCGGGACTTGCTGACACGATTCAGAACACATTACTGTAGGACACAGCAGCACACTGAGGGTGATTCCACACTACATGAGGAATTCCAAACTGCTTGGTTTATTGATTATTCAGCAACCCATTAATATACATACATACAAACATATAAACTTTAACACACATATATAAGGGCTGTAATTTTACATAATTAAATATCAAAGCCCTGTTGCTTTGACACAATCTGCAACAGACTGAAATACCCCCCATACTTGACCTCGCCCTGTGTAACTTGTAACAAACTTGTTGAATCCATAGAAGATCCGAGATTTAGAACAGGCTTGTAGCTCATCTGATAGCGCATTTATGGGCCAAGCCTAACTGGCCACTTCCAAGTTTTGAGTGCAGCATGAAGAAATTTGCTTTGACCTTCTGGCCTTTAGGATCTAATATATCGATCAGAGAATCTGTGAAATCCATGGAGTATGGGATTACCCTGCTGCATATAAAAAGGTGTGTGTGTTTAAGAGGAGAGTGTATGGAGACAGAGCTGTTGGATTTAGGAGCTGCTTGCGGTGCTGTTTGTGCGCCCCTTTGTGTGTGGGTGTGTGCGCTCACTCTTGGGTTGTGGTGTCTGGGAGCTACTCGCTGTGCTGGGTGTTGTGGGGTGTGGGGAGTGTACTAAAGGCTGCAGCACCGCTTTCTGCCACCAGGGGCGTCATTCACTTTGGCATCCCCTCGCTGTCGTCGTTTCTTTTTCTTTCTTTCCTTCTTTCTCACCTTCTATCTTCCTAATTCCATCGGGTTTTGGCTTCTCATTAAATCTTCAAATTTTCCAAATTCTTTTTTTCTTCTTTTTTCAATTTCTATTAAAAACACCAAATTATCTCCTCTCACAGCTTGTGACTAAGCTTTGCTAAAAAAAAAAAAACCCAATAACATCGAAAAAGCAAAGAGGACGTTCTGTTTTCCAATTGGACAGCTGCGTGGCCAATCAGAGAGCTGATTCGTGCTGCTTCCTGTCTCCCTCCAACCCCCCCTTCGTGGTGCAGGTACTTGGCGAACAGCTCCAAGCGGCACACCACACACACAGCGGGGAGCTCGGGATACACCTCCTCCGAGCTCTCGGCAGAGGCACAGAGAGCAAGACAACGGGGCTGGACCCCAGAACACTCACGGTGAGGGATGTGCACCACATACACTCAGCACTTGTATTCACACACTTAAAATGAATGGCCTTAATGTCACTTTTTTGTGACCTTAATTATGACATTAATTATGGGTTAATTATGAATTTTAAAGCTAAGAGCAAATTTATTCGTGTGTGTGTGTGTGTGTGTGTGTGTTACGAATGGACACAATATATAAGAAACCGTTTCAGTTAAGAAACATGGAATATGGAAGAAACATATGTGGAATCTTACACAATTTTACAACGCTTGATACAAAAAAAGGTTAAAAGAGGACATGTAGCATCTCTGGAAATGACCCATTATCTAGCTTAATTAGGCTGAGGGCTAAAAAAAATCTTTTTATCTAAGAGATAAGGTAACTTTCATCCAGAGTAAGAGTGTGTGACGTTATCACTTTGTAAGAGATGCATCTAAACTGCATTACTGATTTTGAAAAAAAATAAAAAAATCACAACTGAAATGCTAATATCATTAAGTCACTCCAACCTACATATGCTGCAAACTCACTTTGACAAATGCCATCTCATAATCATGCCCTGAGTTACGCTCATGAAGAAAGAATACACACACACAAACTTTCTTCATATGAAAAGGTATGGTGTCCACTCAGTCTAGAACAAGGGCTCGGGACTGATAGTGTGAGTGACACGCATGTTTTTGGTTTGACATTTGCTTGTTGCATGGAGTAGTGTCCAGACACTAGTCTCAGAAGGTCATGGCCTGCTTCAGTGCTAGCAGAGTGTGCTAGTTTGCTAATGCAGTGCTGTGGGGCTCTCTGGCTGGACAGGATCTCCTTAGTATCGCATGACCTGCATGTTCTAAGGAATCCTTGACTTGTTTGTTCATATGCTATGACTTGTTGCTTAAATCAGTTACTTGACGTTTCACCAGTGGAAAATTGTTTCTTCGGATGATGATGTGTTAATTGGCTGGACTAGCTGCACTAACACCAGCAGTGGCCTTTGTGAAAAGTCGGTTCATTCTGAACAAATCTTTTGAGTACATTCACCTTTTATAAGGATTTGTTCTGTTAAATTATCTTGGTAAATGCAGTCACATCCAGTTGCAGGGTTTCTTTGAGGTCCAGACACTGGGGTGCCCTCAATGTCTTCAGTACCTTTAGTTTGAGCTGTATTACTTAAGTTTTTATGGAAAGGTACAACATGTCCCTTTGCCTGGACAGTGATTGGTGTTTACCCTTAAACTTAATTTAAGATGGACAGCTGGACCTTCAGGACCTTGTTGTATCTTTTAGGGTAGATTTAAATAATCTACAAATTGTTCAATTTTTTCAAATAATCCATTAAAACGCAGATGCTGATTTTCAGCCGCATCCCATTTAACAGTTACACACCTGCCGTCAAATATTTCCGTAAATCTCAACTTAAACATAAATGTAATCAAATATAAAACCAAAGCTATTTGCCTCTTCACAGCATTCATGTTTTATCTATTTTGCAATAGGAAAATCAAGGTACCCTCAGAGTCCAGAGCATGTGTGTCAGAACCATTATACCTTTATAATCCCCTACCCTACAAAAACAGCCAAGACGTATTTCTCATGCTTAGTAGTGATGGGCATGGCAGTTCTTTTAGGTGTACTGAATCACTAGAATAAGATCACTAAAAAGATTTGTTCAAAAGATTCGTTCACCGAATCACTGAATCATTTAGTGGTTGGCGGGGGGAGCCTGCGACTTTCTGAACTAATACACGGCTAAACGATTCAGGTTTCAGTTCAGTTCATGGCTTCCAGGACCAGGAGATGGGAGTGTTGTGGCTGTGTTGCTTTGACAAACACGTTTGTAAATATAAACTCGTTTATAAATCATGTTTTAAGTGTCCTATGGTATGCTATTTAACTGTGGCCGTATTACAGAAATATCCTAACTTGAAAATCGTGTCCTAACTGTGTGGTAACCATGGAAACGGCAGTTTAGGATCTTATTTATTTCCTATCCTAACTTCAGTTAAGAAAGGAGTATTACAGGAGCATCCTAACCTCAAAAAATCTTAAATAAACTGTCCTAACTTTAGGATAACCCCTCTGGTGCCCTAACTGTCGGCAGCTGATTATTTAGACTACGTGTGATAATGCCGTTAGCCGATCAACTCCGCCCAGCTTTGGAGAGGCGATCCACCGACACGGGGCTCTACCGTTTGTGGTGCAATCAACAAATGGGCTTCATTTTCGGTTTTTCGTAAGGTGATTTTCAAAGCGAAGTGTGTGTGAGAGAGAGCGTGCGTCCTTATACTTTTGTCCACATATATATTTTTTTTATGACTGCTCTGTCCCAGTACATTTGTGTTCATATTGGCCAGTTCGTCTGGCTTAAAGTTTAGAGCATAGCGTTGTTTAATATCCATTTTTTTTTAAGATAGTAACGAAGATACTCTGAAGATACAGTGTTACGGACTGGAGCCTTGTAAAGTTAATGTGGCAGCAGGTAACAGTGACTTTGTGAGATGTGTTGTGTCAGTTGCTAGGTAACAGACATAAAAGTTGATCATCGATGTTAGATCGCTTATTTAGGATTCCTAACTCGAGATAAGATAGAATTCCTTGCTTCTGTAATACCAAATTGAAAAAAAATCCTATCTTAAATTGTCCTAGCTTAACTTTTTGCTTAAGATATGAAGTTTCTGTAATACCGCCCCTGGTCTACTCGACAAATGGGGCCCAGTGAGTGATCCGTTCACTGAACGTATAAATACATTCAGTGCAGGATTCACACTAACCATGCACCATTCACTCGCAAATTGTCGCGATGAGTCACACATTTTCTCAAACTTCGGGTTTTATACACTACTTTTTGCATGTGTCCTACTGTTCTTGAGTTGTTACGGTGGCAATTTAGCAGAGTGTAAAAAAAAGTTACACTTGAACGTAACACAGCTGGTGAGTCTCTTCTCATTACTGCCAGCCTAACATTTTAAGTTTATCTGGAAATTAAATCTGTTAAAACAACGGAGAACAACAGTTGCCATAAAAGTGTGTCTCTCAGAGGAAAATGATTTAGGAGAGTGTGGTTCACCGAGTGATTCGTTCATTTAGGCGTTGCAGTCGGCGCCCACGGTCCCTCCCTCCATGCAACTGCACGCTGGCCGCCCTCCCGGCGCTGCTGACA
>JBBPDE010000001.1:22679874-22692816 GCA_037974605.1 Nannopetersius ansorgii
CTCTCTCGCGCACACACACACACACACACACACACACACACACACACACACACACACACACACACACACACACACACCAGTGCTTCACATGAACTCCGCAAGTACCAGCACATTGTGCTTTAGGGATAAATACGGCAACTATAAATATTTAATATTCTGTTTCTGAAACACAGAAAAAGAAAAGAGAGAATGACAAGAAGAGACAATGAAAACAAGACAGAGACAGTAATAAAACATACATTAGTGAGATGTAAAGAAAGAAGAGACAGAAAGACATAGAAAGAGAATGAAAAAGAAAAAGAGTGAAGAGATCAAGAGTAAGAAAGTAAGGGACAGAGGGGAAATAGAAAAGGAAGTAGAGAGAAAAAGAGAGGGAGACAGAAAAAGAGAAAGAGATAGGGAAAGAAAGAGAGAGAGAGAGAGAAAAGAGTAATTGCATATTGTTGTGCCTTAGAGGCTGGTAATAGAACAAAAGCTATCGAGTGTGTCCATCCCACAGCGGTTACGATTATTCACACTCACACGCGGCAGTTTTCATTTCCATTTCCATCTCAACATGTCTGAATTAGCTGCCACCCTCTCAAGACATTAAACAGAATCCTCAGCTAAGGAGCCTTTCTGCACTTTCTCTGCCAGGAGTGTAAATTATATTCCAGTAAATCAAGCCTGACGTGGGAAACAGCCTTTTCGGAAGACTATAAAGGAAAACAATGCGTGAGAGAACGAGAGAGACGCCTCAGACTTCTTTAGAGGCTTCAGTAACCTCTCAGAGGTCTGTAATTAATGTGTAACATAATTCTGTTAACAAAGAAAAGCCCCTTTAAATTGCCCCCCATTACTCCCTGACCCTGGCTGGGCTCAGCGGGGGGTGGAGGGGGACTGGGGGTTACATGACAGTTTTATCAGAAGTGAATGAAATGTAACACATTTCAATTTATAAACTTAATTACGACTATGAATAATTTCATTTCTAACACAAATGATTCCGTATCTACTCTGAAGTATTCAATATCTACTACGAATGAGTTCAGATCCAATAAGAATTATTCTGTTTCTGCATGATATGTTTAGTGATATATCTACATTTATATTATGATATGATATATGTAGTATCATTATATATTTACATGATACATTTACAGGATATATTAAGTATCTGCTACACATTATTTAGTATCTACCATGAATGATCTAGTATGTATTACCATGAACATTATCTAATATGAGTTATTCAGTAACTACATCAAATTATTCAGTATTTACTTTGAATTATTGAGTATCTATTGTGAATTAAAAAGAATGCTGCATATAATACCTGCCAAATCTGATGGACATTTAAAAATGAAACCCAAACAAATAAAGAAAAAAAAAAAAGAAAGAAACAAAATGACTAAAACATGCTCTAACAAGCAGGAAGGGAGCCCACCGCACCATACGGCGGCCCAGTGGGTGAGCCTGACACCTGAGAGATGTGGTGGGCGACACTCACTGGTTGAACAGCAGTTACTTCGAGCTGTGGAAAAGACAAAGCTGCGGAACAGCAGTCTTCACTACAAAGCCTGCGGAGATCCCACATGGTTCGCTACACTGCCTGGTGAAACATAGTGAGCTGAGCTTTTGGAGAAAACAGAACAGACAGGGGTCCAGATGAACACCTGGTGATTCACACACTGAAGTTGGAAGCGCTGACACAGTCCATACGAGCGAACTCTGGATCACAGCTCAAACCAGCTGTAGACCTGCTGAGGGTCTTCTGGGGATGAAGACCACGTGATCTTACAGCTCTGTGTGACGTCTTGTACATAAGGACACCCGAAAGGGTTTTTACAGTGATTTCATGGAAGATCCAGGTTTGGTTCCCTGAAGAACCTTTTGATGGACGGTTCTTTAATATTTAAAGAACCTCCACATGTTTTTACCAAATAAACATTTAGCTAGAACTGTACTACAAGCCAAAAAACACTGAGAGCCTTAAGAAATTACATGAATGTTTCCAAATTGTTCACAGTGGTGGTAAATAGAACCAGCTCCCTCATAAAAAGTTATTCCATGAAATGATTAGGATGCCTGAGATGTTGTTTTACCAGAGTTCTGAGAAGCTTTTGGCCTCAAACTAAAAGCACCAACTTTAGTTCATATTTGCAACTATTTTAATGGTCTACATTCCATATAAGCACTAGGAGGGACATATAGGTTAACTGACATCTGGTTCCATTCACCGCCACTATAAAGAAATCCAAGTCTCTACAAACCCACCTTAAAAGGTCTCTTGAAGACTGGATTCTGGGGTGGGGGGCATTTTTGGGAAACTAAAATTCTGTACTAGATCCAATACCCCCACACCTCAAGTTATACAAAACCTAATTTATTCCATTTCCACACAGCAAAAGGAATAACGCTGAACTCAGTTTTAGGTTTGTCTGTGAAGATGAATAGTGTTTGCATGTTCTCCGCTTTGTCGGATGCTGCTGCGCTTGGACGGGCCCCCCCTTTATTTTACGGCGCTCAGCCACGGCAATACTGCTGGCATTAATCTCCGGGGAAATTTGCAAGCCCAACGGTATGACTCCTAATTGTATAAAGATTAATGGTTTTTGCAAAAGAAGAAACAACCGAAAGACTGTACAATACAACACTAAAGAGTAATGAACACATTCCTGCTTCGGAAATGAGAACGGGCACTCTTCATCTCTTCCCATCCCCCCTGCACCACCACGGAGGCAGCGGGTATAAATCTCACCTGTGCTTTGCCAAAAATGCCTCAGACACCAAAAAAATGCCACCCAAGGGCAAAGTCCAGAAAACTTTGTCTCCAATTAAACTTTGTAGAATGATATTATTGTAAAAAATAGATAGAAATGTGAGAAAGCCTCACTTTAATGCCCTGTTTGTTTGAGTGGAGAGTGAGTAAACCTGCACCGGGAGCAAAGCAGACCCTAACTGGTGAGGAATGAATGCAGGGCAATTAGGGCACCGGCGCAGAAAGTGGCACGCCGCAAGCAGCTAACACGGTAGAAATGAACAGCTAATGCCTTCGCTGACTCCATGGATTCCAGAACAAGAGCACAAATTGTTCTTATGGATCCTTCCTGCTGCTTAGTGGTATCGACTGCAGCATGAGCTGGAGCCTATTAGCAGCTTGCTGCAGGAACAGATGCGTGCAAGATAGAAGACCAGAAAGGAAGGTAGGGGTGGTGTACAGGACAGGATTTCTTATGATCAACACCTACCTGACAGGCAACCCGCTCTGCCCAACTCACAAAAATATCCATTAATCAATGATCTCAACCCAACTGACCCAACCTAAAATATTTGTTAACCAACTGAATCTAACCTGAATCTGACATGAACCTGACCTGACCTGAATAAATATTCACAAAACAATGACCTGAACCCAAACGTTTTTGTGAGTTATTTATACATGTGTCCGAAGAGGGGGGGTGGTGGCAGGCCAAAAAAACAAACAAACAAACAAACAAAAAAACATCTGTCCTGGAAGTTTGAGCACCTTGTCCACACTATCAGAGGGGCATTTCTCTCATCTTTAAATCCTAAAATATCAAAGTTTTGACTCTTCTTGCTTTTTGGCTTTGACAAGGTAATTAAAGGGTTGACCAAAGAAGCAACAGCTGGAATAATTTCTGCAGATCTGGGACGCATTCGCTACTTTGCACTAGAGTTGACAGGTCATCGTGAACCATGTAATTCCATAACGAATGCTTCGAGTGGCTTTAATAAAGCACTTTTACTATCTGCTATCTCACTAACGTATCGGAAATCCTTTCCTGTCATATATCCGAAGACTGATGCCTAAAACATTTACTTGTAACACTTTTTGTGTCAAAACGCCACTCTGGCTTACCTTGTCATAAGATTGTGCATTAAACCGGCCCTTATTCGACGCATAAACCTTGCCGCTCAACCCCCTCACACCCTCAATCCCCCACGCACCCGACAATGAATATTTAAATCTCTGTCTGTTTGACAGGTTGGGAAACGAAGTCCTTGGTGGTGGATGGTGAGTCCTTGTCAGAGGTGGGCGGCTTTAAGGCATTAAGACTGCAACGGCAGGAATGACAAGAGGCGCTTGATAACAAATGATGGACTGTCAGGGGAGTAAAAGGTTGTCAATCACCACTCTCCCCATCAAGCTCACCTTGGACGATGAGGTAGACCTGGGAAGTCTTAGACTGCTGCTTGGTCTGGATGGAGCAGGTGTAGGGCCCCTCATCATACACATCCACTTTCTGGATGCGTAGGCTGTACTCCAGCTGGCCCTTGGTCACCAGGTCCACACGAGGGTCCAGAGACCACTTGTCCTCCCCGGCAAAGATGATGTTGGAGCGGTTGAGCCAGGCCACCTTGGAGACCTTGTCATCCACATAACACCTGAGGGCAGAAACAGAGGGAGGCCAGTTAGGACTGTTAATGCCTCGTCCACAGTTAACAAAAGCACCTTCACAAGCCTGATGACAGCGCCTTGACAGCGAATGCATTATTATTGTGATGTCACAAAAACTAACACAACCAAATTTTATAGAACTGGAGCTTGAAGGTCCTGCGACGTGCTGGCGACTGTCCAGGGTGTACCCCGCCTTAACCCATTGCAGCTGGGATAGGCTCCAGCCCCGCCCCCCGACCCTGAATGCAGGAATAAGGGGTAGATAATGGATGGATGGATGGATGGATGGATGGAGGTTCAAGGCAATTGTTCCTAACACTAGAAGTCATACTTGCCATTATTCAAGATTGTAAATAAAGACATTCAGAGTGAGTTTAATGTAAAATGATTATTTGTAGAGAAAATGTTTACAGTGGTGGTGAATGAAAACAGATCAACCCATATATAGCATTTTATTTACTTATTGACCACAAGCTCTGCATGTTTTCTGAATATTTATATGGAATATTGATGGTAAAACAGAGGACTGTTTTGCCTCATGATGCACTGCATGTATTCCTCTACCATGAACAGATTTCGTTTTTGTCAAAAAGCTTATCAAAACTATGAAAAAACAATATCTTAGACTTCAAGCACAGCTTTCATAACCATTTCATGGAATAACTTTCTGTGAAAGACCTTATAGAGGCAGACACCTGTTTCCATTCATTGTGAACAATTTCGCACCAAACCCGCTCTGAATAACTGAATGAATTTGGAATACATTTGTGCCACATATAGTGTATCTTTTCAGTAACAGCTCCAGCACCATCAGACTGATGGATGGAGAGAGTCTAACAACATACAAACAGCCTCTAAAGAATGACAAAGATTCCAACACTCTGTCTGAGGTTGAGGTGCTCTATTTGAAGTCTGATGGAATGACTGTAAGCACCATCACCTTGGAGGCAAACCACAGAGCTGAGTGTGTAAATATTAGTCCTAGATTCTGGCCATTTCTCTCAGACCCCCTGTATCTCTCTCTTTCTGCCATTCTCCCATCACTTTACTGCTGACTAACAAGGCTTTTCACCAGGGCCTGCATGCTCCATCTACACTCCCTCGAAACAACAGCTTGCCAATATCTCTCTCTCTCCCTCTCTCTCTCTCTGACAGCGAGCTTGCCACAGTGACGAATGTGTGTGCTGGATGCCTGAGGCCTTGCCAGGGGGAGGGAGAGAGAGGGAGGGATGGAGGATGACAGAGAGAGACAGACATGGACAGAGAGAGAGGGGACATTGAGAAAACCTTAGACAACTAAGAAAGAGATGGAGAGGCCAGAGTGAGAAAGTGAGAGTGTTGAACGAGTGAGAGACACTAATGAGATGAGGAACGATGTGCCGAGCTGGTAAGAGAGACAGAGAGAGATGGAGAGAGAGAGACAGACAGAGAGAGACAGAGAGAGATAGAGAGAGACAGAGAGAGAGAGAGGGAGAGAGACGACTCAAACCCCAGACGACTTTCCATCTCTGCTTCCAACAGCAAAGTCCAGCCGGTCAAACCAAGACACTGCATACCCTGACCTGTCAACCATCTGGTCACTCTACTTTGTCTACCACTCTGTACCAGTCACTGCCCACTCCAACCAGTCATTCTAATGCAGACACCATTTGTCTGTATACAAGCACCAGTCATTATCCACCCTAATTTATCAACCATCTACTCCAAAGAGCCCATGGATGACTCTAATCTGGCCTTGAATTATCTTTGTACCAGTACAAGTCAGCACCCACTCCAGCCTATCAAATGTTCACTCAGATCACTGGCCTCTGTAATCTGGTCATGAGTAATCCATGTACCGATACAAATTACTGTTCACTTCCAACTGCCCCATCCATTATAAAAAGTTCACAAAGTCAGTCTAACCCAGCCTTTATAAGTGCATGTTCCAACTGTCAACACCAATCCATCAACCACCTTGGTTCAATTTGGTCATCATTTTTCTGCTACAGATCCAATCACCACTCAAACACAGGCCATCACTTGTCTACCACCTACTCCAGTTCCACTGTTATTTGTCCATTCTGATGCACACAACTGCCCAACACAAGCTGTAGTCTGGCAATCAATTTGTACACTTTGAACCAAGTCAAAACCCACTCTAGCATCTCAAATGTCCACTCCAATCAACTCATGAATCATTCTAATTTGGCCTTTAGTCATCTATGCACAATTACCAGTCAGAGTTTACCCCAACCAGTCATTTGTCCACTCAAAAATGGTCACCAATCTCTTCAATAGAGTAGTAGTCCATATACCAATACAAATTACTGTCTACGCCAAACTGTCCACTGTCCACTCCAAAAAGCTCACCAGTCTATCTAACCTGACCATTATACACTCATGTCCCCACTGTACAACAAAACCTATCAACCTGCACCAATCTAGTCATCATATATCTGCTACAAATTCTATCACTTTCCACCCATTGTCCACTCAAAACCATGGCCATCCTTCAGTCGCCACTCAGAACGCTGTCACCACCCTGTCACAGTTTCAAACACATTTGTCCATTCTGAACTATTGGCCACTCTAAACCCAATCAGATGTCACCTTCAACGTACTCAAGTCTGACCAACGCTGACCAACAAGTTAGCTGCCTACTTTAACACAAACTCATGCAATTCTATCCTGGCCTTTAATTGTCCCCTCTGAACTCAGTCAGTACTCAACCTAACCCAGCCCCAACCCACTTCAATCTGGCATCACTAATCCAATGCAAACTCAATCACTACCCACTATAATCTGGCCATCAACCCCAATCAGAGCCCATCCCAACCAGCGCAACCTGGTCACCATTCATTCACTCTAAACCCAATCACCAGCCACCCCAATTTGCTCACTACTCAGTCCAATCATACCACCATTCATCCACTTTAAGGTTAGTCCATGGGTACAATATTCCACCCATCACTTGCTCTAAACTTGTCTTTTTGTTCTCTTGGTTCCTAGTCACAGCCTGTCTGAACCACCCAGTATATCATAGTTTATCCATACTAAACCCGATCTCTACCTGCCCCAAACCAGCTTGTGGGCTGGCCCACATTCATTCATTGTAAGCACACCCCTTTCTGCCCACCATTTACTCTACACCTGTGGGCCACTTGGACTTCCAAACCCAATCTGTACCATATAACTTCCAATATCAACTCTAATCTGGGCATCATGCATCATTTGGAACTCAGTCACCACCCACCATTCACTCCCAGTCCATACTTCACACACACTTTCCCACGTCCATCTCATTCCAGCCACCAGATGTCCATCACCATTCCCCTTTCAGAACTTTATATTTAGCAATCCAAAAATGAAGGTGAGAAATATCTATTTGATGGCTGTAAAAAATCACATATTATGTTGCTATGGGAACAAACAGGAGGAGTGGACCAAAAGCATGTCCTAATCTGTCTATCTGTATAAAAAGCCAATGTTACATTTTACCGCCCACCCAACCTGGGTCAGATTGCACCCTGCTTTTCCAAATGCCTTGAAAACTTTAAAGAGCAAAATTACACACAAACCGGTCAATATCAACTTCCTGAGGCTATCCACATGAATAAACCAGCAGAAAAACACAGTAGAGATTAAAGTCAACACCTGCATGAATAATAATCCTGCTGACATCTTTTCAAGACAAATTGACTGTGTTGTGTACATCCATGCAAAGCTCAGTAATGACACTTGAGTCATCCTGGAATAGTTTAATAAAGGAATTGTTCAATAAAAACTTCGGATTTACACTGATTTACATTCATCCCAGGACTGGTGTTCACGAAGCAGTTGTAAATGATTGAGCTGTGTCCTAAATCACACCCAAAGACTGGATGAAGAGTTTGGGTGTGATTTGAGAAAGTTTTGGCGATGTATTTTTGTGGAAATTATTTGAGCTATTTCAGTGACTGCTGAGTTCTAGTGTAAGCAACATTAGCCTTGCAGCTCCAGTTCTTAACTAAAAAAGCAACATGTGGACTCCAAACATGCCTTATCGACTGCCTCTGGGGTCATGATGGATCTCTAATAGATTTGCCGGTATGGTTTCTGAGGCTGTATGACACTGTTGTCTATAAACATTTACTTACTAATAGCATAGCAAAAACCAGTAGATCGAGCCTTTCTGAAGCCAGAATATTGTGTGCACTTTTGTCTGCTGCCTTAACTGAAGACCACATTAGCAAGTCAAGCTAACCACTTTGTATGCAACTGTAGCGGCTGGCCACTGAAGACCTGTGGAGATGTGCTGATGTGCCTGTCACAATGCGCCATAGTCCAGCGACATCTGAGTGGAAGTTCCACCTTAATCCATCTGCCAAACTGGCACACAAAATATTCTACATGTGAATATGAGCTGCTCGAGGCAAAACATGTAAATTAGTTACACTTAAAAAATTTTTTCAACATCATACATTTTATATCTGTAAAATGTGTGGAAAAAGGATTACTCCTGTTGGTGTTGGTTTTAAGATGACTTCTCCTAAAGCTGTTTTTACAGTTTTTCAGCATTAACACAGTAAGAAAAAAGAGAAACTGCCTACTATCTTCAGTTGTAAGATTTGAAGTGAAAGTGACCATTTGTCATACGTGAACACACCACAGCACACAGTGTGAACAGTACAAAATACTTCCTCTGCATTTAACCCATTCACCAAGTGGAGCAGGGGGCAGCCAGGAACACGGCGCTCAGGGAGCAGTGTGTGGGGATGGTACCTTGCTCAGGGTACCTCAGCGGTGCCTAGCGGTCTTGGGGATCGAACCCAGACTTTCCGGTCGCAAGGCGAATGCCCTAACCACTAGGCTACCAGCTGCCTGATTTGATGGTTGTCTGCAAGTACAGGAAAAAGTCCAAATTGTAATTTGGCAGGGGGTGTTTTTACAAAAAATGCTGCATTGATTAGAGTCAGTCACAAGCAGGAAGAAGATTTAGGGTGAATGATAAGCATAAGATATGACAGACAAGGGGAAGGAAACAATGCAGAGATTAGAAACAATCACAGATAGAGGGAGGGTTTAGAACAAACAACATAGTGACTAGAACCCATCACAGTCACGGAGAGGTCTCAGAACATGTGATGTTGAGATTAAAACCGGTCACAGTCAGGAGAAGGTTCTCAGAACTAACACTGTGAGGAGCTGGTGGCCTGGTGGTTAAGGAGTTGGCCCTGTGTTTAGAAGGTTGTGGGTAGGAATCCCAGGACTGCAAGTAGCACCACTGATGTACCCTTTAGCCAGGTACCGTGCCCACACACTGCTCCCCGGGTGAGTGGTTTTAATCTGTGTCATTTGTGAACACACCACAGTGTGAAATTCTTCCTCTACATTTAATCCAATCACTGTTAGGGGGACATCTCGGAACAAATCATGTGGTACATGGAACCAAGCTACTCACAGTAAAGAAAGTATCTCAGACATACTGTGTGTTCATAAGAACCAATCACAGTCAGAAGAAAATCTCAGAACAATCAACACTGATTAGAATGAATCTCAAGCAGAGGAGGGTTTAAAACAAACAATGCAGTGCTTAGGAGGTCTATTTAGCAGCAGGCGCACACCACACTGTATGAACTCTGTGCTGTTTTAGATGTTTTGCTTCTAAAAACCTTTTCATTTGAAAAACAAAAAGCTTAGTCTCACTTCAGCTCCTCTGACATAAAGACGTTTTCGCCACTCAGGACGAGTCCCAGGCTGGATCTCACGTCGACGTTTCCACCACGAGTGTGGAGCTTTACGTCTCGGAGCAATGACAGTGCATGGATAGGGAAAGGGCATTCGTATTAAAAGCTCTGTCATCGCTCAGACGGTGGAGGGAGGGAGCGAGGCAGTGGAGGGAGAGAGAAATAAATTGCATGTGTGAAGGTGAGGATGAGGATGATTTTTCTCACCTTGCCTGCGCTTCATCCCTGAGCGCCGGGCCACGATCAGAGAGCCCACTCACGCTCTTCATATCAACTATACATCACACATTCCCAACACTTCCCCCTTCCCCAGCACTCAAGCTCATTCTAACAGGAGATAGAGGAAGAAAACATCCCAATATACAGCCTGCCACAAACACACACCCACACATACACTCATCTTCACACATGCACAGCGCACAATCCTGATAGCACATGCAGTAAAAGCTTTCTGCCTTTTTGAGGACACATGTTCAGTTACCTCAGGGGCCCTGTAGAGCTGCCCCAGGCCAGGCAAAGCCTCAAGTTGGATGGAAGAAGCCCCCAGGTTACCTAGTGTCAGTCAGGTGGCTGTAGCTAAGGGGGCACTCCACCAGTTTGAGATATACAAAGTAGTTCAGAGTGGTTTTGGTGTGAAACAGAGACAGTAATGGTGAATGGAGCTACACATCTCATTTCCAACACAAGTATAGGGATTTAATCACCTCTCCAAACCCACCAGTGAAGCACCATGCATCATGTGTTTACATGTAGTAGTCATGAGGGTAAAATAGTGGAAAAATCTAAACCTTAAGCTGCTTAAAATTCCTACACTATTCCTACACTTAGACATAATCCATTTTGTCCCTTGAATTTAAGTAAATGTGTACACTAGCTCTGTCCAGACTGGCCACCATAAATGGGTGAAACTTACACACATAACCCTCTGTAGGTGGAATAGATGTTTTTTGTGACATCACAGAAGCATGCAAATGAGCCCAAGTAATCTCTCTTATTTACGACTGTGAGGAAAATTCATTTTTCCATTGTACAAGTTCTTTATGACATCCACTGTGAGTTCTTGCTCATCCCTGAGGTGGACTCTCCCATATAACAATAGCTAATGCTTTGCGATTTTTCTCTTTGGCGTAGAGCACAGATGGGGTGTCACTCCAGTAGGATGATTAAACAGGCCTATTCAAGGAAGCGTCCGGAGCTCTGGGACAGTTTGAGCCAACTGGGGACTCTTTCAAACAGCCGGAGACAATGAGGACATTGAGATCACTTAGTCTCTCTTCATTTCCTGCACATAACAAATGTCTAGCCTGGGCTGCTGAACAGCTAATGCTTAGTTTTGCTGCTCGACATGCTTGGAAACTTACATCCATGCAGCTCATTTTCAGTAAAATACCAGGAGAAATACCACCAACAGAAGATGCCTTAAAACAATCCATAGTAAACGGGCAATTCAGCCTAAAATTAAGCTTTTGAGATTTAGTCTCTTCAGTTTAGCTGAAATGAACTTGGCTAAATATCAGTTACCAATAGATGAACACGAAAGTTAACTAATGAGCATTACTCAGTTGTGCTCATACTCGTTAGACTTTGCTAAGCAAAAAGCCGACACGTGTGACATCTGTGTATCTCTCACTTTCTCTTGCTCCTTCTGAAAAAAAAGCACTTGGGACATGTAAAAATGTACAGCCGCTTCTCCCCCGTTGTTAAATTATTCAGTGTAAATAGATTATGTACTAGAGGGGATGCGAATGTGGAGTGATTTAGAATCACAGTCTGAGTCCGACTGGCCAACAACTGCGCCTCTTATTAAACCCTGTTCAGTGTAGGGTGTAGAAGGCCTAACAGGCCCATCGTTTACGGTACCATTGTGTATTTCTCTACCGTTTTGCTGGTAGACCAATCTGCACAAGGCCGCAAGACCTACAGACAGGACTTTAGAGCATCTAAAGTGCTTATAGGGAGGTCTGTCTGTTCAGTCAATGACTTGGCAATTTCCCTGGGTAGCTTCTACGGGACTAGAATTGCATCCACTGAAATAGGAAATATAAAGCAAAAACTGACAGCCAGGCTGACATATAATATTTGAATTTGTGCTATTTGGCTAGGTAAAAGTATTTAAATGTAGCACCACTGTTTACCATCCATCTACTAAAGCATTTATTCATTTTCTGTAACTGCTTAGTCCTTACTAGGGTCACGGGTATCCGGAGTCTATCCTGAGGAAAGTGATTACGAGGCAGGGACTCACACTGGATGACATGCACATACACAAACATACATACACTATTCACTCCCACATTCACACCTGAGGTCAATTTAGAATCCTCAATTCACCTGACATGCATGACTTTGGACTGTGGGAGAAACTGGAGACCCCAGAGGAAACCCACACCACCACAAAGAGATCATACAAGGCCAAGGCCTACTAAAACAACTGAGAGATATCCATGTACTGGCTAAGAGCTAATTAATTACAGGCCTAATGTTACAGTGTGTGTACTGTAACTGTATTTTTAACTTTTAGGCACCCAGCCAATACCTCAGTCGACTACTATGCTAGGTCATTTTGATTTAAGGTCATATTTTTGGGGGCTAACAAACACATTCTGAAGACATCACTATAGCCAGCATGACAACCACCAACTAGCCTAATTCAATTAGCAGAAATGAACAGAAAACATGTAAATTCCAGTTTCCTACATTAGCTGCAAATTGATATTTCCACATGTTTTGGGGTGTGGGTTCTCATTGAAGGACTGTGTTCTCTGATTTGTTCAATAGATTTGAGTGAAGAATTGTAGAGGTTTGAAATCTTGAGAAGTGCTAAGGCTTACA
>JBBPDE010000001.1:22692916-22705469 GCA_037974605.1 Nannopetersius ansorgii
CACACACACACACACACACACACACACACACACACACACTCCTACTCTCTACACTACACAGGCACATGTAGGGGGTGTAAAATGGATCTGAAGTAGGTGGATGGTGTTATAATAACTGTTTTGACGCTCCTCTGTCATTAGCTAATGAAATGTGCTGAAGCGTCGTTTTTATTCCACCACTGTGTAAACAGTTCCTCCAGAAATGGTTCGAATGTTTGTTTGTTCTGGAAGTTCTGGTGAGTCTGATGTTTCTGTTGATTCTGGGGTTCTAGAGGGATTCTGGGGATCTGGTGTTTTGGGTTTCTTATGGTTCTGTTGGTTCTTGGGCTCTGGGGGTTTGAGGTTCTCATGCTTCTGTTGGTTTCGTTAGTTCTGACGGTTCAGGGGTCTGGTGGTTTTTAGGTTCAGGTGGCTCTGGGGGCTCAGGATTCTAGTTCTGTGTGTTTTTATGTTAAACAGAAAAAACTTATGATGCACAAATAATCCTAAGAATAGAATCCTGCTGAATAATTGGAAGAAAGAAATTGACAGCGACTGGGAGAGTCCAGTGTGTTACTCTGTCAGGAGCAGTAAAAAAAAAAAAAAAGGTTTGTTGTCATGGAAACGCAGCGTATGAGCACAATTTAGACTGCTCTCTGACAATGAACTATTTATCTCTGAACAAAACGAGTGTGTAAGTGCTGCTGAACCCCCCACCCGAACAGACAGAGAGAGAGGGAGAGGGAGAGAGAGAGAAAGAGGCAGTGAGTGACAAAAGCAAAAGTAGAAAGTGAGAACCATAGAAAGATAAAGAGAGTGAGATACAGACAGACAGAGGTAAATGGAGAGAGAACAGAGGGTGTGTGTAAGAGCTGAGAATGAGCGAGATATAGAGAAAGATAGAGAGAGGAACAGAAAGTATCAGTAAGAACCGCTGAGAGAAAGTGTGTATAAGAGAGATGGGGAAAAGAGATTGAGAAACAAAGTGGATTGAGAAACAAAGAAAGAAATGGTGAGAGTGATGAGAGTGAATGACAGAGAGAGGGAGAAAGAAAAAATAAAGCAAGAGAGTGAGAGTGAGAGAGAGAGAGACCTCTGGGACTGTGACTCTCCACCACGTCTTTCTGGAGGTTTTCCTCAGTTAAGCCTCTGCAGTGCGTCGAGCTTTTCATGAGCCAAACCCTACAACTGCTGCTCCATCTGTGCCCGCACAGCCGGCTAATGAGCTTTTAGCCATGCAGGGTTCTCAGAGCGTGGTCAGACACGACAATGATCTCAGATCAGCACTGCTGCTTTTTCTGTAGGGACAGTGCTCCCCTACCAAATCTAGTCTTTTAGCAAAGACGCTGGAGCCATGCGCCTAAGGTAGCTAACAAGCCATGGGGGCTTATAAACCACCAATTAGCATCTTCACACATCAAGCACGGCTCCAGAAAAGGACGGGCAACTGCGTATCCCCACTGCACCCGAACAGACTTGAAAGGAGGGGAAGTTTTTCTGTTTTTCTTTGAAAACAGCAAAAAGTGGCATGATTAATTTCCTTCACGTCTGTGGAAATGGCATGAAGTAGAGCCTATTTCACAGGCCACTGGCAGCAGCAGGGGCTAATGGCAAAGCTTAGCTGTTTACTCGCTCTCAATTAAACACTCCAGAAACGCCTCAGACTGACTGACACCTGCCGCCTAGCAGGAGGGAGTACAGACGGGACGGGAGGGGCTAAAGATAAAATGATAACAGAAAATACACATAAAAAACACAACAGAATATACCTATTAGAAACATATACCTTGTGTTTCCCCTCAATGGCCTCTTATTAGAAACACCCACTAGGTGCTTCCACACCCTGGCCACTTTATTAGAAACACCACCTTGTGTTTCACCTGCCTTGCTCTTCCACTGAATTCACTTTATTAGAAACACCACCTTGTGTTTCTGTACACTGGCCACTTTATTAGAAACACCTACGTTGTGCTTCCAATCACTGGCCACTTTTTTGTACAGACCACCATGTATTTCCATTCACTGGTTAAACAGAGGGTAAACGGCAGGTGCTATTGAAAATCCAGTAGGTAATATGAGAAGCATATAAAATACACAGTGAGGTAGTATACTGGGATGATACTTGGTTAGGCAGCGACAAGATATTTACATGCATTCAGAGTTCTAAAGGCCTGTGTCTTGAAATTGTTACACAGTCTTTCTGAACCAGAGTGGAAGCTTTCATACCAAATGGTAGAAGATAACAGTCTCCATACAATGGGTGAGAGTGGTCTTTCATGATGTTACTGGCTCTGTTATAACAGCAGTTTTGGTAAATATCTTTTGGGGGGAGGGAGAGGCGCTCTCACTGCTGCAGTGTCTCTCAGCTGCTCACACTATCTGCTGCAGTGTGTTACAGTAAGAAACATTATACCAGACAGTGATGCGGTGAGAGCAGACATTCAATGGTAGTCATTTAGGCAGGTCACAGATCATTTCTTTGGAACCGGGAGGATTGTGGTGGTCTTAAAAATGCGCTGGAACAACTTCCTGACTCAGAGAGGTGTTTAACACATCAGAGAGGATGTTGGCCAGCTGGTCTGCACACTCCTTCAGCACCCATTCAGGTATGTAGTCAGGATCAAAAGCTTTGTTTTGGTTTACTCTGGTTAGAGTCTGTCTCCCTGCGGCAGTGATCAGATGCTCTGCTCATCTGGGAGAGGGGTGGATTTCCTTGTGGGAGCCCTGTTGCATGCATCAAACCATGCATCACAGAGAGAAGGTGTTGGAATGTAGTCTATGATGACCTGGATGCCCCCCACATGCTCAGAGTGTCTCTGGTGTTCTGAAAGTGCCTTTGGATTTTTGGGCATATGCATGCATTGCTTTCTTGATTGTCATAGCAAGATTAGCTTGTGCAGTTCCAAGGACAGCCTTGTCCCCAGTCAGCATCTCGGGCTTTCAGTATCCTCCAGACCTCTGTACACATCCAGGGCTTCTGTTTGGCTCTTGTAGTCACCCTTCTATAGGCAGTAACCTGCATTTGCTAATATAGCCAGTCACAACTGCTGTGCACTTCTCCACATTAATGCAGCCCTTTTTAAAAAGTACCCAGTCTGTGCACTCAAAATAGTCCTCAAGTGTTAAGATGGCTTCCTCAGGCCACACTCCTATGTCTCTGGACTGGTGTAGCGCAAGTACAACAACATTTCTACCTGCAGTATGTTTTTTTGCTGTGTACCTGCCACCTATTGCTAATTTAGCAATAGGTGGCAGGTACACAGCAAACAAACAAAAAAACCCTGCTGCAGGTAGAAATGTTTGTGTACCACACATTGTTAATATGAGTACACACACCACCACCTAATTTCTTGCCAGACAATGCATTGACTTTGTCCCTGTGGAACAAAATGTGGTTGGGCCAGCTGCTATGCTGAATCTGGAATGCTGTCATGCAGTTGAGTTTAATCGAGGCCACTTTATTAGAAACACTTAATGCTTCCTCTTACACCTACATTGTGTTTCCTCTTAGTAGCCACTTTATTAGAACTTCCTTGTTTTCCATTCATTGGTCACTTTACTGGAAACACTGGCCTGGACTAGAGAGAGCCTGGACTAGAGGTTGACTAACTCAAACTGTGAATCTACAGCTGGGCTACAATCTCATCATGTTGCACCAGCATGGTGTTTCAAATTACATGACCACTAGAGAATGCATTCAAAAGGAATGTAATTTTATGAACAATCTAGTTCAACTGCAAGTGTGATCACATGCATCACATATTCCTTTTGCTTTGATAGGTTACCATCTATCATCAGCAAGCACTTGGTCAATAATAGCCTCACTAAAAAATGCATATAATGATTCTAATGAAAGTGAGAGACGAATGGGTTATAATGAAGAGCCTTAATCAACATGTTAATTTATCCTTAGGTTCCTGAGCTAATGCTAACAAAAATCCCTCACCAGAATGTGGGGATTGTAAGGATAAGTGACCAAAATTCATACAGACATTCTAAAGCAAGTTGTGTTTCTATGTACCAACACAAAAAGACCATGCTGATGATGATCTCCACCACTTATAAATCTCCACTTACATGACAGAATATAGGACAGTAACCACTTTTCAAACCGTTCAGTACATGCCAAACATTACAGAAGGCATTAACACATTGTCGTAGATCAAGGGAAAGCAGTGTTTTTTGAAAGAGTCTGATGTTGGATGGAAACATTGTCACGGTTTGCATGCACCCTTCACTCCATTCCATGCTGTCAACACAGGGGAACAAAGCTGCAAATCAGCCTGTTTTAACTTCACAAAGTGATTATCTATTCAGCTAAGAGCAGTTTATTCAAAGCCATTCTCACTGAAGTGAAATGAAGTGTTTCAGCTCTGGACTTTCTGAATGAGGCACATTATAAGGCAGTCAATCAGAACAGTTTGATTCCATACATCAGTCTTAAAGACACAGTAATAAAAGATATCTAAAGGGAGGAGAGAGTGGAAATTAGTTATGACTGCTTTCGCGGTCGTAATACGGTGGAGCGCAGATAAATAAAACACAATAAATATATAGGATATCGGTTGTTTAACACATTGTCTGCGGTTAGCTGTAAACATATAAGTCACATAACATTCCTAGCACTGAGAAAAACAAACAAGAAAATGAGTAAATGTCCATAAAGTGTTTTGCAGAGTAGGTTCCCAATACAGCCCTCATAGATCACAAGCTATAAACTATTTTTGGTCATTTTACAACTTCTAATTTAGCCATAAAAGGCCTAGCTTTAGTGTTGTGGGAGCTTGTAAAGACTACTCCATAGCAGGGCTTTCTTTTAGGCTTTTAGGTGTTTGATTGACTCATAGAAACCATGTCCATCGATCACCATAATGTATCCGTGCCAGTGATGCTTCCGACACCAGATTCCACTAATTGGACCGCTTTGTTCATTAAGGAGTAGGACTCATTAGTGACATTAGGTGGTTTGGCATGGGGTCAGAACAAATACCTGTTGAGCAGCAGCCATTACACTGTCATCTTCGTCTGGCTTTCGTTGAAGGTGCAGCTAGTTCTCCTAGCAACTGCATGCTAATCAACTGGATAAAACCTCCTAGACTGGATAAAACCTATCCAGAATATATTGTTCTTTTTAACATATGCTGTGCACAAATCAGCTGCAAACCATGGCAGGATAAAGTCAGAAATATCAGTTATTAAATGGAAGCTAACCACAGTTACCAAATGCTAGTTGCTGTGAAAAGCTGATAGGACCACAAAGTGTATATTTTGAATGCTAAGGCGTTGCTATGATATATTTGTCGCTTAAAGACATGTGGAAAGTGTTGTGACATTGTTGTTTAAGGCTGCATTTTGACATAATTGGTCCTTTTTTCTGGTGCAAAGCTTTCTGGTTAATATTTGTTCAAAGACCACTTCCACTGCTAGCCAATACTAATACAAAGAAGGCACATTTCCACTGTCAACCACTGCTAATTCACAAGCCTTTCCACTGCTCAGCAATGGCAGCACCTTTCCTCTGCTAGCTAATCTAAATCAGGGCCAGGGGCAGATTGTGACCTAGTGGTAAGGGAATTGGCCCTGCAATCAGAAGGTCTTTGAATCCCCAAACTGCTAGTGGCACCGAGATACCCTTGAGCAAGGTAAGTAAGGTACCGTCCCTGCACACTGCTCCTTGGGCGCCCCTCGTTGATGGCAGCCCACTGCTTCTCTTGGTGAATAGGTTAAATGCACGGAAAGAATTTCACATTTACTTTTCCATACTTTTCTGCACTAAATTAAAATGCAGGGCCTTTCCACTGCTAGCCAAAGCTAATCTCAAATGGACATTTTCCAATGCTTGCTGGCCAATTTTAGCCCAAATCAGTACCTTTCCACCGCTAGCCACCTAGCGGTCAGCCACACATCTATAAACCACTAAAAATGATCCAACAGCTGTTTGCTGCTCTGAGTTTTTGAAATGAATGACCACAGCACAAAGTATGTGGGCCACAATTACATCTTAGAACACGCCTAGCATCCCACAATCCTCACAACATTTAGGAAAAGACATTTATGCTGGTGAAATGATGAATTGAAAATGACAGCTTGACAAAAAAAGCTACCCTCAATGCCCCACTTGTCTTAGCCACTGTTTATCCACGAAAGAGGACAGCCCCCAATTGGAAATAATTGGCATGCACCAACTTTTACGTGCAAATTCAAAATTAATTAATTCCATCTGTCCTCCATCTAAAGTAGTTTACATATCATGTTTGATATGCGAGTGAAACCCCAGAGAACTGAGGCAGAAAGGAGGCAGCTCCAGCTGACTGCCTTTAATTAGAGAGCACGCTGAAGTGGGTGAAGCTTGTGTTAACTGATCCCCCTTCTTTAATCAGACTTAGTCTCACGTCATTCTTGCCATGCACAATTTATGTGAATTTCTAAAAAAAAAGAAAAATTGCAACTGCTAAAATATCAGAAACGTCTACCATCGGACAGTCTGAGAAGAGGACTTGCATGATATTTGTTCTTAATTATGAGCACTGCCTTGCGAAGAAGCCACCCTTTAGGACTCACAATGGCAAAGTAAATCCCCCGTCTAATCTTCAACTTTTACACAATAATCCTGATTTAGCTTTCAAGGCAGCATAGCTTGATCTCATCGAGAGAGCATCTGTTTCCCTTTTTTTTCACTGGAATGGGAGAGCAAGTGAGAGACAGAGAGAGCAATAGACTGTTGAAATAATAATGAAGTAGAATCAACCTGTGCTGGAGGGTCTGAGGGGAAAATATCAGTCGTTTAATATTCGGCTCTAACTGACTGAAGCGAAGCCAGGCAGGCTGCCTGATGAGGACAGCGCACAGCCACTGGTCAAGGCCAAACAAACCAACAATCTGCTCTGCTGCCCTGATGCCATGTGAAAGACTGCCAGTTCCTTGACAAAAAACAAGACAGAAAAGAGGAGCGCTAGGCTGTTACCAGACCTGGCAGAGGGCAACGCAGTGAGGAAGAGTGAGAGAGTTTTGCAAACAAGAACAAACAGCCTCATTCCTTTTGTTCACCAGGGTCATCATTAACTGCATAAAGAGGCCCATGGCAGGATTTTCCATGTCTGAAATAGAACCAAGCCTTGGCTTAAGTCTGCATCATAAATAGCATCTTGCCTGGAATGTCTGGTTTTGGATCAACAAGCAAGGCTTTACGAATAATTTAAAAAGATGTTGAGCATTTTTGGCCCTGTTACACCTGGTTTAAAAATTTACATGTCATTATTACACCTTACAACACACTATAACACTGGACAACCATAATACAATACTGTACACCTCACTACAATAATGTACACCTCACTACAGTACTGTACACCTCACTACAATAATGTACACCTCACTACAGTACTGTACACCTCACTATAAGACTGTACACTTCACTATAACACTGTACATAACTGTATACAGTATTATAGTGTAATGTTTCAAGAGCACCCGCGTATAGTTAAAAAACGCGTAGTTGTGTTTTGGCAAAACAAATGCCTTAATATGCCCCCAAATATGCTCCCAGAACAGTTTAATGCATTATCCTTAGAGAAATGTAAAGGAAAACACGTATTTGCCTCTTTTAATTTAAATTTTTAACACTATAACACTGTAAATCATACTGTAATATTGTACATCACACTATAATATCGTACACCACACTATAACACTATACACTACATTATGGCACTGTACACCTCTCTATAACACTGTACATCACACTATAATACTACAAATCCACACAATTACACTGAACCCAACACTATAATTCTTTCTGTCCGCAAGAATTGATTCAACATGCTGATGTTGGTTCCATAGCTATTACAATGGTACTTACTTGTTTTTCAACAGGGTCAGTTTTACCGTCCAAAAAATTTGATGTCATGTGGCACAACCACACATTATATTTTAAGTTTTTATATAATATTTTATTTAAAATCTTATATTATAATGCTATTTATGACTACTGACTTTTTGTACTTGGACCTCCCGGTTTTCCTGTGGTCATACCGCCTGACTTGAGCAGCACTAAACCTTGAAAATGAGGCTTTTTTCACATTTGTTAGAGGGATAATGATCATGGCACTGTTCCATGCTTGAGGCCTTCTTTAAGATGCTGTTTTTTTTTTAAACATATGAAAATAATAATCCTTTGTCATCTGTTGTATTGCATTATGTTCAAGGGATTACCGGAATGTAAGGACGAAAGGATGCAATGGGATGAACCTTTGGAATCCTGGTATATTCTGTGACTTAAAATTATGCCAGACTATTTAATTTTGTTGTTTTTTTTTTATTAAATTGCCCCGTTCAATAGTTTATTCACTCTACATATACATCAGTCATTTTTAATTACTTACACTGATGTGCTGAGAAGCTCATCAGCATCTTTGTTTTTGAAATAACAAAATAAAAAACAAAAAAAAACCAGTTATCTTGCCTTAATTACATTCATGACAGATTATTTTCACTGTCTGTCAGAAACAAAAGACACAACTCCCACCTGAGATGTCCTGGATGAGCACATTTGTGATGAATGCATTCACTTGTTGTAGAATTGTTCCTTTAGTCACAAGGATTGTACAATACTGTGATATGTCAGCATTTTAAAATTGCTAAACTACTTTGTTTACCAAAACTGAGTTATGGGGGGATTTTGAACGATTACTGGAGTCCCCCTTTAATATCTTGCCTTTTCTGACTAGTCACAACAGGCCCTGTACATGTAGCTAACATAGCAACTAGATGTAGTGATGTTACGTGTTGTATTGATGCGTTGAATGCATCATTCTTATTTGAGCTAAAACTCTGTGTCTGTGTCTGAGCTTGCATCATCTTGAGCCAATGAAATAGTCAACGTCACTTGGAGCTTTTTGTGAGGGGCTCCACCCAGCAAGATCAGTAAGAATGTTGAATCTAGCATCTACTTTTAAAATCCAAGAAAAAATATTCCTGACCTTTCCCTCCTCACATAACAGCCCCCAATCTGTCCCCAAAGCAGCAGGAGCATTATTCTAGAATTGTACATTAATTCATCAGAAGCACGTCAGTAACACCCATCTGTCTAATTTCACACCCGTCTACCCAGTTAATCCTTTACATTCCTCAAAGTACCTCGTTACATTTAGGTGACAGGGTATTATAACATTCATTTGATAATACATTAACAATGATCAATGGTATGACTAAACTCAGAAGAATCAGAAAATAATCAGAAACATTTACTGATCTAGGAAATTGCTTAAAGAGTAGAAAACAGCATCCAATTGAAACTCATTGCACTTAGTTTTGAAACCATGAGTCTTAACACTCGATAAAGCTGAGCAGGTGCAGCTGTTAGTGGTAAGCAGGTCAACTAGCTCGAAAGTTAAAGATTTTAAACATAATTGTAGATTTCAACCTCCATCATCTGCCAAATCAGTTCAGCTCATCTAGGCTTTATCAAGAGCATCACATTCCAAGCCTGCACCAAGCCTCCTGAGTGGTTCTCATTTGCATAAAGTAAAAAATCTGCACCGATTTTCGCAATGTCAACGTGAACTGTGTGAGGACCAGGGTACAAACTCCACCAGCTGCTAGTATTAATCAATGGCTCTGCTGGAATGGCCCATAGTCTTGGGTTTGCTAGGCCTCTCCATAGCTTGGCTTTCTAAATAAGCTTTCTGAACCCGCTTTAACCATCAGCTAAACCAACATCTTTAACATGATCCACAAACAAGGACCCATGAGAAACGAAGATCTCAGACGCCATCTGAATGCAAGATTTCCTCTGAGCCTCCGAGGTGTCGGGATAGAAAAAGACAGGAGCACATAACGGGAAGAAGGGAAGGAAAAAAAGAAAAGGAAATCAACCTTGCAGCAAGGTGAGCTGCTTCGATGGTATCATTTAATCTTAATGACAGCTTCCCTGGTCTGCACTAATGTGGGCTGTAATCTAATTTGTTGATCTCTTGTCCCTTTACGTTGTCGATTAAAGATTGATGTGGCCCTGTCTGACTCCGGCCAGCGGAGCGATACTGTTGAACATATGTTTGTAGCCCGATTTCACCCTTTTAGGACTGATTCAGGGCAGCCAATATTTAAAGAGATGGCTCAGATAGACAGCCTTCCCCTTTAAAGGCTTTGAATTCTTGCATGTATATATTTCCCCTTTAAGTCTACTAATGACATGTTTGTGTGGTTTTATCTGCTAAAATGGTCATAATAATTAATTTAGCTGCTCAAAAGTCAACGAAACAGTCCATCTAGCTCTTTATTAATTGGGGATTGTATTTACCGAATTGATTTGGGTGACTATTGACTTCTAGTGTTATCGAGCCCTAGCCTCTCAGGTCAAGTTTAGTCAAAGTATATTTTTCAGCAGACTGGGGTGCCTAATATTGATGTGGAAGTCCATTCAGCATCCACATAAGACAGTGTGTGTTCCTGAAACCGATGCATGATACAATGACTTCTGACTTTTCCAGGGGTACATAAGCCTAACATCCATACGGACACATGCAAGCGAGCGAAGATCACGTCTTTTGGCCGCTTTGGCCGTACACACACACACACACACACACACACACACACACACACACACACACACACACACACACACATAGACGACCCACTTCAAAGTTTCGCTGCACACTTGAACATACACACACACACACACACATAGATGACCCACGTCAAAGGGTCGCTGCACACGCGAACATACACACACACACACACACACACACACACAGACACACACACACACACACTCGGATCACACACCCCATAAGCCTGAGCCGGGAGTTCTAGCCTTGACAGCCTGCAGCTCGGTTCACACCTGTGATGTTGACAAATAGGATTACTTAAAGTTTTCCTCCAAAGGCCGAGACAGACACACACACACACACACACACACACACACACACACATACACATGTACACAAAAAAATCCTTGTACGGCAGCGCTCCTGCTCACAGCCGGCGCGATACAGAGGCCCAACACAAACCTTTTCATGCCTCACTTAAGCTCAGCCTTATCTAAATGAACAGCCCCCTCGTACAACACACTACTCCATTTTCACCAGGGTGTACGCATGCACACACACACACACACACACACACACACACACACACACACACACACACACACACACACAGTAACACACAAGTCAGGATAAGCAGTAAACGAAATGCATTGTAAGTGCACTACTTTGGAGCGCATTAATAAGTATAAACGCATTTCTGGCCTGGCAAAAAAGTGGACTTGTCTGGCAGACGGTTGACGGCCGTGAATAAAGGAACCAGGTGCAGAAAATGTTAGCTTTTAACAATAAATAAATAAATAAAACAACGTGCCGTTAAATCGGGATTAAATTTATCCTCCAATTTGCCACATTGTGAATACACAAGGTATGGGACTTTATTTATTTACTCCTTTGATGGGGAATTTAACAGGCTTCATAACCTAAGAAGCCTTCTTCAAAGCCTCAGCAACAGGTCCACTTGACGGTTAAGTCATTAGTGGAGGCGCCAACGAAGCCCTGCTGTTAAAGGGAGAGTTTGGTGCAAACTCGGATTCGACCCCTGAACTCTAGTGTGGTTGCTGGGTGAAGATGATTTAAAGTCTGCTTCTCTTCCAGAAGCAAACTCAGCATGTCTCATCCCTTTGGTTCCATTGGGAGGAAGTGGGGGATCATGTACGCTTAACTTTAGGCCAGAATGCTCCCTTAAGACATCAGATGGCATCGCCACATTCCACTGTCCAAATAAATCGAAATGTTTTCTTACCTGGAGTTGCATCAGACACAGGAATACACAGGGCAGGGGTGGACAGCGTGGTGGGGGTGAGGAGATGGGGGTGTGGAGGAGAGAGAAAGAGAGAGAGAGAGAGAAACTGTCAACTAATGCTTTTTTGACCACTGTGAAAATTACAGAAATGTGCAATTATTATTAATGCTTAAAACGATCGAATGATTTATTAATGTGGGCCCTTATAGTCACACATGAAGACACCACAGCACACGGTGTGAAATTCTTTCTCTGCATTTACCCCAGTGAAGCAGGGGGCTGCCAAGAAGGGGCGCCTGAGGATACCAAGGGTACCACAGTGATGACACTGGCAGTCTGGGGTTTAGAAACAACAACCCTCTGCAACTCCCTAACTACTAGACCACTAGCTGCCACCATCAAGGTTCATTTAATGAGTTCATTTAAATGTTTCAATTGCACTAGTTGGAGTGAAGTAAGTAAGTAAGTAAAGCTTTATTGTCATCAAAGCCATATACATATAACACACAGTGAGATGAGATATCGCCCTCTTGGAACATAAGTGCAACATAGAACACAACATAACAGCAGCACACAGACAGATAAACAGTGAGGGTAAAAAGGGGGATTACAAGTTAACCTGTATGTTTATAAATATCATAAACACCTCACTTAAAAAATAAAATACTATTAAATACTAGTTAGACATAAACACATTAGGTAAACATTCGTATATATATATTTACACACATATATAGATATATATCTATGTAAGCACACACAAACACATACACACACGTGCATATGT
>JBBPDE010000001.1:22705569-22719466 GCA_037974605.1 Nannopetersius ansorgii
TATATATATATTTACACACATATATAGATATATATCTATGTAAGCACACACAAACACATACACACACGTGCATATGTGAACACACACACACACACACAATGAATGAATGCTTTCCATTTTTGCCAAAAACAACAAACAAAAAAATTACTTTAATTTTCGTATGCAAAAAAATGTGGGCACAAGAGTAGGAAGTTAATATACAGAATAAAAATGTAATTAAATTTACATCTATAATCAAGTAAAAATATCTAGAAGAATAAAATAAAATTCTATTTAAAAGCATATGATAGTTATATTTTATATCCATAATAATCATGTAAATTGACAATTTCAGTATATTAATTACTATTTATAAAAATTATATTATGGAAAAACACACAATTGTCCTTTTCCTGTAAAAGTTCTGTCACAACACTGATGATGCAAAAATATTGAAAAATATTGGCACCACAAGCGATATCCTGCATGTCTGAAGAGCGTTATGAGGCCCATGCATGTTGACAGTGATGCTAATGCACAGTTATAAGACAGACTGGAAAAGCATGAATCATGTCTTATGTGGGTTTATTCAGGAGCTGGTTTGGAAAGCGAGAACCCGCTGCCTCCAATAGAAGATAATGCAATAAGGGCCATCACCGAAGGGCCCGTGTGGATTAAGTTGCTCAGAGACTTGGGACTGAAAAACCTATAATAGAGCGCTAACATGATAAGACAAGCCGTTCCCCTGGCAACTTCAGCGCACAATGATAAATCACACAGGCCAGTGCCACTGATACCGCAGCCACTGCCGCTGGAAAAAGCCTTTCAGCTTGTGACATTAACCTCTACTCCCTTCTCCACTTGCTCACCCTTCAGGCTTTAGTGCTTTTTTCGTACAGACTGTTGATGCGTGCGTCCAGAACCTCATACACCACTATGTTGGTGTCATGACTCGACTGACAAGCCAAATAAAATCTGGGCAAAAGAGGCCATGTGTTCATAATTATAATAAATATTGTACATATTTGTTTGGCCCCACAGTGGCACAGCGGGTGTCATTGTAGTCTCACACCTCCAGGGTTGGGGGTTTGAGTCTAGGTCCTGGCCGTGTGTGTGGAGTTTGTATGTTCTCCTGGTGAGGGCATGTGGTTCCTCCGGGGTCTCTGGTCTCCCACAGTCCAAAGACACGTGTGTCTGGTGAGTTGAGGATTCTAAATTGATTGCAGGTGTGAGTGTGGGGGCGAATGGTGTGTGTGTGTGTGTACCCTGCGGTTGGCTGGTGCCCTGCCCAGGATGAGACCCTGCCAGGTGCCCGTAGGCTCTGGGTCCCCACCAACTAGTGAGGATTAAATTTTTTGGTTTTTAGACAACCCCGTGACCCTCAGGGTACGATTATAAACCAAATGACTCCAAGTGACACCAGATGACCCTCCTTAGTTATGGCCTTGGACTAATGATGATTAGGGTAGAGCGGGAGCTGAAGTTTATGGACTGTTGCTATCAAACTGGCAACACATAAGTAAATAAATCATTAATTGACAAATCATAAATCATTTTGTTAGCTTTTAGACCATGGTTCTACCTGCTAGTAATCAATGCTAGACATAACTAAAGGCATACTCTAGGATTCTCCCACTAAAACACACTGCTGAAAGCTGCTTCCCATTACGCTCCATTGTAAGTGTGTGAGTCAACAGGATTTTTGGCTTGAGCCTAAGTTCTGGGAAATGCGTTGAAATTATTTTCTGTGGTAATCGCCCACATGATGCGGATGGTGTATAGAGATTAGGCTGCAAAATGCCTGGAGTATTCCTTTATACAGGCTCAGGTTCTATTCAGTGGAACCAGAAGGTGGGCGTTTTGAATACAGCGGACAGTGAACGTTCTGACCACACCTCCAGCGAAACTAACAACCCTACACCAGATCCACTTTGTGTCAAGGTAAAATGGCCCCGTATTGATTCTGCGACTTAAAAGCCCGAGCCAAAGAGTCCTTGGGCAAGGACGTGTCCTGGGGCCCGTCTCAAAACACACACATTACTCATCGCCTTGCTTTTGACATTCCTGTCGGCCACGCGGACCCCGTCTCCCCAGTGCTGCAGAGAAAACCTCCCACGATCTTCACATGGCCGAGTGAATGAGAGCGGACAGGCGGCTAACAGAGTGGCTGGGTGACCTCGCAGATGGGCAGAGGTAAATAAATAAAAACATCAACAAGACAGAGGAAATAGCGAAGACAGCAGAGCTAACCAGCCTCGTCCCCATGGCAAACGAGCCACGATCCGCCCCGCCAACTTCAATATCAGCTAATCTGACGCACGCCTCCTTTGCTTTTCCCTCTTTTCTTCCTCCTTTTTCCCTTCATCTCCCTCAATTTTCATTCTTTTTTCTCTCATACTTCTACCATCCGTGGGATTCCAGTTGTGTACAGCTCATCACACATAATTGATAATGCTAGCGTTAGTGCAGGTCCCCAGAATGGGCTGAAGAAGTTCTATACTGCTACACCAAGCTGACATACTGATATACTGATAAAGATTAATGAACAGGGGATTAGAAAAACAATGCGCCTGATGCTAAATCCGTTCAAATATTATTCAGTAAACTCAAAAATAGCAGTAAAGTAAAATACTTCAAGACTCCTAATGTATCTGTACTTAACAGTGCACCCCAGGCATGTAAATATCATGTATCATAAGTAGTCTTTTAGCTTGTGAACAGTATGCAAACATAGGGATAACAGGGATGAGGGCACCAGTTAGTGCCTTGCTGCCCCACTTAGACTTAAAGACTAAGAAAATTATAACCTGGAAAAAAAGAACACAAGCAGATACCTGTCATTTTCTGTCAGTTATATTACTGTAAAGACATTACTGTAAAGCCAGAGGATGACAGAACTGTTGCACACAGTAAACATGTTTAAAGGTAAAATCCTAAAATGCCTTATAACAAGTATGCTAGCTGGTACAGTGGCTAGCTGAAGTGGTACAGGTTTTTATAAATATCATAATTATCAGCCCTCTATGAGAAATGGGACATTCTACTACATTTATGTTTATTTTTCAAACTTTATGAGGTTATCCATCAGTGTAAAAACTGATGCATTATTTTCTTTTAAAAGACAACTTTGATATCACTGTATAACAAGTGGGGTGGTCAAAATTATCAGAGAAAAGATAGTGGATGCTAATCTTAAGAGTGAAAGCCATTTTCATGAGTTTTACAGTGTCCAGAACAGCTGTACGTTGCATCATTGCAAAGTACCCAATATGACCAATTATGTCAGAGACAAACCTGGATGTGGTCGCAAGCACAAGGCTATGAAGAACAAAATAATAATTACTGCAAAGACCATTGCCATCAAACTGGTCCCTTCTGGACTTGAAGTCTCTAAAAAAGATTTGAGGGCTCTTCATCATACGAAGCTTCAAGGTCGCCGGCCAATTAAAACTCACTCACACAGCGACACACCAAAGCTAGACTAAAGTTTGCCCAGAAACATTTGAAACATGCGGATGAATTTTGGAAGTATATCATTTGTTCTGATGAGACAAAACTGGTATGCACTGTTTGGGCGCAGCGATACAGATTTTGTTTTGTGAAGCAAGGGAGAGGCCGCCGTTCCCACCGTCCCACAGTTCCCACCGTTAAGCATGATGGTGGGAGTATAAAGCTGCAGGACTGCTTCAGACAAAGGAAACCCGGTTTGGGTACATGGCCTACAGAGAAAGAAAATTACATGAACATTTTAAAGGATAATTTGAAGAAATCTACTGCCAGTCTGGCTATGGATTGTTGCTGAGACTTTCAGGAAGAAAATGACACAAAACACACATCATAGTCAGTCTATAACTTTTTATGGATTGAGATTCCTTCGGAGACTTGTGCAAATTGACATTAGACATTGTGTCTTTGTTCATTTGGAAGCAATTCTCATACGCACTTTAAATATTAGTCATTTTTCTTTAAAAAATGAATAGAAATGTTAAATTTTATAACTTTAATTTATTAACCCATAATCATGCATGAACACACCACAGCACAATGTGAACTTTTTTCTCTGCTTTTAACCCATTCACCAAGTGAGGCAGTGGGCTGCCGCCAACGAGGGATACCCGGGGAGCAGTGTGTGGGGATGGTGTCTTGCTCAAGGGTACCTCAGCATTGACACTTCTGATTGCAGGGCCAATATATATATATATGGTATATGTGTGTGTGTGTGTGTGTGTGTGTGTGTGTGTGTGTGTGTGTGTGTGTGTGTGTGTGTTATATTAATGGCCTGGGATTTGAGACGTTAGTGTTCTGACCGTGGAAGGAAATCGGTAAAAGAGGCTGCTGAAAGATGGATGCGACTGAAAGGTTACTGCTGGCTGACATATTGATCGTGTGAGGTTAATGAGCAGAAGGGCAGAAAAACCCAGCACCTGACATTTAATTAACCAGCCGGGCATGCAGGAAGGGTCCAGCCTCGCAGGGTTAACCCAGTTCATACACATGGACTGTCAAACGTCTGTTGGTGCCGTGATTTCCATGCAAATGAACTTGTTCATTTTACATATTAAAGGCTTACTGTGGCATTTTTTGATCTAATCTTTATCTGCCCCATCTGCAGGAAACAGAGGATAATTTTGACACATCTGAGAGAAGAAGAAAAAAGGCTACTTTTAATATTATTCAATGAGCAGTGGCTGAATCCGACCTGTAAATATTTACAGTTGGCCCATCACACTGTAGATATATATATATATATATAATTTAAATATGTATACTACAAAATATATATATTAGGGCTGTAACGGTATATGTATTCGTACCAAACCGTCACAGTACATGGGTCACGGTTCGGTACATGATGTCTTTTGGAGAATACACGGTACGACGGAGAAGACATGATTGAAGTAATATGGAAGTAATACAGAATCGCAGAGCAGCTTGGGGTTAAGGGTCTTGCTCAGGGACCCAGTGATGGTATGCTGAAGGTAGGATTCGAACCTATGACCTCATGGTCCAGAGGCAAGTATCCTACCTACTGATATACCGCCACCCCGCCACCCCGGTTAATACACTGCTGTTTATTTAAAATAAACGAAAACAAACCAAGCCTCATTTTTTAGAACTTTCTGTTGCTTAACTTTACTGTATCGTAAAACCGAGGTACGTACCGAATTGTGACATCTGTGACATTTAAATAGATTTTAATCATTTTATGATATGGCCACTTGAGGGTACCTCACAATATTATTGCAATAGCAAATCACCTGACACACATGTCTTTGGACTGTGGGTGATAACTGAGACCCCAGAAGAAACCCATGCCACCATTAGGAGAAGATCCAGACTTTACACACACACACGGCCAGGACCTGGTTTGGAACCCCCAACTCTGGAGGGGTGATGCACAGAATTACACACAGCATTACACACACACTCAATTGCATAGTGCTATATATATGGGTAGCACAAGGTAACTGAGTTTTTGAACAAATAATCAACACTTGTCATGTAACTATGGGTGCTCAAACTTCTACATATGATTATGTATCATCCACCTTTACTGTCCTAAGGCCAACAAGCTACCTCTTCTGTCTGGTAGACCTTCGGGGAACTGAGTTGACTAAAATGGGTGTGGCTACACTGCTTTTGGCATTTTTTCCATCTACCTTCATTTTCACTATTTTTTTCACATTCTTCTACTGGCAATAGGATTCCATCTAAGCACAACTCAGTCTGCATCATCTGTGATTGATAATGTTGGTCAACATTAGCATCAACATCCATTCCCCCCCTTGCCGAACGAGCTGAAGTGAATGAAGGACGGTTATGCCAAGCTGACGCACTGGAAAAGATTAATGAACAGGAGGTCAGAAAAATGATGCTCTGCCTCCAACCTCAGATATCACGAGACATCAGTAAAGGTATTTAGTCGTAATGTAACTAAACTATAAATTCTTACATTTTTACATTTTACATTTACATACCATTTGTATTTTTCTGACATGCAAAAATCAATCAAATGGACATTTTAAAAGGGCTGTGTTCGGCAGCTTTGTTGTCGTGTATGAACTTTATGATCCATATACAGCTCTGAAAAAAAAAACAGACCACTGCATTTTATTTTTGAATCAATATCTCTAGAAGTACAACAACCATTCCATGCCAGTGTCTGTTAAATTCCTACACAATCAATCTGCTTAGTAAGGTACTGATTAGGTGATCACCTGAATTACATCTTATTTAAGGAGGAAAAGTATGGCGCAATTGTTTAAGAGTGAACAAGAGATTTGTTTTCTTTGAATTATTCAAGTTCTGTAAACACTGCATCATTTCTCTTATTTTGATGTATCATCATTTCCTTTAAAATTATATACATTTTTTTTTTTTTGAAATTCAGGTCAATAAGACAAAACCTGTAAAACGGAACATTTTGCACCGGCTTTTTTTTTTTACAGAGCTGTATGTTGGTTCACTAGGACTGCTGAGCTGAAAGCACAGGCAGTTTGTCCAGAAGGACAATGCAGTCTGGTCAGTGAGTATGTTTTGTACCTCATCAATGCACTGATATCACAAGTATTAACACCAATGAGCACTCATTAACCATCAACCAGCTCTTCAACGCCTCTGTACAGGTAGAGGAATAAGGCAGCTTCAGCTGCCCTGGCTCTGGCTGGAGTAAAGCCCTTCCTGCTGCTCACAAAACCTCACAAAAGACATTTTTAATGTGTTAATATCTGGGTGCCGATTCCTGTGCGACTCCATAGAGGCCTCCAATGGATTCTTCACGCTTTTACAAAAGTGGTACAGAATACAGCGAACTGAGCAGTTTTTTCTCCTTTTTCTGTAAATAAAGAGTTACAAAATGATCTGCAGTGTTGATAATAGTCAGAGCGGAGTAAATTGGCTCCAGTGGGAACCCATCCACCGCCGAGATGACAGAGATGTCTCCACTGCCACTGACAAGTTGCACTGTTATGAAATAAAAATACCTCTCACGCTGCTCATGCACCATACATCATTCCTCCTGTGCAATCCTCCTGCAGCATTTCACAGAGTTTTCAATGGAAAAAACAACAGCAGCAGCAACACGGTTCAGGAACACACAAGAAAAGTTCAGGGATTTTTTTTTTCTTCGTAGTTATTTTTTTTCCTCCTTGCAAAACTCAGGAAAGCCAAGCCCCCAATAAATCACCAATCAGGAGCCTTTTTGCTATCTTCTTATTGCGTTCCCTTTCATATGATGAAAAGTAAAAGTTTCCTCTTTTGAAATAGGAGGGTTCTGAGGCATTCATTCAGTCGCTCCCTGGTCCGTACGTTATATAAGAACTGGGCTACAAAATTTATGAAAGCCATTATGGCAACCATTAATACATCTAAATATGACTGCCCATTAAGGGTACAGCGGTTTAGCCCTGCCCATTCATGTGTTCTGGATGTGGAAAATGCAAATGTTATGCAGTTGATGGCTGTCGGGAAGCGAGGCATTTTAAAAGTTCATGTTCTCCCACATCCTCTGAGGATTTCAGCCTGGAATGAGTTCTGAATGAGATGTCATAAAGGGCAGGTAAATGGAACAGAGGTCTTTTACACAATAGCTTAAGTAGCACATCGGGTAATGAGAGGACTTAAAAGAAAAAAAACAAACAATTGTCCCCTTTTTCACCCCTTAATTGCACCAAACAGACAAATAAGCAACTGCAGACCCTCCTGAAATGAGATGTTTAAAAATATATAAAAATATAAACCCAACCATATCAGCATTCGGAATGTGTTTGAATATTGGCTGCACTCTTGGAGGAACTTATATGTTTTGACAAACATATTAAAAAAAAAAATTGCATTTAAATCCAGGCTTGGCACTTGCTCAAACGATCGAACAAATCTGAAAACCTTGGCGACGTCTGCTTGTCCATGGCTGACTCAATCAGACTGGCTGACCACCGGCATGTCGCATTAAAGTGTGCCAAAAGAAATCCATATATTGATTTGTTCCAAAAATAGCCTCTGGCCCAGCGGGTCCCCTGTGAAGCTAACTTGCCTGAAATGGCATAGCTTATGGATTTAGCGCTGAATGTGCTGGCACCTGCCACAGGATGGAGTAGGGGTAATGGAGGGAAGCTGGATGTCTCTCAGCTGAATGAGTGGCGCATCAGGATGCATGATGAAAGTATTTAGACTTCTAAAGGGTTTACAGAAATTATTAAGCTCATTCCAGATATGCTAATATCACTATGAGCTTCACTTCTAGATTGATTTGACACCTCAACACATGATCTCCAGACGTTCCAAACGTATCATGACCCAAACCCTGGGGCACCAGAAGCAGTTTTAATGTGGATGGGATGCATCATTCTACATCTTGTGGGGGTTGGGGGCATGTTGGATGGGTTGCTGCGTGCGCACAGTCTCAGTCCTTTGTGGGGGTGTGGGGATTGGTGCATGCCTGCAAAATCTCGGTCATTGTCTGGGAAAAAAGGGGTCTTTGCAGAGTCTCGGCCGTTGTGCAAGAAACAAAGAGTGGGGGGATGAAACAAACAATTTTGAATAGGGGGTGGTTCTGGTGCCCATGCCCAACCCCCTTTACCTAAACATCTTACAGTACCTCAGTCCAAACACTTTTAATTCCGCCCAAACATCCTACATCAATCCATCCATATTAACCTCCACCCAATCATCCTACCTCAACTCAAACACTTTCCCACTCCAGTCCAAACACCTTTACCTCAACCCAAGAATTTTTAAACTCGACTTTAACATCTTACCACCCTTACACCTCCAACAAAGTACCTCTGCCTCAATCCTAAAACAAAGTCTAGCCCAAACTCTCATTCATCTTTATCAAAACCCCACATCCAGGCTCTAGCCCAAACATTCTTACTTCAACCCCAACACCAAACTCAAACACCTTTACCAAAAACAAACTCAAACCCAGACACCTTTACCAAAATCCCCAACACCAAACTCAAACACCTTTACCAAAAACAAACTCAAACCCAGACACCTTTACCAAAATCCCCAACACCAAACTCAAACACCTTTATCAAAACCAAATTCAAATCAAGACACCTTCACCAAAACCAAAAAGTCAAACTCAAACCCAGACACCTTCACTAAAATCCCCAACACCAAATTCAAATCACCTTGACACCTTGATGCACCACCAAGCCAAACTCAAACCCAGACATGTTTCCCTAAACCCAACACCAACCTCAGACCCAGACACCTTTACCTAAACTCCAGGACCAAACTCAAACCCAGAAACATTTACACCAGTCCTAACAATTCTAAGCATCCCAACATGGGGGTTCCCATGTCCTATCCACAATGGGTTGATGCGGCTCTAAGTTTATATTTCACCAAAGTAAGCTCACATATTGAAATCATTGAACACTGAGACCAACTCAATAAACTGCTTATTAATAAAGACAAATATACTGTAAATAAAAAAAAACCTTAACCGTAATCCTAACACCACCAACTGCAATCAATCATCAATCCCAACACCTTCATCCAAAACCTAACACTAAACTCCATCTCACATCCTTTTGTCTTGGGTCCATATGTAAGAGGATTACTGTATGTGCTTCACAATGGTTTGATTAATAAAAAGAGTCTTTGAAACCCCCTGATTAGCATCTCAGAAGTGTCAATTAGAGCAGCCCAATGTTCCAGCTCTCGAGGTTCTGAAGCATGGCGGTTCCATCAGGATTCCAGTGGGCGGCCTCGCGATTCCCATCACCCCACAGGGGTCCTCAGCTAATCTGAGAGGAGGAAGTGTGGCTCTCAGAAAGACAGAAAAACACCACAGGGTCTCTGCCTACATCTCTCACTCCCCTTCACTCATTCTTTGCCTTTTCTCTCTCTCCATGTGTGGGTTGGCTTGCAAGATAAGTAAACCTCTTCATTTGATATAAGTATGCGTGAAGCAGCTGATTAGGGCGACCCACAGAGAGAGAGAAAGAGAGAGAGAGAGAGAGAGGGAGTGGGGAGCAGGAGTGGGAGAGCGCAAGAGAGAGAGAAAGAACTGAAAGTGAATGAAGTCATGGGGATACAAAGAACACAAGAAGCAAGGGAGGTAGTAATGAAGAGTCATGGACAGGGAGAAATAAATACAAGGACACTAGTGAGGGTGACAACAGAAGTGTAAGGAGAACAGCAGAAAAGGACCTAGTAAAGGGACGGAGGGAGGGAGAGAGAAGTGTAAAAAGCAGGCAAGCACACACACCGAAGCCGCCCCTTACATGCTAAGTCAAGCCTTCCTTCACTTCAATAAAATACCAGCCTTTAACAATCGATACAGCCACATGCAGCCTGGCCTGCTACAACAGACACCACTAGCCTGCTGCATGCTGGGATACGTGCAAGTCTCTCTTTCCCATATTCTGTTCAAACCTCTGTCTCCTCACATTCTCTTTTCATCTTTGTTCTCTCCATTGTCTATGAGGTTCTCCGTCCATGCTGTGAGGAGCTAGGTCAGTGTGGTCTAATGTGAAATAGCTTGTCGAGGAGAAATCTGTTTTGCGTCACACACAACAGGTGTAAACAGGAAGAAAGGTTGTACTGTGATGGTGAATGGAACCAAACACCCCCAACACAAATATAGCCATTTTGTTTACTATGGACCAATGCAGAAGCTGTACCTGCCTAAATCAGATTTCTTCAGGGACTGTTTTGCCTCACTGATGCACCATTTGACATCCAACCAAGCTGAATGACTTCATTTAAACCTTAATTATTGGACTCTGCTGGAATATTTCAGCTCACAGAAATAAACCACGCCTTGTCTGAATATGCATAAACATTTAAACACTTAATTAGAACCAGCAGTAAAGATAGATGACTCATGTCATTTTTTAATTGCAGTAATTGGGAAGCGCTGTGTGTGGCTCTATGAATGCCCTTCATTATTCGGCACCGAGAAAATCAGCTTGGGCCTGAAGTTCTTTCTATTGTCATCCAGCAATTTTATTTTACTTCAAATCCATAACTACAAACATGCATGTATTAATGAGGTCCTGCTGGTGCTGGTTTCCTCCCTCTCAAGTATGCCCATAAAAATTAGCTGAACTAATAGCTCCCCCTGTGGAGAATGTCTGGACTTGCGGTTGCAGACAAACAGCAGTTCCAATAGTAGGCCCGGGTCCACTGCTTTATAAGGAAACAAGGACACACACAGAGTACAGCGTCAAGCTCAAAGGCACTTATACGTATCCTCAGATGCTGTACACACACCGGAGGAGTACACACCGGAGGAGTACACACACACACACACACATTCAACTATCCATGCCATGTCATTTGGCATAATTTGTGCTGGCATGTGCTACCTGCTACAGCTTTCACTTTTCCAGCTACACTTTGTGAATGCCTCAAGTAATCTGTTGCAGTGTCCAGTCCTGCTACTATAAAAGCCTCGAGTAAAGATCCCTGTGGTGAAGCAAAAAGAGACCTAGCCTCACCTAAACAGGCCAGACTCAATTTCCTTTAGTGATCGACTTTTTGTTCATGAAAAACCAAGCAGTTGTTTTGGGCAACTGATCTCGATCATTCCACCTTCTGAGTAGAAACTGACAGGCATTCCACCAGCACTCTCTTTCTCTCTCTCATGCTCTCTCTTGCTCACACCCTCTGTGTTTGTCTTAAACAAACAATCAGCCAAGTGCAAGGTCAAATGAGTAAAACCCTTTCTGTTCCAGGCGTTTCGCAGTCAGTGACGGATCTAGGACCTCCTGAAGGCTTAGATTGACGCGCTCTCTCATGAAACTGGTCCTGTCCATTGTAGAACAGAACATGGTTGTCTGATTCTGCTTTCAGAAGATGTTGGTGGTTAATCCAACATGTTAAGATGGAAAACGAGAGCTCACTCTGCTACATCTACCTGGATACCACAGAGAAAAAGCTCTTAACTGGATCATTTTCCATATCAAATATTTAGCTCTTTTTGTTTCTCTATTTTTATCAGTGCCTCTGACTCCAAGTGAGGGTCAATAAGGCTGTCAGAAGGGGTAGACTTAGATTGTAAACAGTTCAGATGTGGCATGGCAGCTGATGTGGCATCACCTTCCACCACCTTCAGAAAGACAACAGATCCTGAATGAGGATTTCTGGTTAGCATTCTAGGTTGGTGCTAATGACTTTAGTTATGCTAACATGGTAGCATGCTAGTCCATTTATAGATAACTGTAATTCAGAAACTGGGTAGGCTAGCCTGTGTGAGAAGTTTCCATTACTTGCTAGCCTCCAGTTCTAATACTAAAGAGCACACTGATCGACCAGAGGTGAGATTTCAGTTACTCTACAAGAAGGAGACGTTTCTGTCCTGCTCAGTAAGGGAGTTGCAGCAAATTATCTGAGAAGACTCAAATTGGCCAGGATCAGATGAAACTAGAGGGGCTGCTTTCGCCTACACCTGCCAGCGGGTCAGGGAAACTGACCCCCACCTGCCTGCCCCAGTTTAAAGCGGTAAAAATAACTAGCTGACAAAACCATACTGCCATGAGCTTTGTCACTGAATCAGCCCAGCCTGGCCCGGCCCACATAACTGTCCAACAGGCCAGACACAGCAGACTGTATTTTCACACACAAACAGTACATATTAGCTCAGATGTTGCATGTGTGTGCCATGGAACATGGAGTCCCAGGACTGAGAGAGCAGAATGAGGTCCAGTGCCAATGAATCCACACCTGCTTCAGTTCCCTCTTTATTCAAGTCTTTGCTTTGATCTTACAGTGGACAGAATGGATCGACCCGAAGCACTGCTAGGGAAACAGCTTTTTAAAAAAAGCTGACAAAGAGACATAGATTAGCCTGGATTCTTCTGTACTGGGATGTCCCAAAGACACACACAGCACTTTCATTATGGATTTCTCTGTATTTTAGAACAATGAGGGTGGGGGATGTTAAGATATGTTATTGTTTTAGTGATAAATTATGCCGCAATGTGCTTTCCTGAATGCGTGATTGGGACAGTCAGCACTTCTAGAACACTGAACAGCCGCAAAGATCATAAATTACCCATTATAGCCCGTAAACAAAGGCCAGTGAACAGAACCTGTGTAAACTGCATAGCAACAGGTCAGTAAATGGATGAAAGCCCATCATGACATCATCTTATTTTATCCATTTTATTTTTTACCAACTGTTCGATTTTGTCCTCCCTTTTCTTCTTTAATGGTTTGTTTTATGAGTGTAAAATGACCATTTGTCACATGTGAATACAGCACAGCACATCACACAGTGTGAACAGCGTGAAATTGTTCTCTGGATATAAACCATTCACCAAGTGAAGCAGGGGACAGCCAGGAACACAGCACTCAGGGAGCAGTGTGTGGACATGGTATCTTGCCCAAAGGAACCAGTGGTGTTACCAGCAGTTCTGGGTTTTGAACCCACTGCCTTTTGATCACAGGGGCAACTCCCTAACAACCAGGCCACCAACTGCCTCTGTATAAATATGTATTATATCTGTAAATTCTGTCCCAATAGGCTTCATCAAAATGTAATTCCAAATAAATAAATTGTAAATAACTCTGCTATGATGTGGGCAGTTTTAAGACTCAGTAAAACAATTCATTAGTAAATGAACGGTATAGCAACGTTAAAGCCTTGTTATTTGTTGTGAAATCACTATTTTTCATCTAAAATCAAATATAAATATGCAAAATTAACCTTATTATATATATATACACTCACCCTAAGGATTATTAGGAACACCATACACCTTCATATTGCCTTAATTCTACGTGGCATTGATTCAACAAGGTGCTGAAAGCATTCTTTAGAAATGTTGGCCCATACTGATGGGATGCATCTTGCAGTTGATGGAGATTTGTGGGATGCACATCCGGGGCACGAAGCTCCCGTTCCACCACATCCCAAAGATGCTCTATTGGGTTGAGATCTGGTGACTGTGGGGGCCATTTC
>JBBPDE010000001.1:22742068-22770409 GCA_037974605.1 Nannopetersius ansorgii
CCAGCCTGGCCCCGAGCATCAGTTATCTTGGACTTAGTGGACTCTCTTGGAGGTTAGATGTCAACACTGTCATCACAGTGGCTGATTAATACCCAAGAGCTTTTTTGTAGATGGGCTGCTTTCCAGGCAGCAACATACTGTAAAATACTGTAATACAACTGCATTAGTTATTGATTACCTTCAGATTGAATAGCCCAGAGATTATATGTTAAGACTGTCCACAATTAACTGATCAATACCTAACACAGGGTGAGGAAACCAACTGTATAGAAAGCAAATGTGTTCCTTTTTATTGTGTTTGATTATGTAAGTCATCGGTAATTCACATTGTGGCAGTTCCAAGTTTGGGCAGATTGCTAATGTACTAGGAAGATCTAGTTCTTTAGCAATGTGCTGGACAGATCCAGTGTTTTGGCCCTGACTCTGACCAGCCCCAGGATGGAGAAAGAACCGTCAGCATCAGTACAACAGGCCATCCTGTTGAGCAACACACTCTGCATGCAAATACAACCTCTAAGATCAACACTAGGTCTTTTGTGGGCAGGCTATTGCTTGAAGCCATAAAAGGGCTACTACAGCTAGATGGTTACGATCTACGTAAACACATTCAGATTACAGAAGACGTGCTGCCGTCTAAACTTACAGTCTTACAGCCGTCTAAACTTTATTTCAAACTCTGTCCAGATACACTATCCAGACTGAGCTAAAATGTGATTAGATGTGAGAATCTCTACCTACACAAAAAACTTTTAAAATCAGGTTTTGCCCCTAATGTGACTATTGGACTGCAACTGACTAAAGTTTCATTCATATGTTGTCAGTATGTCCTGAATATTCCAGACATTTCAAGTTGCTATCAGTACTGGTCAACATTCCAGGTTCGTATTATTATCATCTGTTATTCCAGGCTGCCATCAGAGTCAAAAAGATAATAGACAGCAGTATTTAAAGGATTTTGATTAGTACATACTGTAAACCTTACACCGTAGTAATCTAGTAAAAACAATTTTGTCAGGATATCTACCCCACAGTTTGTAAGTGTCGGGGAAATTTACATTTATTCTTCGCAATCATACATATAATCCTTTGAAATCATATATTGTAAGAAGAAATCAGTATATTAAAATGATGATTCATATGCAGATGACTCTTTCTAGTTATACTCATATTAAGGGTGATTCTGTTGGCTAATGATTAAGGTTGCAGAGTGACATGATTAAATCAAGGTTGTTATTTTGCGTAAGCACTACGTTTTCAAGCTAAAGAGTTTAGATAAGGTGTTTTGTTTAAACTTTTTCATGGTCGTCACCATGGGGATGCAAGGGAGGTGCCATGGTTTCTGCCAATGTTTGATAATGGTCATTTTGAAAGTATAAGAAGTCCTAACCATTACCATTATTCCTTGCTTCATCCTAAGTATTAACTTGATCATAACATGAATAATAATTTAACTTTATTGACAACTTTGTTAACTTTATTTTAACTTCATACTGAATTGTATCAGTTTATAACCTCATTCTGAATTTTTGGATCTTCATTTTATCAGTATTGCACAAGCCTAGCATCCTGAACTATATACACACCTGCCCATGGATTTATGTAAACTAAACTGGTAACTACCAATTAACCAATACATTTGCAGTATGATGATACAGTGGGTGTGTGCTCTTAAATACTAACATGTCCTGCTGCATAGAACTCACTTAACCCCAAGATGAACACAAGCCAAAATTTGATTTTTTCCCCCACTGTCTCAGTCAGATGCTTAATTAAAAACTTCCCTGCCACTAAGCTCCCGATGTAATTATCACTCATAGATCTGCGCCTGCTACACTACATGTGGATTTCGAGCTCAAATTACACGTCTGGTTCAGTGTGCTCACTCCTCTCAATTGATATTGATTATCTGCCAATAGAATGAGCAGCACTCTCCTCAACCTGATTGCTTGCAATTGATCCTATAGCATCATCCCATAGTACACACTAACAATCTTTGTCAAATTACAACAAAATTACATAACACTCAAGGGAATGGTCTTCTGATTCACTTGGAACTGTATACATTAGCTTGTATTTGCAACAATAAAAAGGACAAAAGTACACAGCATAGCTTAAAATATCACCTCTCCTAGTGGTTTGGGTGTTTTAGCCACACCTATTGCTAACAGGTCCAGAAAAGTAAGTACATAACCATGCAGTCTTAAGCGTGGCAGTAAAATAGATCATTGAAGAGCTCATTGACAACTCTTTATTACAGGCTCACGCTAGGTTCCGTTGCCTTGTACCAGTTCTGAGCATGATCATGCTCCCTCTCCGTTCCGCCCGCTGGCCTGCTCTCAAATTGCACTTAATGTTCTGCTGTCAAATTTCCAGAATGCGTGCCATACCTTAACCCTGATTTTTTTTTCAGCTCCTCACCACATTCTTCAGTTCCCAAATTTTAACAAAACTCAAAATTCTTGTGTGTTGTGTCCTGTTGTTCCTGTATTCTCGTTTGCTGTACATCTAATGTAGAGCATGGTCATCCTTTCTTCCCTTCATCGGCAAGTTTGTTTAATGTGACAGTCAAGCTCAAGATCTGTCCAGGGCATTGGTGCCGGGACCATTAAAACACATTTCAAAATCATTTATTCCCTGCCCCCCCTCACTTTTTCCCCTCCTGGACCACACCAAGACCACAGCTGAGCCCACTACATCCCCATACCCCCCACCCCCAACCCACAACTGAAACCAACCCATTTTAATAATGCTTCCACCGACCATGGTACTGGGGCACAGTTTGCGATCACACTAGATGAGCTCATCTCCTCAAGTGGGACCAGGTACAGCCACATTATTTAAACAAACTGGGGGTTAAAAATGCTCAGGCATGGTGCGCACCACCATGAGTGAGTATACCCTTAATGCCCATGGTTTTGGAATGGGATGCCCAATGAGCTGTTACAGGTATAATGGTCAGGTGTTCACATATTTTTGGTCATATGGCGTATCTAGGCTGTATGTCACACGAATTGTCTAACCAGTCCAAGGCTAACAGTAATGCATTGTTATACAAGCAATACATGTGCTTTAAAAATGGTACATGTCCAACAATAATAGCATTGTCTGTTGATAATAATGCATCAGTGCCTCGTCCCATTTAGCCACACTAACAAGCACAATCATGCATAACTGCTCCTCTCTCTCATTCACCCTCTCTCATTCTCTCTTTGTCTTACTCAGTGGCTTTCTCTTTAGCTCTTCCACACTCCATGCGGGTCTCTTTCTCTCTCTAGGTCTCCACTCATGAAAGGATGATGGGGTAACATGTTTTTATGATCTCTCTCACACCATCCAATTTTCTCCAACCAACGCTTATGCGACTGATCCTGTCTCTCTCACACCCGCGCGCACACACACACACACACACACACACACACACACACACACACACACTCTCCATGAACACTCCCGTAACAGCCAGCATCCTCAAACACTAATTACAGTAATGTCATAGAAGGAGCCCTTGTTGCCCACATTATAGTGTGAGGACCCTTTACAAAGTTCAAAGGGTTCATATCAGTGTCCTCACTTTTTTAGTGTCCTCATATTTTCAAGTAATGCAACCTGTTTTGAAATCACCGTTTTTGTGATGTCCCAAAAATGCCACATTTCCGTGATTTATTTTGATTTTTTTGTGGTATCAAATTGAAGTCTCACCGGTTCTTCCTTTTCTTCTGTTTGTTTACCAGTGAACTGCCTCAACTTCTTGTAATCGGTATAAAAATCTTCACACTCCTTGCAGGATTACTCCACATAGCAGCACATAGCATCTGCATAATGGCCAGAGCTGCTAGAAATGTGATTTCACATGTGTGAAAATAGGTACATAATAAACAATTGTTTTTGAGCATTTAAAAAGGTGTAATTAAAAGTTAGATTTAGCATATTCATCACTTATCTATGTGGAAGAATTTGATTACAAATGCAGTAAAAGGCTGTTTTAACAGAGTAGCCCAGCGTTACCAAGACGCCTTCTGGAGTAGAATTAAATGTAGGTGTGAAACATCAGTTAGATTTAAAGATCTGTGTGATTTTGATATTTTTCTTTCAAACTAACCTCTGCCAAATAACAATACCATTCCAAAATGATCATCCACCTCTGAGTGTAATGCTTTAAAATCACCCAAGATAAGAAATAAAATCCTGGATAGCTCCAATTGTGCGCTTCAACTTTACCGAACTTGATTTGACTCAAACAGCAAGCTCCAAATCAGTGAAGCCTAGACTTTTTCTAAACAGAGACCTGTGAGGGTAGCGTTTTGTGCCCTAGCCCACTGTGCAGATGAGGTGATGAAGTCTGCTTTTAGCTGTGGGTGAGCATGCCTGTAGAACGCTTACAGCCTATTAGTGTACCTGCTGTATGGCTCTGAGTGGCTTCATTTCAGAGATGGAAGCGCAATCATTTTAGACGTCAAGCTGAGAGGGGTGACAGACAGAGAGAGAGGAATAGAGGGTAGGGAGACAGAGAGAGAGAGAGAGATTGTTGCACAGGCTGGTGAAAAAGATGCAGATCTTGGCAGGTGCCTAGGATGGAACTACCCATATTCCAATCTGTTTCTGTTTTCTGCCTCCCAACATAACATTGCTCCACTGAGGTCAGAGCCACCTCACAAAAATACTGTATTGTCGCTCATTGGACGAGTCTGGTAGCCCGTTCAGGCTTTCCGTATGGACTCTTGACGTAAGGCTCCTGTCTGCAGTCAGGGGAGTGCACGTTCGGAGGCAGACGCAAGTTCTTTGTGACGTTTCTCCTTTAAATTGGCCTGGTAGCGCTGAATCACTTTGGCAAGAATTCCAGCCCATTACCGCGGTAAACAATGGGCGGTGAACAGCGTGCGCTTCGAAAAAGAACGTCTGTTACCATGGCTACAACTGCACAGTGGCATGGACCCCCGTGCTCAGCAAGTGTGAACTGCTCCAACTGAACAAAAATAAATACTTGCAGGCTTCAATGGAACATTTGAACATCTCTTTCTTTCATTTATCCCCTCTTTCTGTCATCACTTCTCAAAGAGGTACTTTTGATCAAGGCTGTAAATAATGCATGTCACAGGTTTACATTTTTAGAGATGATGTCAGAAACCAGACCCCACATAAGCGGGTCTCTTTGAGATTATATGCCAACTCCACATACATAAAAGGGGTGAATATACACAAGTCTTCTGAGTGTTTATATGGAATGCTGATGATGGTAAAGTACTTGTAAATCTCAACCAAATCAGTTTTCTTGAGGGGCTCACAATGTCCTGCATGTCCACCATGAGTGGGATTACTTTTAGGATTACAAGCTTGTCAAAACTCTGGTAAAACTCTGGTCTCAGGGATCAAACAGTGCATTCATAACTATTTCATGGAATAACTGTGAGCAAGCTTTTACAGGTAAATGTCTGGGTCCACTCATCACCATTGTAAACTCTCCTGACCTCCTAACACCACACCAAGTTACCCTGAATGACTTCATGCATGCACTCATATATTTATGCAGAATAGTTGAAATTCCCCTTTATGGTGAACGTAACTTGACATTGCATACTGCTAACTGGTGAATCATAGGCTTACACTACTGGTTAGTTACATAAGCCCATAAAATCAAATTTAGGAGGCTTTCAGTCTCTGTAGCTGTATCCTTGTTCTGAGATTAGTGTGATATGTTAGTGTACATACATTCATATCATAACTATATACCTATGTAATCAGTTTAAATGAAACTAGCATTGCACCATAGGGACATCTCAGAGCCACTCATCCCAATTTGTATGGTAACTAACTGCCAGCTAGATGATAAAAGAGTGAGACTTTGGGGAAAGTAAATATCTGTAGGCTTTGTGCTCTTGTGGGATTAGCTTGAGGCTTCACACATATGGGCCCTTTTCCCCCATTTGGATTTCAGAAAATTAGCTTAAATGAGTCAACTAACAGCAAAACATTACTTACGGATGAGAACACAAAAACTGTAACACGCCCAAGGGCTCACAAAGATTTACAAATGAAAAAATGACAAAAGCTCCAAAATCTCCCCTACAGAAAGTCAGTCCATAAATATAGATATAATGGCTGAGATATTGCTTTACCAGAGTAGATTTACCAGAAGCTTCTGGCCTAAAATTAGTCATGGTGGAGGGATACGTGCAGGGAATCCTGACGCAAAACAGTCCAGAGAGAAAACTGATTGTTTAAAGGTTTTCCACTGGTTTACCATCAACATTCTGTTTGAACACTCAGAAGACGAGTGTAAGTTCATTGGTTTGTATGGTACAGTATATTAAAGCGCCAATTTTTGTGCTGTTTCTACTTCGCCACCACCACTGTAAAGACAAATTTAACATTTTTGTACTACAAGAGTTACTAAAGCACATTGCCTCCTGCAGAATACAAAGGGCTTCAGCTGATGTGCCTGTGTGGTGTTTGGTGCTAAGGAGAAATAGAAAGGGACTTCAATCATAACACATTGTCCTACTTTCTGACACGAGGAAGCACCTGGACACCAGGAGCAATTCTCCCTACTACTGATCTAAACTAGCAAGAAAAATACAAATGGTGATTTAGGGGGCTGGGATTAGTGAAGACCTCTATGGGTTTGTTGCAAAATGCTCAGATTTACAAAACATTACCATTAACATCAGAATCAGAAAACTTTATTTATCCCAGAGGAAATTGTTTGCTGCATGCCTAAACACAGACTAGATAAGCAATGTCTTCTGAGTGTTTATATGATATGCTCAAAAAAGAAAAGAAAAAATGTGGGTACTATTTTGCCTCAGAACAGCCTGCAGGTATCCTTCCACCATCCAATGCTTTCTGGGCCAAAACCAATACGCTGGTAAAACAACATCTGAGGCATAACCATTTCATTTAATGACTTCTGGTGAGAGAGCTTTCAAAGAGAGATGTCTGGTTCCATCCGCCACCACTGTGAATGATACCAACCTGGTAAGGGTTTCTGGAGCAATAGATTAAAGCACAAAGATCATTAATCATTAATCAACTCATCTTTTCATACTTGCCATGCATAATTAATTCAGAGGTAAACGAGCCACGCATACATAAAAAACACATGGGCGTACTACGAGCACTTCCCTACAAATGTAACCAGCGCCAGTGAGGTAACTCAGTGCGACACTGACTGTGTCTGTGTGTGTGTGTGATGTGTGTGGACTGTAATCTTGTGTAATGGAATATGTGTCCTTTGGCTGTGTTGCCCATTTCAGTGGTGTTTCCTACTGCCCCTGTCTTCCGGCCAGGATATCATATCTTGTGATCCCCGAACACTATGCAGTGTGGTCAAAAATGTCATGAATTGCTGTGTACAAAGAAAAGCCATATCTTTGTGTGAAGTTGCTTAAGACGGCCCAGTGGACTTCAGCTTCTGGCTATGAATAATGTTAACCCATGACCAGACCTTTCAGCTCTACAATCTAAAGGCTATCCACAACAGGCCCATATCTGGTCAAAAGACTTCAAACAATGAATTATATAAAATGACTGATATCACAGTTTCCATCCCCTTTTCTTCAGCAGTAAATGTCATTAAAGTGTCCATACCACACAAAACTGATGTACACATTGGTGTTTGTCCATATCTGGAAATCTGACGGCAAAAGCAGCCCATTTTGAATTCACTGTTTTTGTGATGTCACAAAGCCAACACATTCAGTACTATCAAGCTAGATAAAAGCGCAAGAATTTTGGGGTAAATATTTACTATTCTTTTTCATTTTGCTTTAGCGGACAATAAGGAAGCCACAGTCATATAGAAAGGTTTTAACACCCCTGGTCCAATGATATATGGTATTGATTTTACATATCAAAATAAGTTAGAACATTTCATTTAGGTAACTGTGGCACCTGGTCACGCAAGTGGAGATATATACACAGTTCTGCCTATATGGCAGTGTCTCAAAGCCCATTCCTCTTTTTAGCATGCTCCACCTGTGAGGTCAGTGCACTTTACACATAGAATCAAGTTGTTCAGTACGGCCGCATGCAGTGGTTCTACTGGATTACATCACAGCTTTTGCCATTTATCTGCAGTTAGCGGTGCATGTTGGCAAATGCGGAAAAGGACCTGGGGACGGATGGTGAGGGCAGACAGCTGTGTCAAGTGAATCCCTGGTGTTCTGTGATCAAGCTGTGGTAGAATAACGCCTACTGCTTTTTTTAAGTTTCATAAAAAAATTTAAACCTGGTGGTCTAGTGGTTCTAAGATCAGAAGTTTGTGGGTTCAAATCCCAGGTTAAATGCTAGGCTAGTGGCCTACCTCTGAGGTACTCTCTCGGGTGCTGTTTTCCTGACTGCCCACTGCTTCAGTCGAATGTGTTAAATGCAGAGAAAGCTATCCACACTGTGTGCTGTTATGCATGACAAAGGGACAGTTTACACTTTATTATTTCTACCAGTTTTTGCCACCTGGACATGAGCGGTGATCTCCATTTTTGTACCTTCAATTTGGTTTCACCCAAATATACAATGAAGTTGGTCGACATCAGCAAATTAAATCTTTATCCCCTTATCCTTTTGCATGCGACTATTACAGTAAAATATTTTTAAAGAGCATATTCTTCTAGAATAGGATAATACTTGCAATATTTCACTGAAAATGTAAAAACGGGCCTTTCCAGTGTGTATGAGCCACAAAAGTAATTAAAGTCATTAAAATGTAAAAAAAAGTCAACCATGTTGTACCTCACTAAATAACCTGTTAGCTCGACTGCCGGTGAGTAGTAAGCGTTACGGACTTGACATAGTGACAGTGAGGGGCTATTACTGAGAATTGTTTTTAAAACCAAAACATTCAAACATACATGCACATAACTGAGGCAACAGTGACTGTGAGGCAGAACTGGCCTTTTTGAGGTATGGTGCCCTTCCATGGCATTAGACTGCAAACCTTTAACATGGCAGTGACGTTATTTCACTACGTTTTAATTGGCCCCAGTGAAACTCTTGCTACTGCCTTACCGATGACAGCTCAAGGTCCACGTCAATACAAAGACACTCCACTCCCTCTGAGAGGAGGCTTGTTACTCATTAGGCCGCTGTCCTCTTGTAGCCCCAACAACCTGCCAATCCTAGATGCGCACATTCCAGAGGCACTGGAGCATGCAAGTCCATTGATTGCAGTCTACTATTGACAGTGGCGGAACGCTCATGGTGGGTCATTATCTGCAGTAATCCAAAATGCATTGTGTTAATAGATTGGTGGAGAATTAGCAGCAGATAGGGATAGCATACTGTTCCCTTAAAGACCAAACAAAGCATGATAGAATCTGTTTCTTCTAGCTAACTTTGATTTCCCACCTGCCAGTCATTCAGTTGCAAATCCACTGTAGATGTTACTGACCAGAAACAACGAATATTTAGATAAATGTTAATAAACTAGCTGATAGTGGAGTAAGAAAAAATGTATACAAGAAGCTAAAAAAACTGCTTTCTGAGTTTCTTGCATACATAATGATCAATTGCCACAAATGTTCTGCTTGACAAATATGTGGAGATGATGTGCAGAGTGACACTGATCCAGTCTACCATGAATCATTTGAGAATGCCTGCTATGTTAGAATGCATTAACACTGCATAAACACTGATGCTGCAGCACTGTTTGTCTAGGAGATATCCATATTTCGGTACTGAACAGTCAGTAAAGGTAAATTCCATTCCAAATGGAAAAGGTAACCATTGATAAATCTGTTACAGTGGTCTCTTACATTGGTCGCAGTGGATCCTAAAGTGAGGCTTTCCAGTTTAAATGCTATAGAAAACCTTTTAATGGCACATCTTGAAGTTGGAAGGAGCTTTTGAAATACTAGGAACTTACAAGTTCCAAATTATACCTGTTTCTTAGGGAATTTATGTTTAAACAGCTTCAAAATCTGTATGGATGTGGGAGGGCATTCACAATGTATGGAAGACATTGCTGGATATTGTAGTGAGACAACAGTCCTGGATGGATACAAAGTCATGATTTGGGGATCAATATATTATTGTGAGTTTCCCCAAACAGTCTTGAGATAGCAATTTAAATTAAATAATCAATTCAATGTTTTTTTTTCTTTCTACAGTTCCAGGCCTTTTTTTTAAATCAAGAAGACCAGCACATCCTTCTTTTTCCGAATAAACGAGTGTAGTGTTTTACTGCCGAAGCTCTCCATAATTAGATTTTATTATCATTCAATTATTACAAAACATGAATTAATTCATGTTAATTAAATGCTAGTTAGGCCCAAATGTCCCTTTAACATTTAATGTAGGGTATAGGGTTGGGTATACCACTCATTTATCTTCTGGGGACCAGTCGGTAGGAGTTAAAGGGAGCCAAAAAATAAACACATAACTGTCAGTCTTCTATCAAAGCCACTATTGTTACTTGGATCTAAGTAACAATAGGCCAGGGGTCAGTCCTGGGAACCCCCTTGTATGTCGGTATGTTACAGCACTCAAACAAGCCAACCGGGTCGAGAGCCACTGATTTCTGACTAATGTTCAGTCTGCTGCAGCCATACAATCTCGAAGTCAAAGCCGATGGCTAAAAATCACAGCAGCTCAACATCTCACTGCCAATTGAAGGCTAGCGTTGTTTTAGCACCAGCAAGTGACCCGACAAAATAACCCAACAATTCCTAATTAAGGCTTTACCATATGGCTGGGCGCTCATGTGGTCAAAAAAAAGAAAAGAAAAAAGTAAGCAGCACAGAGCTCTCACTGAAGTCCTGTGACTCAGTGTCAAAGCCACGCTGTTTTCCAGAGGGCCTCCCCGATTCCCGAGGAACAGGAGGGCCTATTGTTTCCCGTAGAAACTCGACAAGCCCTGATGCATTCACATGCTAATGAGCGCCAACAAAGCAGGCCGGCCGTGTCTGGCTCCAGAACCTTCGCCAAGACGACCATCGCCACGACGACGGGCCCTGGAACAGAATGCCTGGCATGGCTGGCGGTCCGGGGAGAATGCCAAAGCATTCAGTGGCAATTTCTTTAGAACCTCACAGGGTTTTGCTCAGCTGCAGGGCTGAACCAGGGAGACACTCATCGTCAGAGAGGACTGGGACACTCTGTGGTTCCAGCTGTGGAACTTTAAAGAGACATTTGACAAAAAATGTCAGAACAGTTACCATAGAAAGATATAGAAAACAGGGCTAGGTCTGCAAATATTTCCACTTAACAAAATGAAACCATAAAGCATAAAAAAGAAATAAAGTTCAGGAGCAGTTTCTTAAAATGGTAGTTTTCCTCCTGTGCAGGTGTTTTGACCTATAGTGAGCCCCTTGAAGACACATAGTCAACAGTGTAAGTTATGCTTCAGAATATTGTAACATCCCATAACAAGCAAGACTGAGGGCCAACATGTTCAGCATCAGTATTAAAGTAAAGTGAGAATGCCATAGCACAGCGAGAACAATATGAAATTCTTTCTCTGCATTTAACCAATTCACAAAGTGAAGCACTGGGCAGCCACCAATGGGTGGTGCCCAGAGAGCAGTGTGTGGGGTGGTAGCTGGCTCAAGGGTACCTCAGTGGTGCCACTAGCTGTCTTGGGATTCAAATCCACAGCTTTCTGACTACCACAGTTGTCAGAAGTGATATTTTAAACCCACACCTTTAAGGGAGACCAGAACACAGCTCCTCAGACCACTCGGCCATCCTAACTGAAGGCCTAAACAAGAAAATCAGACTGAGAATTGGTTCTGTTCATGAGAAGGCAGCTTCCAAAAAGGTCTGAACATCTAATCCTCACAGTAGCTAAAACTCACAAAACAATTTTTTTTACCAAGACAGGTTATGAAACCACTATCAGTTGACTTGTTAAAATGTTAAAGCGGATATACGTTGCTGGTCTAAAAAGTGCTAAAACTAATTTTCTTTATTATAACACCTATGTCTCTTACAGTAGTCCAAAATTTGGGCAAGATTTTCTCTTTACATGCACAAGCAACATTTAGGATGAGATTATTTGTCGGTTGATTAACATAAAAAAATATTTGGTTTTGCAGCCCTAATGCAGACTAGTGAGTGCTAACTCTTTATTAGTGATGGTATCTTTTAAGGAAGCCTATGGAAATATCTATGAGGTTTAGCTTAATTCTTCTTAATTCTAAATTATGGCAGTGAGAGTCTGTCAGTATTCTGCAGGATGTGTTTCCACACCTGAGTGGCACACCTGGGTCCTAAATAGCTGCAACCAAGTGTGAAAATGAGAGAAACAAAAAACACACAGATCCTCAGGCAGCGTCAAATAAGGACAGTCAATTTCTGTCCCAAAAAACAATGTACCAGAGTTCTTACAGCAATAAAACAGGCAGAGCAGAGGAGTCACAGGATCACCCATCATGTGAGCATTTGCTGTAGGGCCACCAAGGCTGACTTCACTAAGCTCTCATCCTGGGCGGGCTGCTTTCTGGTCAGACGCTCATTGAGTTCTCGGTTGGAGCAAGGCTATCCATCTTCCAACACTAGTGGAGGCCCATGATACCATAACATTAGCCAGTGTTATCCTTCCCTCGCCCACCCCTTCGCCCTCTTTCCCCTCATGCCTTCTGTAGATTACAGTGCAGCCTATCAAATGGCCTCATCAGCCTGCTGCCTTATAATTAATTCCCTCTACCTTATTTAAAGTGAGATCAATTATAATTGTGCTCATTTCGTCAAAGGACGCTGCGTAATTACTCGCCGTCGTACATTCTGGGTGGGGTTTTTTCTTCATTCCCATTAGCTCGAATCGTTAATAGCATCTTCCACCCGTCAGATTCACCCCGAAGACGCAGCTCGAAGGCAAGCAGAGCTAATTTCCCTAAGCGGCTGCATTATTTCTCGTCTCTTATAACTGTTTCTTCGTTGTATGGAAACTCCTACACTTACTATGAAGAGTTTGTACGCTTTGTGTTGCTCTGATCGTTCCCTTATAGTCAGCTGGATGAGAACAGAAGGAGAGGCGGACAGAGAAAAAGAAAGGTTAAGAACATTTTCCATCCACCTTCTTCAATCTAAATAGCTCAGATGTGGTGTTGCAAGACAGAAGCAGGGGTCTTGGCTTTGTATAAAAGGAACCCTAAATAAAGGGCTTCTGTAAGGTTTCTTCAAAGAAGACTGCTGTAGGACCATGACAACTGTTTGAAGGCTTGAAGCCTCTGAGGGCTATGATGGAAAAGCCCTCATGTATGGTTCTACAAAGACCTTCAAAAATGGTTCTACACAACAGCACAATGGCTTGTACACTCTTGCCAAAAAGTTCAACAGTAGTGGAATCTTTTTAGAACCACTTCCTAAACAGGGTCCAACAGGTTATTAATCATAGACAAAAACTATTTGTGCACTCAAATGGTTCTCTGTGTATTTCTAGATGTAAATAGAACCATTGTAAACACCTGATGAAGTTATAAGACCAATACATTTTGATTTTTATAAATAAATAATTGTTTGTGAATTGGTCAGTGTGCGGGATTCTTTCTAACTTCTTGATTAGTGACCTTTGGTTATTTCCACACCTGCCCGCAAAAAAAGAGGTGTGCAAAAAGTTCTCTCAAGTTCCAACAATATACTAAAAGAATCGCTCAACTGGTAAATAAGCTCTACTGAAAGACCACCAACACAGGTAGGATGAAGGTGAGTTCCATGAACCTCCACTGCAGTTTTCGGAACCGCAGCGTAATACACTTGACTGACAATATTGTTACGTCAGTTAACAGATGCCCACACTGGCTAGCATCATGCTGAGTAATCGGGGGATGGGAAGGTCATCCTAGTCACCCCTAGAGGGAGAGCAAAGCAAATCGTGCTCTTAGACTCCCAGCCCTGGCTCCAGCACCACCAGGGACTGAACCTGCAATCTTCAATGAAAGGGCCGAAGTTTAGACAGCTGCATCACATGGGAGACCCATAAAATAGCTCCTCTATGGCACTGCTCAAAAAACTGTTTGTTGAACCATGTTGTAATTGTAATAAGACATTCTACAATGTTAAAAAAATACTGTATTTAAGACAGAAATTCTATTCCACATCTATCTAGTAAATAGCCAAAAGAAAAAAGATATATTTTTATCTTTCACATGACTGATTGGTGGTGTGGGTTTAAGTGGAAAGTGACAATTCCTCTGCATTTAACCCATTAACCAAGTGAAGCAGTGGGCAACTACAAACACTGATCACAGGGCGAATGCCCTAACCACTAGGCTACCAGTGTTATGGTATAGCGTTAATATATGACGCTGTCCAGGATGAAGCCGGGGCCAGAAAAGCTACACACGAACATGGCTCAGTGAATTACCAATCACTTGACTGTGCTCAGAGTAAAGATTTGTCTTTCTCTCCAACTGAGAGTCATTTTGGCAGAAGCCAGTTAGCAGGAGCCTGTACAATGGCAGGTGGCATTAGCTTAGCTAAAATACTACAGTCTCAGACATCAGTGTTTAACATCTGGCACCTGTTTAATAAATGTATTAAATTGGAAATGAAAACTGTTCATTCATTTGGTGACCATGTAATGCAAATACCCCGCCCTGGGTCTACCTCATAATAATAATAAAAAAAAAATCATACTGCATAATGCAGCAGTATTTGGAGAAGGTTGAAGAGTGTGACAGCAGGCTCTTATGTCTTTACTACATTCAAATGGTCCCATCAGGCCTAATCTCATTCCATCATCTTCAGCATCTTTAGGAATTTTAGGTAGCAGATGGCTGACATCAACAGGCTTTTCCTCATTTTTTTTTTCATTTTTCTCACATTTGAATGGAAACTCAAGAGCAGAAAGAGCAAGTGAGAGTAATAATGGCTCACTCTTCCTGATCCCTGACCACGTTCAGGGATTGAAAGACAATAAAGAGAGAGATAGAAACTAAACTAAAATGTTTTCCACTGCAGCAAAGGAGCAGGAGAGGAAATAACAGTGTGCTTTAAACTACAGTCTCCAAGAGCACACCAGGAGGAAGCTCCTAAACAGCATAGCAGGGAAAACAAAGAACAGTGGCTTCAGATCTTTTGAGCAGAAACAACACAGTATGTCCCATGATGCCTCTTCGGCTCTTTTCCTCTGACATCCTTTGTAGGTTTACCCTTTAAAGCGGCCGAGTACGCACCACTTTCCAAATGGATGCTCAATGGTTTCTTTATTAGGGATTCATGCACCTTGGAGGAGGAGATTAACGAGATCGTAATGAGCCAGCTGTCTCTGAGGTATATGGAGATGAAGAGTGGTCTTTACGTGAGGTGTGATGGGGTTCTGAAATGACAGTTTGGGTTCACTGACCAGACGGAAAGGGAATCATGGTGATATGGTGGTTGGTGCCACAGTCTGGCTTTTTCCCCTTAAATTTTCCTTGATTTCCTGTATGGAAAATTAAGGTCAAAATTAAGGTAATTTCAAGGGGTAAAATTAAACAGTTTGGGTTCATAGTGAAAAGAATAGGACAAGGTAGCACACTCTTTACACACGGTTCCTTTGAGAGCCTTGCAGTATCCGCATTAACATTCGATAGAAAATGGCAACCAAATGACCCTAGTTATCCGGTAGAAAGAGGAAAAGGGCAAGAAGCAAATGCTGATAAAAGAAAGGGATGGAAAGAGAACAGATGAAAAGGTGAGACAGTGATGAATACAGAAACAAGTTAAAGGTGTGTGTGTGTTAAAGAGAGAGAGAGAGAGAGAGAGAGAGTGTCATATATGACTTTACGAAGATGTGTAGATGTTCACGAACCTATATGAAAAAGATTTATTGTTTGTAAACATGCAGTGTATATGTTGTGAGCTGATTGGGAGAACACAGGTTTGGTTATAGATTTCTCCTTGATGCCTCCTTGTTGCTTGGACTTGTGATATAATCAGCAAGTACTGACTGAGTCAAACCGGGTTTCTGACGATAGCTTCACATAAAACTAGGCTTCCATGAGGAACACATTGATAACATAAAATCACTATTCACTGTATAATGTTATTTGTATTTATTCTTTTAGTTTTATTTAGTATACTTGGCAATATTAAAGTGAAAACATTCACCACTCTTCTAAACAGTTTACTGTATATTTATATTTTTTGCACAGTACTGTATACACACATTTTATTTTTCATATTTTTACATTTTATATATATATATATATATATATATATATATATATATATTTTTTTTTTTTTTTCGTCACACACACATCATGGTCCTTAGTCAGATTCATGGATCCCAAAAGCCTAATCTATAAGCAGCGTGCAGCCAACTCAGACATAATCTGCAGAAAAGCTTACTGTCTTAGCAAAAGATTTGGGCCAAACACACAAGAGGACTTTACTGTTTTACACACTGTCTCCTCACTCCCGTTCCTGCACATACACATGCTCTGCACGGCCCGCTAACCTATTCACTCATGCTGGTGCTAGCTCACGTGCATACACACCCCCACACAAATACATGCAAGCACAAACATACACTTAAGCCCCTAAAATAGCCCGAATCTACTTAAAAGCCTTTCCGTACAGGATAACACACTAATGGGACACACCCTAACACAAGGATGAGTGACACAACTAATATCTGTCCCCAATAAATCGCTCAGTTTGTGTGTGTGTGTGTGTGTATGAGAGAGACTAAGGCAGAGGGAGAGATAAGAAAAAAAAATACAATAATGCAATGGTTGATTTGAGATTTGCTGACTACAGATGGGGTCTGTAGGCACACACGCACACAAACAGATACACAAACACACACATGCACACATTCATACACACACACACACACACACACACACACACAGAAATTCCATTCTCCTCAAACTGTCTTCGAAGTATAGAAGACACTTCTCAGCCCACGCCTTGTGGACTTCCATCTTTACACCATGGGCGTATTGGTATCGGTCTGATCCTGACCTAAATTACTGGATCGGAAATCGGGAATAAAAAATGTAATTCAATCCATTAAAAATTACGGAAAATAATTACAGCACGCATAATGTGATTTGCGACATGCATAACGCGAGAAGATGCATCACGTGATAAGAGTTTCTGATGTGTGTGAGAGACTTGGCAACATGTCAGCAGTTTGGAAATCCGGAGTTATTAGCCGAAAACGTTCACCTTGCCCTGGTGTCCCATTACTTTTGTCCAAGGTAAACTGTTTCACATTTAGAGTGCGTGATGTATTTTTCATATTTAACATTTATTTAAGATCATTTAAGGCAAATCCTCCATTTTGGTGAGGGGAGGCCCCTGCTAAGTAACAACCATTTGTTATTGCGGGGCATGGCCAATTAGCCTATCTCACTTTTGGAAAAGTGCAACATTTAGATTTGGATCACAATATTTAGGTTTTTTTTTTTTTTTTTTTAACACATTTAGCTCTTTATCTCACCTTTTACAGGGCTTTTATAAAAAAAAACTACACCTCTAAATTTGCTACTATTTGAGTTCTCTGTACAATGTTTCTCCCTTATTATACTACAGTTATGATTTTTGTATTTGTGTTAAGGTATACAATATGTATCCAGACATTTTTTGAAAGAGATTTTTTATTTTCTGTTTAAAAAAAGACTCGAGTATCGGATTTGTATCGTATCAGCAGAAATCAAAATGTACAATATCGGTATCAGACATAAAGTGGTATCGGGCCATGTCTAATATATACACACACACGGTCCTAAACAAAAAAACGGGGCAAAAAATACCAGCATTTGCATTTTGTGCCGGTGTTTCATAACCAGGTTATAAGTAGAGCTTCAAAAACAAAGAAACAGGAGCAAAAGATAAAAAGTAGAGAGTAAGCTATTTATTAACTCAAACAGGCTGTTCATCAGCTGGAAAGTTTAAAACCCAACAACTGACCTAAAAGTGTCAGAAAAGGACTCAGTAGCAGCCCCACGTTCTTGTTGATCAAAACTGTGTTTAGGCATACTTGATACAAGTGTTTCCAGGTGTCTGGTGGGAATGTAGCTCCATGCGGTGAAACCTGCTCCACGAACGGCATCCACGGTCTGGAATGGAGGTCTGTTTATGTAAACTTCCCTTGCCATCCATCCCCAAATGTTCTCAATGGGATTTAGATCAGGGGAACATGCAGGACAGTCCAGGAAGAAGCCCTTAGTCAGGTGGGCACTGTGAACTGAAGGGTTGTCCTGTTGAAAGATCCAGTCACTACTGCACAGACAGACTTTTGTCCCAATACTTTTGTCCCTCGACATTCCGAGTTGCATATATTGGCGAGGAATTTAAATTAAAAGAGGCGAATACAAGTTTACCATGACATTTTCTTTAAGGGTAATGCATTAAACGTTTAAAATGAAATTAATGTATTCTGGGAGCATATTTACTGTATACACTATAAAAATAGGCTTTTCTCGCTTTTTTTAACACAGCAATATGCTTTTTCACAATACACGGGTGCTCTTGGAACGTAACACCCGTGAATGACTGAATTTCCCTCAATCTCACTCTCTCTTACTTGAGTAGTAATTGACAGACTGGGTGAGACAGATCTGTGAGGACAGACCATCTTCTGCTGCTTCTGAATTACATATGGCCATCTGATGAACAAGCCATTACTAATGCGTCCTCCCTCTTCCTTCGTACATGTGTTTCAGTTGCTCTCAATTGCCAGAGAAACACTGATTACACCCTTGGCTAAATGTCCAGGCGCATAGACAGGAGATACAGGCTTGTAATCTGGAGCTACAAACATCCATGAAAATTTGATACAATGGCAAGAGAAATTAATGTGTCAGAACTTGGTCAGTGTGGCCAATGGTGCATACGCATCATGTGACCAACCAGTGAAATGCAGACTGCTTTTTGTTGCAGTACAGATAATTTGTCACGTCTAGAAGAGAAAGAAGAGAATGAGGTGAGGTAGTAAGACAGCAAACATTATTAGAAATGAATGCATGAAAAAACCAAAGGAGAAACACACAGTTGCATCTCAAATGACTCCCTATTAAAATACAGACTCTTGCACCCAAATAGTGTATAATATGTCTAACAAAGAGGCACAGAACAACTACTAGTAACAGGAATACAATGTCCCATTTTACATCAAACTCTGAATTACTTTGTTTACATCTCTCTGATCAAGTTATGCACAAAGTCTGATAAAACATTGAAATTCCCCTTCAAAAGTCAAGGTTTTAATACAGTGGAGGATTCCAGGTTTTAATTCCAGTGGAGGAATCATCTTTCTCACTCCCTGAGATATTGAGTATCATAACAAGACAATAAGAAATTACAGAGATAAACAGAAACAGAGAAAGAAAGAGAAAGGGAGCGCAAGCAATTTGTTCAGCTGTCATTTGCTGACTGTTGCAGTAACAATCTCCAAAATGACCTTTGAAGTGAAAACAGAATCATTACACAAGATATTTTTAGAGTGTTGTAATTGAACAGTTGGGGAGCGTTTATATCTACAGAGACAAGGAATGGGCCGAATCACAGCACTATGGGCATTACACGCTCCAACCCTTTCTGCCACCTCACAGATTTTGAACTGTGTGAGCAACTGTGGTGGATACATACCTGCAATAACCAGTCATTTTAGGCCACTAATGAAGCCATACCAGAGAGTTGACTAGTAAATACAATTTCAGAGGAAAATAGAAAAGTAAATCTGAAATAAATCTCATTTAATAATAAACCCACATAATAAAAGTTAAGATTATTTACGATTGTTACATCACATAATAACATTATAAACATGGGTTCTGGCAATGATTTTTGTTCTATGTGTTAATTCAGAAATTAATCATTCAGAAATTATTTATGCACAACAGCATGCTTGATTGCACAGTAAAGCTTATATAAATGTGTTTTTTGTTGTTTTTTAAAGACAAGTTCTTCCCGTATAGTACCATTGTAAGGCCTAAATGCCAATACAGATACAGGCTAAATCATAAACATGCACCACTTCAACCTCCGTGTTCCTGGCATGAACAAAGCAAAACAAAAGTCTGCCACCTTTTCATTGTATGCTTTTCTTTCCTGAACCCCAAGGAATACAGCTGGTTAACCTTTCTATAGATCATTCTTTATAAAGATTATATTGTGGGCCATGTCAAAGGGAATCTTATGAATCTGCCATATTTATTACTGTTGAATGTTAAATTTACATTCATCTGTAAAACATAAACTTTAACTTTTGGCACAGGCTTTAATTCTAAGGGATAAAGAAAATGGTAATATATTTTTGGAACACGAGAACATGCAAATGTCAAAATTATATTTGTCTTTAATCTTTCATCTTTGTTTTATGGTCTATAGTGTATAAAATTTATTTTATTTTTTATGTATAAAAATTTGGTTTGCAAGGAAGCACAAAAACAGATAGATGAGACATTCTGTTTGTCATGCTTAACAGTAGTATGTAGCACAGCACTGCACTTTTCAGCCTAACCAGAAAATATTCTTTTCTCTTCTTTTTGTGTGTGTTTTGTCCATCAATGTTGTCTTGCTGCAATACCCAGCAATACTGGCTGCTAGCATAGCTGCTATAATTAAGTGTAAGTGTGTAAGGTGTAAACTGTAGATTTGTCACAGGTGAACGCACAACAGCGTGACACAACACAGTATGAACAGCATAAAATTGTTCTCTGTATTTAACCCATTTATCCAAGTGATGCAGCAGGGAGCTAATGACACAGTGTCCAGGGAGCAGTGTGTGGGGGACAGTACCTTGCTCAAGGGAGCCTCAGTGATGCCACGGGTACAGATTTCCAGGGTTCTTTAGCTGTAACAAAAGCTGGGTTCCTTTACCAGCTAGTTAGGGAATAGGTTTCCTATTATTTAAAGTGGTACTGCTACAGCAGACTAAAAGGCCTGGAGAAGAACCGCTCAAGTTCAGCCCTGCAAAGTTTAGCTCCAACCTTGATCTCCAAAAGCATCTGAACATTAGACATATATGAATATTAGACCCAGGTGTGTTGAAACAAATTGCCAGGACCAAGGTTAGGAGACCTGTTCTATTAACCTGGCTATGGGGTTTGATTTTTTTATTCAATGTTCTTCAGTAATGGTTATATACTGATTATAGTCATGGCTATACACATGGGCAGCTGGATGGCCTAGTGGTTGGAGCGTTGGCCCTGCCATCAGCAGGCTGTGGGTTCAAGTCCCAACTGCTAGTGTCACCACTGAGGTACCCTTGAGCAAGGTACTGCCCCCACACACTGCTCACCAGGCACCCCTTGTTGGCAGCAGCCCACTGCTTCACTTGGTGAATGGGTTAAATGCAGAGAAAAAAAAAAATCACATTGTGCTGTCATGTGTTCACGTGTGACCATAAGCGTTAACTAAATAAAACACTGACAGCATTTTGGCAGGACATCAATGGCAAGTCCTTGACCCCATCACGCTATGACCTCTGCCGATTGTTTACAAGATACAAATTCAAACGTGAGGCAGCCCCTTTATGGTTTGTGTCCTCCAGAGTGGATCTTCTGCATTAGTGCACTCAAGACAGATGTCACCAGGGGACTTTAATCTATACGGGGACGTCTGAGACATAGTGCTAGATCCTCTGCTAACCGCTGCTGCTAGTGCTTGCCAAGGGTCTTTAGAAGGTGACTCTATCCTCTCCTCCATCATTTATTGATACATTTCCCCCAAAACAAGGCATGGCAGGCGTCTTTAGTGCCTTTTCACATCCCCGTCCCTCTCTGGCTGCTCTTTCTGTCGCTCACACTCATGCACTTTCTGAGCAGTCCCAATGGTCTTTTAATTTTTGAGAGGTTATTTTTAGCTGAAGATAATCGAGGTGGAAACTCCCATCTGTCCCATGTACATCCCAGCTGCCCTGCTTTTTAGCGAGAGAAAAAAAAAGAGCATGAAAGAAAAAAAAAAACATATTTGCATGATCATACCAACAGTAAAGAGCAGGCTGAGAGAGCAGCATGATGTTTCAATCTCTGAGCATTTAAAAGCCCCCCTGGGGTCACAGCTACGGGCATGACCGTAGTTGTCGCGTGTTGAGGTTTTGTCAATCTATTTGCTGACGCCTTCCTCATGTATTTATGGTGCTTACCATTCAGCAGGAGACGCCCTGCCCAGTGTTCGCGGTGATTTATTTCCAAATGCTAATGTCTTCATAAGTTTAGGCAGCTCCGCTAAAGCAATGAGCAGTGAAATGAGAACAACTCCTTGCTCATATTTCATGGCACGAAAGTGTCGTTTTTCCCCCGGGTGTGAGTAGAATACTAAAAATGAAAACATTTTAAAATGTAGCTTTAGAGACAGCGGAGTTCTCTCTTGGTTGCATTTTTTATCACAGCAATTGCAGAACGATAACATACCAGACAATGCCTAAAATAGAAACATGATGGATGATACTGTACAGTGGATAGAAAGGTCACTGGTGTGTAATAGTAGTTCTATTTACATCTACTTCTAGTCTTTCTTCCTTTAACCGTTCTTTGCAAAACTACCCTTTCATTTATTTTCCAGTGAAAACAAACATCAAGTAAGTTATTCAGTTATCCTTATAGTCTTAAAACCACACAGTTACAGCTGTGTCCTCCCCTACAACCCCAAAGCTCTCAGCGACATGATTCACAACAGCAGTTTCCTACACATCCCTAAGCTGCCACACACACATTTCATTCTTATAACCACACAAGTGAAAATCAGGAGGTTCCAAAAAAATTGTGCAAGACCTGGTATATCACAAAAACTGTCCTCACCATTTAAGCCACACTTTAAGCTTTCATTCAGGTTTAAAGACCAACAAAATTTTTCTAAGAATAGTGGAAAAAACATCATTTCGGATTTCTGCAGGGAAATTTAAAAGTGGTCTTCCAAAAGGAATTGAAGCTAATTTGGTTCATTTAAATACAAAATAACTGAAAATGTCATCTCCAACCTCTACAGCTTTATTCTGAAAACAGCTGTTTCTGAAAAACAAATGAGTAATGTTGAGTTCAATGTGTGGTTGAAAACTTCAGTGCTACCAGCTCTGATGAATTTTAATTGGCAAAATTGATCTGCATATCCAATTGGTTTTCCAGCCTTCGAGCCTTTTACTGTTTCTCGTTTGCTCTCACTGTTTATCCATCTCCCGCTTACACTCTCACACCTCCACGCTTTCTTCTCTAAACTCGCTCTTAAATCCATCATCTTGGTCGTGCTATGGAGCCTCGTTGAAGAATAAACGCAGCCATTACATTGCTCCTTCTCTTTGATCAGGCCCCAGCCAACATGCAGCATGATAGACGCATCCAACACACATGCTTTCCCTCCAATCCATCACACACTCTTTTTCCTGTTCAAACATTTTTACAGACTCTTCATCACAGGCTAAACCAAGCTTCAAACTTTTGATTACTTTTTCCCTTTCTGTGTATAAAGTGGGATTACTGTGCTCTTTTTTTTTTTGGCCATGTCCTCTCTAGGTTATCCTTCAGTGGCGGTTCCTGCCGTGTGCCCATTCCCTAATGGCAGGAGATGCAAAATTAATGGCAGGAGGTCCGGCCATGTGAAGAAAGAGTAGTTCAAACAGAGAGTGACAGCTGAGGCGGACGTGGTCTGAGCTCAGCTCTCTGGGAAGGAACCCAGAGATGCCCTGCTTGCATGGAATATCAGCTACAGCCAAGCCATACAACAAAATCCCCAGATCAAGGAATGAATATGACGAAGCTGGCTTCACTGTACATCAGTGAATATATAGCCTTTGCAATATATTCAAAAATTCCAATGAGCTTTTTAACCATTCGTAGCACATTATGCTGTCCTAAAGGGGGTTCTGGATGTGTTCTGATTAAATTGATGATTGTGTTGAAAATAATTCAGGCTGATCTTTGTTGGGCATATTATAAAGATGCAGGAATGTGTTTATAATAGCAATTAGTATAATTATATATATATATATGTATATGTATATGTACAAAACACCAGAAAAAGCTGACACATCTCCACACAGCACACGCTGCACTGCAATTCGGAAGCTTTTTAGTGTCATGACACAGAACAGCACCTTCTGCTTTGGGAAAGGTCTAAAGAGAGCGATCCGTGTGGCAGAACACTGCACCAGATCATCTCTACATTCTCTGCAGGACAAAAATGCCAGGAGATGCAGGACCAGAGCAACTAGGATTTTAGGGATTTTAGGGATCTCGCCCCGATAACTGCTGAAATCAGGCAAATGCTGCAAGCGTATTATAGCTTAAACAGAGAGGCTCAGGAACAGCTTCTATGATGAGGCCACAAGACTCCTTAACCATTTCATGACACATGGATTTTAACCTTTTATTATAAGACAAACTGATCTCTCTACCTCAATGTATCTATCTTGCCTCACTAACTAACCTCCACCTCACTAACTAACTAACTGTATCCCACCTGCTGACTATTGTTTATTAACACAAAAACTAGCACACTGCATTGAACAGTACATACAGTGCGTCCGCAACGCGCAATTTTAGGACGTAGTGCGCTCACACTGAAAACTAAGCTAAAACTCACTATGCGCACTAAACGGGTACCATTTTGACCACGTAGCGGAGGGGGCGGGACTTTCAACAAGTTTTCGAGTTGAATAATGGCAGCCAACAGTGACATGGAAGCCCAATCAGAGGCAACTGGTTTGTATAAATGTAAGTAACATTGTACTGATGTACACTACTGATGTAACCAGCGGATATTCTGGCGGCTGGAGAATCGCGAGCAAATGCTAGTCCGTCACTTCTGCTACGTGCAAAATGTTCCATTTAGGACAGCACTTACCCCCGACAGTACGCACTACAGAAGGCAGTGCTCAGTGCGCACTGCATTTCAGTGCACTCATGTAAGTGCACGATTTCAGACACACCCATACTCTATTCTACTGCATTTGCAAATTTCAAATTATATTTACAATTGTAATGTTTGTTAGCATCTAATTTTATTCCTTGGTTTTAGCCTTTAGTTTGCCCTTTAATCAATTAATCAAGTATACCTCACAGTCTCATGGCCATTTGATATATACTGTGCTTGTATAACAGTGTATGACAAATAAAGTATCTTGGATATCGATATAAAGCCCAGCCTTCTTCGTGTTCCTCTAAGATTAAGTCCAGAAACGTACACTTATACCAAATATATGAAATTATGCAAAACCGATGAAATGTAAGATAACTGATCTATAGACAGGTATTGACATACGTGGTACGCAAAATATGCAGTTTTCAGTCTTCACAGCACAAAGGCATACCTAATTTGTGACTTTATACTGCATACCACCCGCAAACCACGTCAAGACACATACCCCGGCCCAGATACCCCGCACAGCCCCTCCACGCCCCCTCGGAGCTCCCCCTGGAATCAGGCAGACACACAGAACTCTGCGTGTCCACACACACCCCAAATACTCCCCCAACTATGGCCACCGAGAAAATTTTGGTGAGTAGTGTAGCAAAAAATTATGTCAACCCCATAGACCAAACAGCAATGCATGCAATGACTCATTTTACCAGACGTCTTGTGTTCATTAACACTAAAGCCAAGTATTAGTTTCTAATGTCAAAACTGACCTGAGAAATTGAGTAAAAGAAGATCCGTTGGCAGCTTATCTGCAAGAAAAATCGGATCATTTAAATACCAAGAAGGTAGGTTAAGGATCAAGTGTCAGTGCTGGAAAGGAGCAAGACAGTTCTTCTAATGAAGAAGCTCAGCCACTTTAAGGTGCACTCACTGGTGACATAGGTGCTCACACAGCTCACTTATCTTCAAAAAAGAATTGGCCATTAGAATACGACACGTTGGGACAGCCACATATAAGCCTATGATCACCATGCCCAAAGCTGAACACTGGTTAGAGCCACAAGCACTATAAAGCAAAGGAACTGCATTCTCTGGAGTTTTATCCAATTCCTTTGGGATGAGTTGGCGTGGCATTTGTGAACAAAAAATCATCAGAACCAGGCCTCACTAGTGCTCTGGTGAGAACATCCAGTTTAAAATGAGAGAAGTACAGGCCCAATACCCTTGATATCAGAAGAAACAAGTGTGTCTATGTAAACAGATCTGCCTCAATCAGTGCAGGTAGTGAGAGAAAACGAATGTTCTAATTGGGCTTTGCAGCTGGGAATTAGAAATACACCGTATTGATTGTTTCAACATAATTATTATAGAAAGGAAATGCAATGTGTTGCAAGCTAGAGAGAGAAATCAATGAGCCAGTGACAACACAACACAAGACTATTTGTGTGACATGCCAGTATGATGTTTTCTAGCTTTCTTCACTTTGATTCTCTGTGGAGTAGTAGCACAAAAGTAAAATACTGCACCTTTTAGGGCTGACTTCGTTTAAGAAATGAACATAGATTTTTAGCACAATCATTTTAAATCTGTTATTGTGATCAATAGTATATGATCCACCAAAGATGTTTCACCATGGAACACCCTGGTAACACAAAATAATATTATAAATATTTCTAATTACAAACAGCTTTTATCTTTTCTAGAAGTGTCTCTTTCAGACACTTTGCTCCTCTTTTTGTCTTCTTCTTTCAAGTGCTAATAATGTGCCAGAAATCATGCCACCTCACTAGTTATGAAAATGGTACCTAATGCCTCAGACATTTTGCCATAGTTTGAAATAAGATTTTGCTCTAAAATGTTTTATTTTTTAGATTATGAATGGTAGGGAACGCTATAAGGTAAAGCAACCAACAAGGGAACATTATTGTTTTCAGATTTAACCATCAATGAGATTTCAATAAACACTGAGAAGACACATGTAGGTTCACTGGTGGGACTGAATAGTAAATTAAATGCCTATATTTGGGTTGTAGATATCACGGTTCACCACAACACCTGGTTCCATTCACCAATACTGCAAGGATATAAGAGGAAGAGCCTCTACAAACCACCCTGACTGAATCTGTATTCATCTTAGCCACTGAATTATGCAGAAATGTTAAAAACTTTAAGTGTAGCACAGCAGCTTATAACTATGGTAATACAGAAGTCAAGAACACTACAGAAATAGAAATTCAAAGTTGTTTGTTTGTGTGTGTGTGTCAATGCCAGAGCTCATCACGTGGATGAAAGCTCTCTTTAATCAGGGAGGAGGGGGCGGATTATGGGGTGCAGACCTTCACCGTCTGGCCCTGCGTTTCCATTTCAAAACATTCATGACATTTGTATTTTTTGCTTATGCAAATGACAGTATAGCAGGAAACGAGACCCCAAAGACCAGAAATCATTTTGGGTTTTTTTGCTAGGTTGATGGTGTGCATTGTCTTGTAGACTGTGCTACTGTCATTGGCCTTTGACCCACACTTGATAAGGGGGATTGGAAGGGACTTCCATGTCCAGAATCCTTCATTTGAAGAGGCCCTTGTACCCTGAACGCGACCAACCTCTTGCCCTCAAGCTGCTAGAAACGAGTCCCACCAGAGACGCCACTCACCACAAAGCCCTCAAACTGCCACTTTTGTCTTTTCTTTGGATTTTGCAAAATCCATACTCACTTGTTCTCACCCAGCGCCACAGAGGATGAACACAGGACGTCTGAAGAAACTTCATGCTGGGTTGTAAAGCCTGACTCTGAAATCAAAACAAAAAAGTGCACCCAGAACACACAAGTTTAAGATGACTTACCTTCCATGCAGAAGAGCACCAGCCAAGCAATCCACAGGTCAGAATTGTGGAATTTCACCATGGTCTTGGGAATATTTGGGAATCTCTGAGAAAATGTTTCGTTTATTCCTCCACGATCACGTTCAAACTCGACCTCTCCACAGTTTATTAGATGGGAAACAACCGTTCCTTGACACTGAATACATGAATTCTTCAACACAATTTTTCAAAAATGTGAACCTGAAATCAGTTTATGAGAGACTAAAACTGTAAACACTGCTTTTCTATCAAACAATGGCGTAAATCACTACAAACTGAGATAACTTAAAACGATTCTTCTGTTTCTCTCGCTCCTCATACAGAATGATTTGGCCAGACCTCGTCCTCGGCCTCACTCTTTTCTCCTCCGAGCGTCACCGCCGGTTCCCCCCCTTGGTTAGTCCGCCCCTGTCCGATGGAGAAATCCGTACTGCGCCGGGCGAGAGAGTGCCATCTCCTCTCCTCTCCTCTCCGCGTCCTGCCTGATTAAAAACTCTGCTCGAGCCGCTGTTGCCTAGAGACCGGTGACGCCATCCCCATCTAGCGCTAACGACGCCCCCCTGTGGCGCAAAAGGGACGGGAGAGATATTCGGGGTCTAGATTATTCCCTTTTACAGTTTTTTATTATTTCTTTTTTTTGTGTTTTGTTTTTTGCATAGACATGTTCAAGCACAATAATTCATCTCTCTCTCGCTCGCTCTCTCTCTCTCTCTCTCTCTCTCTCTCTCTCTCTCTCTCTCTCTCTCTCTCTCTCTCTCT
>JBBPDE010000001.1:22770509-22781863 GCA_037974605.1 Nannopetersius ansorgii
CTCTCTCTCTCTCTCTCTCTCTCTCTCTCTCTCTCTCTCTCTCTCTCTCTCTCTCTCACACACACACACACACATACTCACACTTTTTGTTTTTAGAATTCTGCTCATGCTCCCTGTTTGCAAGCTGCCTGCTGGCTGTTTTCTGGCCATTGCGTCATTTTCAGTACCTGACCGCTGCTGGTAAGACTCATTAAATCTAAAAACTGATTCACTCTTCCAATTAATTTTTTACAGGTGCAGCATGTAGGAATTCATATTTATGCCAACACCTCAACACTGAAAGCCAGACTCATTCCTCTCTCATCTTGGTTTCTACTACAGTGAGCTATCACACAAAGGGTCTTTGCTCAGTCCACCTCAGGAGGAATTCATTTTAGGCAGATGTTCAGACATGTGATATGTGAAATACGTGATATGTTAGTATCTCAAGGCCACAAGCAAAACCTATCCTGATAGTGTCAACTTTACCCCTTCATCTGGTGAAAAGACTGTCCCTTTGGAATGTAGCTCTCTAATGAAGGCTGAGCTGGAAACCAAACACAAATCTGAGTTTCACAGAGTCAACAATAATAAAACTATGTTTATTGTATTTTAATGATAATTTTAATCTCAGCATGTCTATCTTTGTGAAAATGTATGAATTGCTTTTACTTCAGTAAGGTCTTATGCCTCCCCATTCTCCTCATGCTGCACACACTTGTTCCTATAGCTGCTACAGTGCTTACAGTTTCCAATCTCATTTTTCGCAATGTGTATTGAAATATTAGTCACCTTTGAAAGACAGTGTATAGTTCTCCTAGGCCACATTGCCAATTAACATGGTAGTAAATGTTGCATAGCTTGTTTCAATCAGACCATTCCTGACTTAGTTCAGAATGGCACATTATTACTATGATATTTGATCTAAACTGTGTAGCAGTATTAGCCCAAAAAACAAAAACATGATCTGGTAACCCTTTCGTTTTATGCAATTTAGTATATTACATGCACTTTGGAGACGTATTATAGTAGTTATAGGAAAGTGGAAAAGAAAATGGATGTAGCTCCATCTACATTCTGAAAGTGTCAAAACGGCATGAACAACAAAACAAAGGCTGTTTGGCAGTTTTTATGCTACATGCCAAATAAAAAGGCTGGTTTCTCCATTTTGAACTTGCATAGCTACTTCTATAGAACCACACAACATCTCCCTGGCAATGCAGGAAAGGCCAATCTGGCACAAATCAGATTTCTGCCTCTATAGAGGCACATTTAGGTGGCCAGGTGAACCCAGAATGTGGATGAATTTGTGAATGTAATACGATATAAGATACAGTCGTTGGCAAGTGAAAATAAGATTGCAGGCATCTTGATTATGGTCATGTTCACAAGTAGGAGGAAGCTGTTCACCCCATCGACCTTGTTTTAAACCGGCTTAGACCCAAAATATCACATGTACCACTGTTTTGATATCAGATATATATTGCACAAGCATAGTTTGTAAGACACAGACAGACCGACAAACACACACACACACACACACACACACACACACACATTTTCAGCTTAGCCATGAAGGGAAGGTCCCTCTCAGTTCAGTCGGACCTTCCCCTCATGGCTAAGCTGAAAATGTGTGTGTGTGTTTGTCAGTCTGTCTGTGTGTTTTGTGGGTTCTGCATTAATTGCTGATTGCACACTTTGTTACTGCTATAAAGGATCCTTCAGTTATATAAATGTAACTGTTATTATTCATACAGCAGAATATATAGCCACAAACCCCCTCACACACAGACATACTTATACATTGCCATTACCTTCATTTTACCCTGGAGTATTCAGTACATTGTCCACTGGGTGTTGACACAATCATCTGGACCAGTGAGTGTGTCGGTGCTGTTCTTCTATGACAGAGATTTACAGGCCCATAAAGAAACAGAAATGACCCACTAATCGATCCTGCTCCAAACTGCTGTCGACCCAAGCTGATTTACTGTTCAGCAGAGCACACTGACTTTTTCCTCGTCATCACTCTACCTTCTATTGATCTACAGTTTTTCCAATCTATGAATCAAAGGTAAGTTATTAATAATGGATTCTGGAGAGGTACATGCGATATGAAGTGTAGTTATAAAGCTATAAATGTTATCGCTTTATAAAAACATAGTGTAAATGTTTTATTAAGTGTCAACTTTACACTTTAAATGGTGTGCTGCAGCAGAAACCTTTAGATTCTTATAGCCAGTAACAATGGTTTTCAGTTTCTGGTTTTTCCGGTCATTTAAACAGGCAAATTAAGTGTGATGTTGTGAGAAAATGGGCAAATGTAGGGTTCTAAGCCATAATTCTAAGCCACCGATGTGTGATGCAGACCTAGGCAGAACATCTCCAAAATGGCAGATCTTGTGGGATGTTCTGGGTATGCAGAGATCAGTACCTACTAAAAGTGCTTCAAGGAATGACAGCTGGTGAACCAGCAACAGTGTCATGGGCACCCAAGACTCACTGATTAACAAGGTGAGACTAGCCAGTCTGGTCTGATTCTACAGAAGAGCTCCTTCAGCACAGACTTAAAACCAGTTAATTCTGGCTAGAATAGAAAGGGGTTAGAACACACTTAAATGATTAAATTTACAGCTAGAAATTGCTTATTGTTTATAGTTTTGTATTGATTTTCTTTGTTCTTATATTGTTACTTTTGATCCTATGGATCCTGTTACTGTCTTTTTTTTACTACTGCTGCTGTTTCTAAGGAATTTCCCCATTGTGGGATTAGGTCAGTCTAATCTAATCAGTCTAAATGATCTTGGTCTTTACGTCACCTTATATGTATCCCCAAGTGAAACAGGAAGCCAGGAATGAGTACCTGAGAGTTGCTGACTACTTTTATTTTTTTTCACCAAGAATGGTAATCTGAAGCAAGTCTCTTGCTTCAGATATAAAAGCACCTCCAGAGGTCTTGTAGGGTCCATTGCTCAATGGTTCAGAGCTGTCTTGGGAATTTTAAGGGGACCTACTCAATATAAGGCAGGACGTTTAATAGAATGGCTGACTGAACAGGCGCACCGCACTGCTGAAGAATGAACAAAGGACCACCTCAGTTCTAGCAAGCACCTCAAACACTGCCTATGTGGTGTAACCAAGGTCAATATGTCAGTAGATAGCAAGGACATGAATATGGCACTGGATGGTTTGAACTCTCCATTGGCAGATTAAATACCAGCACTTCCAATGTAGATATTTTCTGGCATTTTACTGCAAGATTTTTATGTTCTCATAAAAATCATGTAAACCATGCTGTGTTTGTGCAGAACTTAATCAACAGGGCAGGGGGTAAATGATAAATGAAGCAAATAATAATCAGAAATTGTGCACTAAAATTGCCTGAAAAATGCCACATTCAAGATTATTCCATGTTGATAGAGGTGTTATTTACACTTAGGATGCTGGAGACTTCTCCCCACTATTTTTAGTCATGGCCCATTTCATCTTCAGCATCTTCAGCATCTTGAGCATACTCACCCAGTGTGTGAAAAAGCGACAGCCTTGAACAGCACAGCGAAGGCCAAATGCAGCCTGTCAGCCAGTATAAGGTTGAGGAGAAGAGCTGTGGTGATCAGGACCCCTCATAGGACCATTTAACACCTATATTTTTTTTTTACAACATGCATGTCTTCTTCAAGGGGGCATAATTGTTTAATAACAGCTTCATAATTAAGTTATTACAGTATCACAATTAGCGGTCACTTTGAGGAACACTGGCAAATGGGTGGCAAAAAAATTCATTTCACAATCTCCCAGTCTCCCATATTGACATAACCTTCAGTTTGGGTGACACATTTGCTAAAGTATTTGAACTGAGCAAATGTAACTAATAACTCGGAGCACTACCAATACAATAGATTTTGTATTACTTGAAATCACCATATCCCCTAGATTCATTCCACCTTTAGGTTATTTTTGTTTGAGTCGATAATGCCCAACTTCTCCTCTACACAGCCCGAATGCTAATTCCCCCCTTATCTGATTTACTGTATTAGGTGCCAAGGTAACAGTGATGCTATAGTAGCTGTTCATGGATATTTGAAGCTTATAATGGTCAGTCAGGCTGGCTGTTGCTGTTTTACACAGCCCTTCACGAATGACCAAGCTTATGATGTTTGATTCATGTGCAGTGATGTTGTGAAACATACCATACATGTTAGCTTGCTGGAGCTGCTAAGTGCTGATATACATTAATATTTTAAATAGCTGAACATCACATTTAATCATTGTACTGCTGTAATTTGGAACAGGTTCTCAAATGAACTGTAAAGTGGTAACCTTTCAGTGCAGAGTTTATTGCTAAGTTATTATTACTATTTATTTGACAAGTATATAGATATAGAAAATAAATAATGCACAAAATGCCCCCCAGTAACATGTGAAATATACAAACAGTAAATTTGCAGAAGGGTTCTCTTTAGAAGATGAAAGAAGGTAGTGTAGAGGGGGCCAAGTGTTTGCATACAACTGTATAACTTTTTATATCATGTCTGTAAGAGGTTCAGTTAAATAAAATTAAAAAATAATGTAAAAAGTAATTTTTTGTTAGTTATTTAAAAATCTTTTAAATTATTTTTACTTCCTTATTAATAAAAATGAGACATGTCCCCAATAATAAAATAACAGAAATTGAGTTTTGACATGTAATTACACAGTAATAATACATGCAACATACTTCACTGTTATTCACTACTGGAAACAGATTACAGAAGTAATCTTATGTAAATACCATGTAAATACATGGACAATGGAGGGGGGGGGGGGTGGCTTGTGTGAAACGGAATTTTGATACCCTGTATACTGTGTATATTGTGGTATTGACAATAAATCTCTCTTGAATATTGAATATTGAATCTACATGTGTGTTAACACTGTGTATAAGGGTTTTTAATAGTTGTAATAGCTTATGTAGTATATTATGTATCTACATGTCTTGCTGGAAAAATGTCAGTACCCCTTATTACAGCTGTTATTACACAAGAGAAAAAAATGCAATTATACTTTCAAGATACACTTGTGTTACTGTGTAATTACAGTAACACATAATTAGGTAATTACACAGGTTGTACTACTAAAATCTATTTCTAATAGTGAACAAATGACCAGTAATTATTATGTTGCATGAATTGTATGTGTAATTACTGTTATTACAGAATTACAGGGGTGTAAACAATGTTCACCCACTTATGACAGAATGCTATCCTCAGGATGTTTTTTCAGCTCTAATATGGATGCATGAGATGATACATATAGGTGTTAATTACTAGAAATAAGTGGATTTTATTTATTTTTTTAAGATGTGTCAGGAAGACTGAGAAAACCTCAAAGCTGCTGCCAAGAACAGCCCAATTATGAACACAACATCTTAGTGGCAGCTCTAACAGAATTTGCAAAAAAAAAAAGCTTCTTTAGCACAATCATCACATGTCACTGGTTGCTTTGTACATACTAACCCTGTTCAACTTTGCTTGAAAGTACCCTATCTACCATCTCCAAAGTAGCCCCCCATGGAAATAATTGTGGGATGATCTGACAAAGTTTTTGTTGTTCATTTGGTTTTACTTTCAGTTTATTGTTTTGTGCTATTCTTTTTCATTCCTATTGGTTAAATATATGCTGCATTGGGCAATATTCATATATCAGAATTTCAGGATGACATTTAAAAAAATTGACAGGCAGAGAAGGAGAGAGACATAATCATACACTAAAAGACTCTCTTCAAAGTAATTTTGGACGATTTCTTTTGAAAATTTCACCCTGCATTCTTGACTGTATAAATGGCAGCTGGCATTTTCAATGTCAAAGAATAAAAAAACAAGAACAGAGATACAAATTATTGTTCTAACAAAGACTACAAATAAGGCAATATTTCACTAAGTAGACTTTGTTGGCCTGATAAAAACTGCCCAACAGTAATAAGGATTGTCCTGAAGGATTGTCCCCTGATTGTCTTCCTAACATTCAGGCTTGCATTTGGGATTAAGTTATAAAGCTACATTTAGAGATTGTTTGAAAAAACACCAATAATACCCCCAGTCTACCAGAAAAAAAGCAGTTCAAACTAGCAAAAAGTTTCTATAAAATAGAGAAAAGATATTACAAAGTGGATGTTTATTTTAAAAACCACATAAAAAATTACCAGTGGGGTAATTCTGAAAAACTTTTGTTTTATGAAGCAAAGAAAACTAAAAATCTAGACAGGTAGTGTACACTGAACTACGCAACAAACAAAAAACAACATAAAACTCCCTAAAAACTAAAGCAACTGGAACTGAGTTTTTTTAATTTCAAAGTGTTTTATCTTAATCCTAAAAATGATATTTTTGGGGTTTTTTTTACCTTGTGAAAAGCTTGGTTCACACCGAAAGTGCTCAGACAGGTACCCCACTCAGTTCCCAATTATTGACTACAGTGGGTGACTTGACTTTGTTTTATTATCGTTAGTGTCATAGCTTAGCACCATAGAATCCAGCAAGTCTGTGGATCAGCTTGAACTGTGATGATGAGATGAACGCTGGGGTGCTTTTTTGGCCTCTGAGCCCAGGTTGGTTATCTTGGACCTTTTTTGTTCTTTTGCATCTCCAATTAATTATAACTCCGCGAGACTCCACCTCAAGGCCATGGCATGCTGTAAACACTCGCCGGCTGATGGATGATCCGCTTCAGCAAACAAATGCCTCCGCTTCTAGCTTGCCTCTTCCTTGCCTTGGAAGAGGGTAATTAGAAGCTCGGCCGTCACAGGAACTATTACCATGTTAATCAGTTTGATAATTGCATTCATGTGCCAGCAGTTTGCCACAATGGGACAGGACCATTCATCACTTTTTCACTACAAAATTAGTAATAAATAGGCCTGCTGGAAGTGACGAAAAAGAGTATGCTTCAGGGACAATGTAAGGGAACAATGCTTATTCAGCTCCAGAAAATAAGATGCCCTCTTTTTAACCTCATAGATTCCTATCTGTGTTCAGCTGCGTTGAAGTGAAATGAGGGAAATGTACCTAATAATTAGGTACATTCAGCCAGGACATAGTTGTGAACTGAATGGGTCTAGTTTTTATAGCTAATACGTACTTCTTGTTTTTAGATTTTTGTCAAAACAAGTTTGCTTTCGTAGCAAATGGCTGCAAATGGAACTAGATATTTTCTAATGTTGCAAATAGAACTGCTCTAGATGATGAAATGGTAATGAATACACTGCCTGATGCCTGTATTACCTAACATACTGTTAGAAACCCCATAGGGAACTAACAGAAATGAACACTATCAGTCTTTCTTGGAGAGTTATGAAGGGAAGGCTATAAAAGTGGTGATTTTTCAATGACAGAAACCACATAAGCGAGCTGATTAGAACTTTGATAGTGATTCCACATTTAGGCCTAACAAGCCTGTTTACAATATTAACCTCTTCCACAAAACTATGAGGATCCCTGTCTTGGCTGACCAGTGGTTGGGGTATAGGGGGTAACCGTGTTGGGACAATGGCAGAACAAAACTACTGTTCTTGAGGGAGTATATGTAGCAGTGAGTGGGGTGAAAAATCCCAAGATCAAACCCAGATAAAGTATGGAGAAAAAGACACACAGAACAATTGCAGTCAACCAACACACAGAGAAAAAAAACTTTAATCCCCTTCCACGAGGGATAAGTGGTCCAAACTTTAATATGCTAAACCCGGGTGGGGGTGGGGTGGGGGGGCACGATGACCCAGATTTTTAATGTAAAAACTTTCGGCCATCGTCCAGAACACCTCATAAAAAGTCATGTCACATATGACTTACATATTTAGAACACATACACCAATAGTTTCGTAATATATTTATATATGGAATCATTTCAGTTGCAGTTGTTGTCTTTGTTTGTTCGTTTTTGTTTATCTAGACCAGCCAGATTCAATACCCATTACTATCATAAGTCTTAGGAATGATACAGGACACAGTCCGTCATGGCTGTAGGAGTCCACCACACTCTGAATGTGGTCAGGATTTGTTTAGAAGTCTATTTGGATGTCTATGTCTTCGCACGGATGGGTCCTGTTCTTTGTCTGTATGGGTCTCGTGTCTTCTGTGCAAAAAGTCTTTAAAAGGAGCTGACACACATGAGCACATGGATCGTTAATCATCAACATCATCTTCATCATCATTATGATCATCGTCATTGTGGTGATTCACTTTATGAAGTATTAAAAACAGACTCTGAACAGTCTCATAACCGCCGGCCTCTCGCCTCACTTGGCATCACATATAAAAATAACTGTAAAAAAAAAAAGCAATGTATTCCCACAGAGCAGGGGACAACCAGAGATGAGGAGACAGTGAGTGTACATGTGTGTATGTGTGGGTATGTGTGTGTGTGTGAGAGAGAGAGACAACTGGTAGCAGCATCCTACACTGGTACATGTTCAGGAATAAGGCACTGCTGCATTACAGGAAAGGACACGTCTCTCTCTATCTTTATCAGTCTCTCTATTTAGCTGTCTCTTTTCTTCATTTATCTCAGTTAATTTCTTTCTTTTCTCTTTCTCTGTCTCTCCTTGTCATTTAGCTCTCTCTCTCTCTCTCTTTTTATCACTATCAGTCTCTATTTTCCATAGTCAAAATGCATTTCTCTTTCTTTATTTCTCTTACATACTTTCTTTTTATTTCTATCTTGCTAGTTATCTGTCTGTTTTTCCTCTCTCTGCCTTTGCCTCTCCCCTCTCTCTCTCACTCCCTCTCTCTCATTATATCTAGGTCTCTCTTCCTCTCTGTATTAGAGGAGACAGAATGGAGTCACATGGAACCTGAACAAAGACATTAGACAAAGCATGTGTGTGTGTGTGTGTGTGTGTGTGTGTGTGTGTGTGTGTGTGTGTGTGTGTGTTTGTATCTTTGAGTACTGCATAATGTTGCCTGTGTTTGCCTGTCTATGGGTGCAGCCTCATGTTTTATACAGAGTGTTTGTATGTCTGTAGGTGTGCATGTTTTTGTACATGTGTGTGTGTGTGTCAGTGTATGCATGAGTATAGATGCTTTGTTTAGTACATGTGCCTGTGTGCATGTGTGTATGCATGTTTATAGGTGATCTGTTTGATGTGTGTATATATGGGTGCTGGATCATAACAGGTCAGTTTGTGTGTCTGTCGGTTTACATGTTTTTATAATGTGTGTGTGTGTGTGTGTGTGTGTGTGTGTGTGTGTGTGTGTGTGTGTGTGTTTGTATGTGTTTGTTAGTATGTATGTGTATAGGTGTTCTGTTTAGTCTGTATGTGGCCATATGTATATGAATCTATGATTACTGCATCATGTTGATATTGTGGGTGTGTATGCAGATGTGCATGTTTTTCTGTGTGAGAGGACATTTGTGTGTGTTTGTGTGTGTGTGTGTGTCTCCTTTCTTCACACGGTGCTCTCGAGCATCCACTCTGTGCTGCTGAAAGTAACTCTGCGGCTGGCCGGCGGTGAGGCATCACTGTTCAGGTTAGTGCTGGACTTGTGCCTGCGGGTCCGCGCCCGTCGGGGGTAGCTGTGACTCTGGAATAGGGCGTAATCACCGTCGAATGAGAAGCGGTGCCTGGTCCTGGCCAGTTCGCTTGGAAGTAGCCCCATTCCGCCAAGTGCCCCCTTCCTGCCATCCCGGGGCCGTGGTGTGGGCCCGTCCTCGCCTGCCCTGGAGCCAATCAGGCACAGGGACATGGTGGAGCCTGTCAGGCTGCTGTCTGTTTGGGTGTCCTCAGAGGGGGGATTTCCTAAGCTCCCTCGGCGGGATGCTGGTGGTATTGAGATGGGCGCAGATGTGGATGGGACAGGTGCATCCGGACTCAACATAGGTAGCTGCACCTTGAACTCTTCTTGAGTTTCGCTTTCTAAGCTGAGGAGCACCAGGGCCTTGCAGTCCGTCCCAGCCTGGGAGTCCCTTCGACAGGTGCGTTCCTCACCCCCCTGCTGCTGCTGCTGTTTTGACCCAGGGCGTCCCGAGCGGCTCCCATTGATCTGCGAGTGGCCATGAATGCTAGCACTGGCATTATTACCGGCATTTGTATTAGTGCTAGTCTTAGCCTTGACACCGTCGTAAGCCTTGTAGCGGATCATGAGGATGACAATAAAGACCAGAACGGAGGCCACGATGACCCCACCGATAATGATGATCATGGTGCCGCCCAGAAATTGGCTGTGGACGAAGCGACACTGGCTGGCCTCGGGTGCTGTGCGGAAGTGCACACAGCCCACCACTCGTGTGGCTGTCAGGGACGTGATGCCATCATCATAAATGGCCAGGACACACAGCTCATACTCCCGACCCGCTGCAAGATCACTGATCCTGAAAGTCTTGCTTTCTGATGGAATCATCCTGAAGCAGTAGAGGAGAGAGAGGGAAATAGAAGAGAGGAAGAGGAATTGGGAGAGAGAGAACAAAGGGGCACATTAATAGATATAGAAGAAATACAGAAAAGACGATAGAGACACAAAGACAATGAAATAAAGAGAGAAAGGAAGTAATAAAAGGAAAAATTTAAGGAAAATGCGGTGAAAAGACAGAAGAGAAAAATAAATGAACAAAGAAGAAAAATAATTGTTGATATGAAAGGCCAAGAGTAAAAAAAGAAGTGGGGATAGTGAGCGGATATGAGTGCAGAGACAGCAGATGAAAAAAGGCGGTGAAAGAAAACCAGGGAAAAAGTGAAGGAACACAGTTTTTTGCGAGAGCCCAAATTTGACTCTTTTCTGTATAACTGGATGTTACAGATTATCTTAAGTGCTTTTCAGCATGATTATGTTCTGATGTGTCAGCCTTTAAAGCCAATAGTGCTGAAAGTTACAGCACTGTATATCAGTACTGTGTTTTTGTATCATCACTCGGTATTCTATACATTAAGAATATAACTAATGAAATGGTTATTAAAGTATTAGTCATGGCAATACAATGTATAAACCACCTTGATAAACATTCAGGAGAAAATAATCCATAAACAACCTCAAAAAAGGCTCTAATATATTAGGACTGATATTAGTCCAAAAATGACTTTGACCTCTATTAAAAAGCCTTATACACCACAATAGTAGATACTAGTTCATTAATGAGTTCAGTAAATACTCAGATATGTTAGAATATGAGATTAGTCCATACATGATGGTTTTAAAAACAACAATGTCACTATTTTACAATAGGAGCTATTAGTCCCTAATTAACCCCAATAAACACTCTTGTGAATGGAAATATTTGCCCATAAACTTAATAAAAACTTAACTCAATAAATATTCCTATAGTGAGATATCAGCAGTGTTGGGTAGGTTACTTTTAAAATGTAATCCACTACAGATTACAGATTACATGCTCCAAAATGTAGTTTGTAA
>JBBPDE010000001.1:22784342-22795868 GCA_037974605.1 Nannopetersius ansorgii
CCCCCCCCCCCCCCCCCCCCCCCCCCCCCCCCCCCCCCCCCCCCCCCCCCCCCTCCCCCCCTCCCCGCTCCAAACAAAAGACCACAACAAGGTGAGAGATATGGGAGTAGAGGCAGTAGGTGACTCATGCACATTGCAGAAATAGAGATAATTCACTCTAGACCACACAAACAGCACGGTGACCTGCACAATCTGCAAGTTGGTGTTTAAGAAAAAAAAAAGTACTAGCATTATGCACGGCCATCTGGAACGGCATCCGCTAGTTAACATGGATGATGCTAGCACCGTAGGGAGTCGTCCAGTCCGGAGGACACAGAGTAGCTTCGCAGAAAAGCCTCTGACTGATAATAAAAAACAGCAGATCACTTATCTGGTCTCACACTTTAAAGATGTGAGACCTTTGGCTGCTGTACAAGCTGAAGGTTAATGTTGCAGAGAACATTAATAAAAGTTGCTCATTGCTGGATGCCTATGTTCCTCTGCTGCATCTGTGTGATGATGTCATCAAACGACTTGTCGACTCGACTTTGACCTTATTGATGGATAAGTCGTTAATGTCGTAGTTCTAAGGGCTAATATTATTAAAATAATACATTATGATCTCTAATATGTTATCTAAGTTTCGCCAACCTTCACTAAATTTCACTAACTTTTGCTGAGTTTTCCTGAAGGAATGAGGGAAATTCGCATAGCTCAGTTCTAGGACAACTTATCAAAAGAGGAAAAATTACATTGCAATTGTGTATTCTCTGTTATAATTTATATTCATTGATCAATAATAGTTTTAAATATGTGATTTCATAAGTTAAGTGTGCGGTACCTTTTTGTTACAGCAAACCTTGAATATTTCATTCAATTTCAGTAAAAATCTGTTTCCATCTGTTATGGTTCGGTCAGTGGCCAGTAGAGGCCACTGCTTTTTAGTTAGTTTTGGGGACTTTTATTTTGATGTTCATGTCTGTTTAGTTCAAGTGTCACTTGTTTTGGTTTTCACTTGCTTTGTATTGTGGTCATTATCAATAGTATTTAAGTTCTGTTTGTATGGACCATGGCTATCGGTCCATTGCCTCACATGCCTTCTTTATTGTTTCACGGTCATGTTTGTAACGGCCCTTGAGCCAGGTTTCTTTTCCTGTTTGTGTTTTGATGAATAAAGAGCCTGAGAGCATGGATGCCTGCCTGCCTGCCGAGATAAATCACTGAAACCGGTTAACCCAGTCACACGTGACACCATCTTTGAGAAATGAGTAATTGAGTCATGCTTAGGTTAGACATAAAAAAGCATGACAAGCCATACTCTGCCCCTTCCAGAGGGAATGTATCCACTAAAAACCATAGACAATGTCCAGGCTGTGGAACAAAAGTTAAAGGATAAAGAATTTCTCATGAATGATGGTTTGTATATACAGTCATGGAAAAAAATATCCTGTTTTTATTCACTGTTTGTACAATTTGCAGTGTGTGTAAAATGCACAGGTTGCTATTCTTTTATGAACTATTGCAGTGTGAGGCCCTGATTCAGTTTCTGATGGGATGAAACAGAGTCACACATGCACACACTGTGCTCTTAACATCACTATTTTAATTGTTTCAGTTGTAAAATCATGTAAGAGTGCTTGTCTAGCTTAACATTTCCAAGGTAAAATTAATTATTTATATGTATTATTTGTACACATTCTCCAAACATTGTTTTGTTTAGAATTTTGAATCAAATGTGGTCAGTAGTGTAAAAAACAATAACCAGAAAAAAATGACTGACTGTTTATATCCTAACATGAAAGTTTTTTTTCAAAACATGCATATTTAAACTTACTTTAATTGTAGAATTACAGGCATTTTATGAATTTAAGAACTATTTTAACAAGGTTTAGATATCTGATTTATTTCTATTCAGGTGTTCACTGGACAAAGGATGAAGCAACACAGAGAATTACATCATATCTTATGTCTGTACAACTAGGTTGGCAATGGAAAAACACAGTGCCTAAGACTAGGATGGTAGGGGAAATGCTAACACTGCATACAAAATGTGTATATATACTAGCTATCATTTATTAAACATACAACAGAAATCTGTGTAAAGCTTGGCATTTCAGTTTGGATGTGAATAAATGCTACAATCAGATCTTACATCAAGTCTCACGTTTTTGTTTCAGCGTGGTCTCATATGTAGCCTATGGGAAAATATTTTATAGCAGACTGTAACAGTCATAATTAGCTATTTCTGGACTGATTACAATTGACTAGATAGGTTTTAGTGTTTCTATGTATTTAAGCAGGGCATAAAACTACACAGATGTTTTAAGTAACCAGCTGTGTTCTGGTTTATCCCATGTTTTGTTACTGTGCAAAGAGTCAACTAATATCAATATAGTGATGCATGTTACTACAAATTAAAGCCATTTTTGTTTTTAATCTGTCCCAACAAGGTGCCCTGAAAAGCAGGCTTTAACAACCAACACCAAAGGGAGGCAGAAAAAGCAGTCTAAGTTGTTAAGTGATGCTCTTGACCATGTAGGTAATCATGCTCCCAGAGCACAATGTATTGATAAAACTGCTAATTAAACCTTATTGTAAGTGGGGGGCCATGGGATAAATGTGCTTCAGGTTTTATGATCAGTTAAAAGATCTTATTGTCACGGCCTGGTCAGTGGCAGGTGAATGCCACTGCTTTTTTGTTGGGGTTTTTGATTGTGGGGTTTTTCTGTGTTCTGTTCGGGTTCTGGGTCCTTTATTTTTGAGATGCTTGTGTGTTTTTCTGCTTGTGTCACGGATCTGTTCTGTTCTGTTTAATCCTGTTGCAGTGTCTCTTATTTTGATGTGTCTGGTTTTCTGCTGTTGTCACGTGTTCTTTGTCATGTGGTTTTGTGTTCCCATGTCATGTGTTCCTGAGTTTCAGCTGTGGTTCTGTTAATGTGTCTGGTGATTGGGTTTGCAGCTGTATTGAGTTAGTCCTGATGTATTTAAGTCCTGTGTGTGTGTTTCACCCCTTGTCTGTCCATCGTAGAGCTTCATTTGTGATCCGTAGGTTTGCGTTCTTTGTTGAACCCAGATTTTGTTCTGGCCCATGTGGCATTTTTGCTTTGCTTAATATGAATAAAACTCACAGCAGCATGAAGCCCTGGTGTTCAGCCTCCTTGTTCCAAGACAGCTCTCGGTCGTGGGGGGTTAGCCCTCACGCCCGTGACACTTATTTGTGCATGTATATGAGCATATAATACAATTTGATGTTGCTAGTTTTGAAAACACATTCATTGTTTCATTTTTTCCATTTTAATAGGCACTATTCCGAAATCATTTTAAGTGAATATATTTCACTTGGGTCTTTATCCTGGTTAACAAAATGATTTTAAAGCCGTCTTACACACTGAATTAATAGTCCCACACTTTACCTATATTAAACCCACATTAAATGTGTTAAAGTGTATACCCACATAAAATACATGTAGGAAGTTTCTGATGGACCCACATACATTCTTCCTATGGTTTCTACCACATACTGTACCATCACACACATGGATTTATAAAATATGGGCTGTACTAAAAAGCCCCCATATTAATCCTATTTATGCTTCCCACAATTCCCCCTTATTGTATCTTAGACCCATAAGTAACCCACCTGGGCTGCCCCACATGGAGACTGAGGACAAGTTGAGCTGGGTCCAAGATGGACCAACTTATTGGGGCCCATGTTTGGTTCATCATAAAACCAATATGGGACCCGCATGAAAATGTTGGTAGGGTAACTTCCATCAAGGCCCCCTGTCCCTCAAATAGCTATGCCCATGCAACAAGTAAACTTCTCTTCTCATGTCTCTGATTCAGACAATGCATTTAAACAAATCCTATGTAATTAACAGCTTTTTTGCAATACACTAGTATAAAAGTTTAACATGCATCTGTTTGTGCTGTAGTGCTGTTCCCCACCCGTATACTGCTCCCACAATCAGTCAATCCATTTCAGGACCTAATTACTATGCGCCACAGGTGAGCAACGTAAGATGTATAACGTGATAGAGAGGGTGTGCAGCAAGCTCCATCCATCACAATAGCAATTTCAAAAGGTCAGTTTAACAGACTTGTTACTTTATACTGCTCTCCGTGTCTAGAACCAGATGTGACAGTGTTTGTAGTCATGCTATTTCTATTTAAGAGTACTATTTTCTTTCTTTGTGTTTTAGGGGTCATCAACTGGGCTGGTAATAAATTCACCCTGGCATCATCTCATTCAGTATTTCCTTTGCCTACATAGCATATTGCACTCTTCAAAAGTGATGTTTGTCACAATTTGTTTGCCTTTTGAGGCACCCAGTTTGGGTTGGGTGTGGATTCAATTGCTAATCTCTGTTTTCTTTTTTTTTAAGCAATGCCATACAGTCCTTCCATCTTGCAAAGTCATTTAGTGGAAAATTGTTCCAATACACCAGAGGCGATTCGGCTTATTGCTTTCATGTCTTTGCCTCCTGAAAACCACTGATGTTTGTCCTTGAAAGCAACATCGCACTTTTTATGTATCCAGACTGGACTTTTCATAAGAAGGGACCCGAATGGCCTGTGAGCTTGAGCCTCACTAATCTTTAGTAATGAGCTAACGTTTGATCTAAATCCGATCTAATGTTTGTCCAAGCTGCTTGTGAGCCAGAAGGATTTGTGATTAGCAGCCACAGTGGCTCTCACTAAATGTCCACCATCAGAAATTATTTGGAGGGTTTCAGTCTGTGACAGAAGCGCTACAAGAGGTAATAAATGTCAGGAGTGTTTTACTCCTCTGTGATTGGACAGGAAATGTGGATGCTAAGCTCCATAATGCATAGTGTGTGTAGTGGCCCGAGTGCTGCTTTCTGATCTTATTTCAGGATGGTGGGTGAAATACAGTGTATTTTGCTGAATCATGAGTGCCTTTTATGGCCCCCGTAAATTGGAAACCATTCCCTTGTTGATATGAAACAGTGTACTTCTTCCTCTTCAGAATGTTGTTTCACATTTAAAATTCTATACCATTGGCAAAGTTAACTGTATTGAAGAGAGCAGTTCACTGACATTATGTGATCTGAACATTAAAATGATAACCAAGAAGCTAAGTGGTTAACCCTCTATTGTAAAGTGAATAAAGCCATAAAAAGCTTTTTTTGGTCATATTATCTATTGATGGGTATTTTTAAACCTTTGCTTTTATGAATTTTGCATAGTCTAAAGTGCAATTTCTATATCAGATAGATAACAAATAATTACAATCTTTTCTTTTTCTCAAAAATATGATCTAAATCTGTTGGGTTTATATCACTATTCAATGACATATACATGGTTTTTAATCTAAAGTACAGTTGATGCTAATGCTCAAATTAGCAACACAGGAAAAACATGGAATGACCATAGACAGTAGCAAGTGACACTTAAGTAGCCTCCCAAAAATGCATCCTCATTCATGTATTTCATTTCAAAATTACTTTTTAGTTCAGAATGTTTCTTAGCTTTTTTAGGAATTTAATTAGTATATAAAATATTAATGTTAAATATTAATTAATACTAGTGTCATCAGTACTAAAATGAAAGCTGATTGTAACTGATTTATTTATTTTTTAATTAATAAATCAGATTTATTAATTATTTTATTAAGCAATGTTTTACAATTTGTAGTTATATGTGATTAGTTGTTAGGTGTTATTTGTAATTTTTAAAATGTGTTAATGTACAAGACATCCAAATATTACTTCATAATGTTTTCCCATGGTTTCACTGAAAATAACATGAACTAGATTATAGCTATATTTTGAACATGTTAAATATTTATAGAACAACAAACTGCACATTTGCTCAGCTGACATTACAGTGACACAAATTTCAGGTTTTCCGTGACAGTTTGCATAATTTTTTCCATTTTGAGTATGTTGCCCTGAGGCAATACAGAGCAACTATGACAAGAAATCATTTTATACAAAACCAAACATTTATGTAAACACTGCCTTCATAACACCTATAATGCCAGTATATTATATTGTGGCAAAATTGTCCAAAACATGTATGCCTACCTGTAAACCAATGTGTCATCCATGGTGCTGTTATACTGAATCTGGTACATCCTGATTCCAGGAATATGTCGCTCAGATGGCCAGTGGATCACAGCCGAGTTGGAGGTCAGCTCATCCACCACTACCCTCTTGTCCTGTTTGGTGTCATTGTTGCCAGATTTAGTGGACGTGGTGATGTCAGAGAGGCCTGGATCCGCCTCTCTCATATGTCCAGTGTTGTTGACAAAGAGCGGCAGCGGGATCATGTTTATCTCCACGGCAGCCGTGGCAATGCCGGCAGCATTGGAAGCAACACAGTTGAATGCACCACTGTCTTTCAGAGTGGTTATCAGGATATCCAGAGTGCCATTATCATGCAAGATTGTACGTGAGTTATTGTGTACCAACTTGCCATCAGGAAAACGCCAGTGAATAGCGGGATCAGGGTCTCCCATGGCCTTACATTTGAGTGTGACGCCCTGTCCCTCCATCACATAAGGTTTGGTGGAATGATGCTTGATAATGAGCGGGGGCTCACAGATAAATTCCTCCTCCTGAATGGACCAGAAGTACTTGTCCATTAGGTGCTCAGGTGAGGCACAGGTCTCTAAGTCGTCCTCTCGTGTTAGCCTACGCAACCACAACAACTCACAGTTGCAGTGAAGTGGGTTGCCACCAAAACTCACAGTCAGCCGGGATGAACTGGAAGTGATTTGGGGGTCAGACAGCACCTGGGCATGCTGGAAGAGACTGTCTGGGGGCAATTTCTGCAAGCGATTCGAGGTCATGTCCAAACGAACCAGTTTGGTTAGGAGGGTGAAAGTTCCAGCTCCTATGTGGTCAATTAGATTGTGATCCAGAGTAAGTGTGTTTATGTTGGTCATCCTAGCAATTGCCTCCCAAGGTAACGTCCTCAGATTGTTATAAGAAATATCCAAATCCTCAATAGTGGACACAAACTCATCAAAAGAGGAAGGATCAATGTGGTGGATCTGATTGTTACCCAGGATGAGATGGCGCAAATTGACCAGACCTTTCAACTGGTCGCACTTTATATCTGTCAGTCGGTTACCATCCATGTGCAGTGCCCTCAATGCCTTGAGTCCCACAAAGGCATGAGGGGCAATCTGGCTAATGGTGTTCCTGGACAATGTCAGGTGCACCAGACTTGTCATGTTGTAAAAGTCCTTTCGGCGGACGGCCGTGATGAAGTTGTCAGTTAGCCTCAGTTCCACGGTCTTGCGGTCGATTGTTGGGGGCACAAATAGGAGGCCCGTCTTGGCACACAGCAGGGTCAGGGTTGGAGAAATTGTCTGGCAGATGCAACGCCCTGGGCAGTGTTGCCCCCGCACCAAAACCCCCAACAGCATCACACACAAAATGTACCACCGCTCCATGTTTTATCAGCTTCCTTTTCCTGCAGAAAACATGAAAACACAGACAGAGACATGCATCAGAACAGACTGTAGCTTTCAACTTTCATGAAAGACTGCAAATATGTTTAGGATACCATGTTTAATAGTGACAAATACTCGAAGTTTTCCAACATTTTGACATAATTATCAACTTAAAGTTTACTCAGACTGTTCAGATACAGGACCAAGATATTTTGTTTGTTTGCTTGATTGCTTGCTCTCTCCCACATCAAATACATTCATAACATGTTAATGGGATTGTGGGAGGATGTTTATAGAATTTATAAAGTGAGAGAAATGTTTAAAGGCCATAGAGGGGACATGAAAATAGCAATACAAGTATTAATTTGTGTCTATTAAGCAACCCCAGAACAGCTTGGTAACTAAAGGCTTATGTGCAACTACAATACATACTTTTATTGAATACTTTTAAAAAATAAATTGAAAACAATAAAGAAGATTTTTACTTTCTGCTAGTGGCACCCCTGAGGCACCCCTGATCAAGGTACCATGCCCACACACTGCTCCCTGGGTGCTGTGTTCTTGGCTCCCTGCTGCTTCACTTTGTGAATGGGTTAAATGCAAAGGATGAGTTTTGTGCTGTTCACACTGTGTACTGTGGTTTGTTCACAAGTGATGGTATGGTCACTTTACACTCACTTCATACTTTACTTAAATGCATGCATTATTTTTTCTAAACATTATCTGTCATACAACATGACAAACTCACCTAACATTCCTCTTTTAATAATAATAGCCTTTTTATTACAGGTCTTAGATCAATGTCCTGAGATTTTTACAGCATAATTGGTCATGGTTAGGTTCTTTTGATTTTTAATCATCTCCCATTAAGTACCATTATGTTTAGACTTTAAATAAGGACATAATACTTAGCAGTTTGCCACTGGACTTACACAAGTCATTTTTTGCCATTATGAAAGGGGTCCAGAAAAAGAGTCAAGTGTTCATGCCTGCCCAAGCCTCATTGAAGTGTTGCTAAGTCAAGCAATGACCTGAGTATGACTTCTCCCTTTATATTCCAAATGGGAGATACAGTCATCTCAAGAAATGTTTATGCCCTTTGTTTCTAACCTATTTGGGCCAAAAGAAATCCTTGGGAAATTAAGCAGTCAGAGAAGAGGCTTAATTGCTTGACAGATTGCGGCAATAAACCCAAGGGGGCCGAAAAGCCCCAAATTGCCCAGGCTGCAGCTCCATCAGATCATAATATGGTCCCCATTCAAGTATATGGATTTCTCTCTCTGAAAGCACATATCAGCATCATCAGGGTAAAAGAATGGTTGAAATGGAATGACGTTCATAGCTGTAACAACCAAGAGCATCAGTGGACCCTGGAACCTCAGCTGTAATAATCAATATCCTCAGTAAAACCATTGACATCCAAATACCAGTTGCAACCACTTGATTATTTATTAAGTTGGGTTCTGGATCCCCCAGGATCAGCAAACATCTTTTTAATTTAAACAGGATTATTCTGGATTATTCAAAAAAGGGATGTTACTTTAAGTAAACCCAAACCCAAAATCCCCTGCTTGGCTAACTTCTGACATTCATCAGCCAAGAAAAAACAAACAAACCACAACCTAGAGTCGATCAGTCAGGGACCTGAGTTGCACTTTCTTCTAACAGCTTAATTGACCAGTCACCTTCACACTGGGTCTTGGTTACCCTCTCCCCATGAATATAACACTGTTTAACAACAAACCTCCTCCTCAGTGGCACACTGGGGATAAGAAACAACCAGAAAGCACTCAAATAGGGCACTCTTCCCACCCCACTCCCTCATTATCACCCCATGACAAATAGATTGCGAACAGGAAGTGCAGCACAATGTCATCTTAGGAGTTCTGGCCCATTGCCTGGTCCAAAATAAAAGCCCCACCTCCACCAGCATAACAAGTCCAAAACTACCTACATATCTGTCATACAAAGGCTTTATTACCTATCATTCTAAGAGGCAGATCAGTCTCTGCAATGTTAATTTGGAGGTACATGTAGGCCATGCCTGACCAAGGTCTGTAGACTCATCTCCCAGGAGGCCATATCAGGCAGGCCTCAGCTGCTTGACACTAACTCATATGAGGCTAATGCAGTGGCCTGTTTTGCCTATTAATGACACTACTCTAAGCACTGCCACATTATTTTGTACTTTGGTTTAATCAGTTGGCTCTAAAGTACGTCTCTGGAGCCAAAAGGATGCTGGTAAGACACAGTGCCCATCATTAGGCATTAAAAGTGAATCATACCGTGAGGAAGGTTACCCCACATGCTAAGGAGAATTATTTAAATGCATAGTAATGTGTACGTATGTGTGTGTGTGTTTGCCTGTGTGTATATACACAAACATACATTCAACCATACATATATACAAAAATCTCAACCTATTTAATAACAAAACAAAAGCATATGTAAATTACATAAATACCATGTAAAGACCATCACAATAACCATTTCATATATCTGAGGAAAAATAATAAATGTCACACCATGCAAATGGACCATGCACCATGTCACACCATGCAAATGGACACAGATTCCTGCTGTATTCTCAGATGCTCTTCTTGCAGGTGGCAGTTTGAAATGCTCACACTGCCGACCGTGCCCTTGAAGATAAGCACCTTGAGGGCTCTCCTGCCTGCCGAGGGTAACTACAACAGGACAGATGATATGAGAAGCCAAATCCACAGCTCATAAATCCTGAGTGCGATCCCTGCAGATATTCCGTCCTTGCTCTTTCATTTTAACCCCTGGGAGAGGAAACGCCAATAAAGACGTTGGCTCTTTATACACAGTGGGCTCCATTATTCAGTAAGAGTTCTGTCACGCTCTTTGTTACCAGATTGTCTGCAGCACAGCTGGATCAAAATGCAAGAATGTGAGGAAGAAGGACTGCAATGAGCACTTCACCTACCTAACCTGATACCCTAACATATGTCTATTGGATCTACTGGAGGGCTACTGGGGAGGGCATAATTGACAACATCTATATATATATATAACAGATGAAAACCATTTAAATAGTTAAAACATTAATAATCTTTTTACGCATTCATAGTGATATCATTTCTTTTTTTCTTATTCTTTTCTTATTCTAAATTATTGTGATTATACAAAATAAATATTACAAAAATATATAATTAAACAAATACACTATGTTACTGTATCAGTAAGATTGCACCATTCATTTAGAAAGTATCTGTTTTCTCTACCTACAAGTGGCAGCTTAATAAATAGACCTGACTTGTACACACACACACAATTTCTACCCCACTCTTTTGACCTGTGAATGAATCAAGTGCATTTACGCCTGTTTTGGAGTCTTTGCTTGCTGCTTCCATCCCCAAAGACTCTGGCTATTGATCCCCAGCTCTGGTAACAGCTGGAAAAAATAGCAACAAAAAAGAAAAGATGAAAAAAGCGCAGGGGAGGACATAGTTTCCAAGACAACTCAGCTGAAAAACGTATGCCTTTGAGATCCATTAAGACGCTGTTAGGCCGCCAAAGAAGTGGATGTTTCAGTCTTGATGGAGATAAGGTAGGTATTGAATATTTACAAGTGCTTTAACCAGGCTTTTAAAGACATCTAAAAGCTACAGGAGTGCATGTGGCAGCGCTGCATACTGATTACCGAGATGTTTGTTTCCCTGCAGACGTCAAACTGCCCAGCATCAAGTTAATGGAGGAGATGTGTTATATCTGACGTTAAGATGTTGAGGGCCTCCGAAAAGGCATCTTGTTCTGAGTGGCTATTACGGAGCGATTGCATCATTCAGATGTCCAATAGTTGCCAGGATTCTGAGTGACTGTCCAGCTGACAGTACGCCGGCTGCCCAGGCTGCCCATGGCTGGCGCTCATCATCATTAGCATCTAGTTTAGTGTGACCATACGTCCTCAGAGCCATGTGCAAGAGTTTTGGGTGCTCACGGCCAAATTGCAGATTCTGTTGACTTTCCAAGAGGACATAAGTGTACGAGTGCAGTACATTAATTATATGAAAACATAAATACAGTATTACAATATTGCACAGGAAATACGCACACACACACACACACACACACACACACACACACACACACACACA
>JBBPDE010000001.1:22878477-22891758 GCA_037974605.1 Nannopetersius ansorgii
CTGCTGTTATTCCCTCATCAACTGCTGTTACTCTCCTCATCACCTGCTGTTATTCTCCTCATCACCTGCTGTTATTCTCCTCATCACCTGCTGCGATTCCCTCATTACCTGCTGTTAATCCCCTTATCACCTGCTGTTATTCTCCTCATCACCTGCTGTTATTCTCCTCATCACCTGCTGTTATTCCCTCATCACCTGCTGTTATTCTCCTCATCATCTGCTGTTATTCCCTCATCACCTGCTGTTATTCTCCTCATCACCTGCTGTTATTCCCTCATCACCTTCTGTTATTCTCATCACATGCTATTATTCTCCTTATCACCTGCTGTTATTCCCTCATCAACTGCTGTTACTCTCCTCATCACCTGCTGTTATTCTCCTCATCACCTGCTGTTATTCTCCTCATCACCTGCTGCGATTCCCTCATTACCTGCTGTTAATCCCCTTATCACCTGCTGTTATTCTCCTCATCACCTGCTGTTATTCTCCTCATCACCTTCTGTTTTTCCCTCATCACCTGCTGTTACTCTCCTCAACACCTGCTGTTATTCTCCTCATCACCTGCTGTTATTCCCTCATCACCTGCTGTTATTCTCCTCATCACCTGCTGTTATTCCCTTCATCACCTGCTGTTATTCCCTCATCACCTGCTGTTATTCTCCTCATCACCTGCTGTTCTTCCCTCATCACCTGCTGTTCTTCCCTCATCACCTGCAGTTATTCCCTCATCACCTGCTGTTATTCCCTCATCACCTGCTGTTATTCCCTCATCACCTGCTGTTATTCTTCTCATTACCTGCTGTTATTCCCCTCATCTGCTCTGTCTGTGTGTTTGTGTGTATGTGTGTGAGAGAAAGAGAGAGTTAAGAACTCACTGGTGGCGTTTTTTCCGTCTCTGCTCACCCACTTCTTCAGCAGCATGAAGCTCTGGGCGGTGAGGGAATTTGGGTTTTCTGTGCGAATGTGATTGATCTCATCCACTGAGAAGTTCATCTCTCGAGCCAGCTCTGCAATCAGATCACAACACATCACATCATAGTACTACACATTACATCACTACGCTACACACCACATAATTACACTACACTACACATCACATCACTACGCTACACATTACTACAGAACACATCATTACATCACTACACTACACTACACATCACTACACTACATATCACATCACTACACATCACTATGCTACACATCACTACACATCAATTAATTAATACTCATTAATACACTAAACTACACAACACCTGACTACACAACGCTATTTAATTCTACACTACACTATACTACAGATACATATAGACTATATACCGCTACACTTCACAAGACAACACAGACTACACTGTGCTGCACTGATGTATCTCTATGTCTGATCCAGAATACAGAGAGAAATGCTGCAGTGTAAAACTGTATTTAGCCAGGAAGGGGCAGTGTAACACTAAGGCCATTACAGCTCTCACTCCTACACCACTGAAGCACTCTCTAACATCAGAGCTGGAAATAAAGCACAGTGTCCAGTTTCTGAACCAAATCACAATGTCCAGCATGTTTCCCTGGGGCTCATTAAAATCGCTCTGACCGGCTCCGTTTAAGCCAGAGTTTAAGCAGTCTCACCGGTCAAACTGAGTCCCAGGTGATCGGCCACAATGGCCATTCGAAGATCAGTTCTTTCACACGGGCTTTGTGGACCTGGCAAACAGAGAGCATCAGAGAAAAGCTATTAGCATTGATTGACAACATCGCACCCCATTTAAAGTCATGTAAACACAAGCGGCTGTGTCCTTTTCTGGCCAAACTGTATGTTTAGGTGTGACTGGAGCTCTGTTTTTATCCAAACAAGCATAAGAGAACAGGGACCATCATACTGCAAGAACAACAGGGTGGGAATTTTGCTGAGAGTGGCAAGAAAAGGAGCAGCGCGCACAAACTGCTGTGTCTAAAAACACATAGTGCTCTGAATACTTCTGTGAATTGAAATTCTACAGAATCTATGCAGGCAATCACTGTGACAGTATTAAATTTAAAGGAACAAAAAACAACCAAAACAGAAGGTCTGTAGCTTTCCAGATATTACATAAGGGTGACTTCTGATGAACAAAGGAGGCATGCAGGCATCCTGTACAATTCCAGTTACACGGTTTACTGAGAGTGAATATAGACACTGAAACTGCAGCTTTCTGCCAGCGACTCTTGCACAGACAGACTGTCCAGTGGCCCCTCCCTCCCTAACATGCTACACCGACTGTCAAAGGTGGGGGAGAGAGAGAGAAGAGGGGATCCGACAAGGACAGGTACAGTAACACTCACACAGTACAGAGATGGGAGAAGAATGACAAAGATGGACAGCTACTGTTCACGTCACAGGCAAACTCAGTCAGTCAATCACAACGGCTCATGCAACTAAGGATCAAATAAAGTTTTCAATAAAGTTTTACAAACTAGGCTTGATCTCCGCGACGGGGGGCGCCCCGCGAGCACCTGCGCCCTTATTGCCCTCCTTCCCTGCTCCTGTCCGCCTAGTTCTCCTCCTCTCACTGCCCGCGGACCTCGTGACCTTTGACTTTGAGGGTGTGACCCCTCTGGAGGAGCCGGCAGAGAGGGAGGGCTGGGACTGGGAGGGGTCCGATAGGGAGGTGCTTCGTGACGTGCTGCTGTCCTCCTCCGACTGCTCTGCCTGCGTCTGTTTCTCCTCGTCTGAAAGGCGATCCGCCACTTTTGCTGCTCCCCCGCTAACGCTCTGAAAGAACTTGATCGACTGCCTACACAGTTCACTCAGGTTGGCTCTGTCTGCCTCACTAAATGCACAGTCATTTGCAGCAGCAGCACCTGAGGACCTGTCCCTGGCTGGCTGCTGGGGGGGGACCACCTGCCTGACTATCCTCCCTGCCCCTCCGAGCCTTCCTGACCTGGACCCTGTCTGAATGATGACTGCGCCATTCCTTTTGATTTCTTTGACTGGAATTCTAGATCTGGGCTCTACCATGCTAGATGCAGGGTCCACTTTCCTAGCCTCGGGTTTAACAGCTTGCCTAGGTTTCTGCTTGCCTGAGCTTTGATTGTTGAAAGTGAACCCTGCGGCCTTGACTGGGAGCCTAGACTTGGGCTGTCCTTTGACCTCCACCTCTTTCTGGGAGTCTGCTTTCCTGTCCTGACCCTGAGTGCTGGAGCTGCTCCCTGCTGTCTCTGTGGGGACCCTGCAGAACTGAGCTTCTATCCTACTGGCTTTCTGCAGAGTGGGCTCAGAAGATGACTGGAGGTTAAACACTACACTGCAACAATGGATGTAGTTAGCCTGAACACTGGAGGCCTCTAAATTATTGTTGTTATTGCAGTTCTCTGAGGGGAAATCTTTCCTATCAGTTACTGTGGAATCAGGGCACCTGCTACCAAATGGACTGTCAGATATGTGGGTCTCCAAACTAACGTATTCCGGCTTCTGACTTGCTGAGGCATCTGCTTTAAAGTCACTCAGTTCTGCAGAACCAGAGTCTTTCTTTATGGTTATGGAGGCAGCGATTCCCATCTTTATAGGGGTGCGCAATTTAGGGTCGACCTTAGAGGCCGTGACAGTGCAAGAGGAGGCGGTTTCGCCTACAGTGTCTGTGCATGGAGGTGCATCCAGGCAGCCAGCGCTGCCCTGAGCTGGACTGCCTCTGGATGGTGTAATGTCTGTGATGGCCTCTACCTTCCCCTCTACAGTTCTCTCCCCTGCCTTTGTTTGGGAGGCACCTACACCCGCACTTCTGCCCCCTTTGCCCGTGTCCCCTGACATCCCATCTGCGGTATGCTCACCAATCTGGAAAAACTGTAGCCTCTCCTCAACAAAGTCCCGCTTGCTCATGTCAATAGCGCCACTGCGGGTCATCTCAAACATCTTTCCCTCGTGGAAGGGGAAGGGGTTGGGCTCGCTAGTTGGGGTGCTCTCATCAGTTGGTGTACGAGCTGGAGTGGTGTCCGGAGTTGTAGCTTGTGACTTGTCTTCCACTGACAAACCAAAAGGCTTTGGATCTTCATCTTTGCCTTTAGCATCAAATACTCCTTCCTCTGCTTCTTTGCTTGACCAGGGGTCAAAGTCCAAGCCTTTAGTGGCAACAGTTTTAAAAGTGGTATTTAGTTCCTCCTCTAGTTGGTAACTGAAATAACTATCTGCATGCCCTTGCCTGTCAGGATGCCTTCCTTCCAAGGAGTAGATCTTGTCTTTGTCTTTATCTGTCTCTGATTTTTTGCCCGATGAGCTTTTGGATTTTGCCTTTTCTCCCGTGTCCTCGTTAGGAGTGCTCTCCTCTTCAATCACCTCCAATTTGCTCTGGCTAAATGATCGATCGCCAGTTTTTCCATCGTTAGAAAGGCTGGAGGTTTTGGGATCACTCAACCCATCATCCTCATCCTGCAGATCGTAACCATCAAGAGAGTCTATCTCTGTGGCATCGGTGTCATGGGAAAACTCTGCGGTTGTTGCTATAGAGCAGTCAGTGATAGACTGGTCATTACCATTCTGCTCAAAGTCCACATCATCTCCTTTGATTACACCGTTCACACTCGACTCTTTTTGATGGGAGCCATTCCTCTCTGGTTTCCGAGGCCTGACATGTTTCTCGCCCTCCTCTGCCATTTTGAAGGTGTACTTTTTGAGAGGAATGGGTTGAAAGACGGATTCATCATCGCTGGAATCAGTGTTATCAGCTCCAGGTGGGAGAGGAGAGGGTGGTTGGACTCGGATTACAGGTTCCGCAAGGAGGTGCCTGTCATGCTCCTCCTGAAGATTTACCTCCATCATTTCTGTCTCTGCCTCGGATGATGTACAGGACACCTTTCTCTCAGGGTCAGGCTGCTCTCTTTCTAGTGGAGGAGGTGGAGGAAACTCAATGTACGGCACCCGTTTGTCTTTTGCTCTTTTCCCAGGTGATTCATGTTTCCCTTTTGGAGACTCAATGGCAGTGGCAGGTTTGGCTTTCTCTGCTGGTAGTTCTCTAAAGATGAAAGTCTTAGATTGCTCCTCTTCCTCTGATTCCTCTGGGATTGGGCTAGGCATGCCAGTCATGGAACCGATGACGGACTCTGGCGCTCTAGAATTGAGGTCACAGCTAACGTCCTCAGAGCTGGGTGTCTCAGGCGTGACAGGACTTCTTCCAGAACTTTCCATAAAAGTCACCTGCTCTAATGTGTCATCCTCTGGGCTGCCCTGAGGTGAGGACTGCTGTTTCTGTTTGCCACTGTAAAACGCACCCCTGGTCTCATGTACTGTCCGGCTCTCATGGCTGACTACTTTTTTGTAGGTGCTGAGTTGTCCAGTGGCTGTCTCCTTCTCATACTGCTTGCCCACTTCGATGCTGACATATACAGGTAGTGGTTTGATGTCGGCAGTAACACCTGGAGCAACTCTCTCTATATATTCAATTTGATCAATTTGATCGCTAACAACACCATTACAGACTACATTAGCATTTCCTACTGACAACACATCACTGGACGACTTGTTTGCATCAGAACTACAGTGATGCTTGCTTCTATCTAACGGTGGTATGTGGGATCCTGCTCCATCTGATGAATCTAGCTTTAATGTACTACTCTGGTGATGATCTATAAAACTAGATGAAACCCTAACAGGAATTTGTGATTCCGAGTTTTTTTTTAGAGAACCACTGCGTTTGTTGGTACTACCGGGGTCTTCTCGGATCACCAGCTCTGTATATATGATCTTTTTGGTTGTCTCTCCTGTGGTGGTGTTACCACTCTCTTCACTGTCAACCATAGCGTCTTGGACTAGGGTGTGGGACATTTTTGACTTTTGGGCTTTATATTGTCCATTGCCATGACTCTCCCATGTTTTGTAAACTTTTCGATCTTTATCTGCATCTTGCTCTTTGCTAGGGACACACTTCTGATGTTTTGTGGTACTGTTATCTGATGCACTTCTATTTCTGTCAGCAAAAGCTTGGGCTTTCCTCATATTATAACTTTGTCCAATCTCACTATCTTGAACTCTCTTTGGGCTGTGCTCGCCTTTGGAAGAGTCTGCTGTTTTTGGAAGATTCCCTCCAGAAAAAGCTGAATAGACTGGCAGTTTACTTTCTTGTAGCTTCCTCACTGGAGAGCCAGAGGTTTGATTGGGGCCCTTATCTTGCTTTTGAGCCTCAGCTTCAAATTTCATTCTCACAGAGCTAACTTTGGATGTTGAGGGCTGAAAATACTTTGAGGTCTCGCTGGCACTACTCGCTGAAGAGCAGTCACCTTGTTTTCCATTGTCATCATTGCATTTATGCAAAACACGTCTCTCTGGGCTACTAGGAAGACTGGCACACTTCCTATCATGAGCACCATACCTGTCTCTGAACCTGTCTCTGCTCCACTCCTCTCCACTCCCTCCACTCCTGAACACTGATCTCTCAGGGCTGCTGCAGGTAGAACTGGGTCCAGATCTGGTTTCTCGAACATCTGCCCTGCGGTGCTTCTTCTCAGGGGAGTGGAGCTCATCATTTAGTTTCTCTGTTTTTTCACGAAAAAACTGTGACACTTCACTGAGCTTCTCCTCCGCCTCTTTGACTGTTCTGTCTACTCTGTCCTCATATATCATCTTGTCTCTATTTTTATTTTGCCTGTCTTCAGACACTTTCATCCAAATGGACTTTTTTGGACTACCAGCATCTGATGCATACTGCAGCAGGGTCAGCTTGTCGTAGTTTTCATTCTCACACGAGGCTGTGCCCGGTTTGTCAGGTTTTAGCATGAACTCTCTCATTGAGCCACCATGTGGTCCTTCTTCATAGTAACGAGATCTGTCAATCACAGATTCGTCCGAGTCTGAATGAGAAGAGTCAAATTTCTCAGAGAAGAGCATTTTCTCAGCAAATTTGTACGACTCTCCTCTCGTATCTGCCGATTCCTCCTCGTGGTATTCGACTGAGTGCTGACTGAGCAGTTTCAGAGTTTTGTATGAGTCATCACCTATTAGCTGGGCAGAGCTGGGACGGCTCTCGTCTTCCTGAGAGACAGGTGTGTTCACTCTGGAGGAGTCCAAATAGCAGGGCAGGGATTCCTCCGGCTCCTCCTGCAGTTCCAACTCCTCTCTGTTTTGAAGTTCTTTCATTCCGCTGCTACTCTGGTAAATGTACATTTCTTTCTCAGGGTGATTTTGGGTTTGCCTGATGATGACTTCTGTTGGTTCAGCTTTATTTCCTTTCTCAATATGGACCTCAATGATGCGCTCCACTTTGGGCATTGAGTCTCTATCTAAAGGCCTCTGAGATTGGTCCACTCCTTCACTATTGCCTTTGTGCTCAAATAAGCCTGTTATCTCTCTAGAAGGATCTCGGCCTGACTGAAAGGCCTTCATGATGTCTCTCACAGACATGGTCTCCTCAAGCCTCTCTGTGGCAGCCTCTTTACCTGGTGGTTTGTGGTAGACCATGCGGGTGGTGGTTGTGATATGAGTTTCCTCTTTGAGCCGCATGCCTTTGCCCACTACGTCTTCTTCTGGATTGGTTCTGGCTTGGTAGGCTTTCACTCTGTCCTTGATGGAGCCACCAGGGGATCTGGGCTCTGAATCGATGCATCGTGCAGGAGATTTTGCCATTTTAACCTCCTCCATTCCAGACTCGTTGGTGTCCTCTGGGGGCTCGTAGCTCCGGATAACATGTACCACTTCGGTCCGTGTTTCAGTGATGACTGGTGGGATTTCCTGAAACAGAGCTTTAGGTCCCATTCCTTCAGCACTCTGAGGTGCTGAGGGCGTCCTCTCACTTCGAGTCTCAAACCCACTATCTGACAGTGGACTTTTATCTTGGTCATGAGAGATATCATCTGGTGAGTCAAGGACAACATCTGGCCCAAACAATGCATCTGCCAGCTTGCACAGCTCCTTCTCCGAGGGGGATGGGCGCATGTTGGAGGGGGGCATTTTCAGCTTGTGCTCTTGAACTGCCATGGCAGGTTTTAAGACACGTTTCTGTTTCTCCTCTCCCTCTCTCCTCACCTCCTCCGTCCTCTGTTTCGCTTCTACAAGTTTTGACAGTGGGCTTGTACCGATGTCGTTGGTCAGGTAGTCAACCACCTTTGCTAAGTTAAAATCTCTGTCAGGTATGTTTTTTGACTTGCCTTGAGACGCCACTGTCTCATATCGAGGGGGACACCTCCATCCGTTCTGCTGAATCTCATCGATATCATCCTGGAGTTCTTCTTCAGCCTTGCTATTTTTGATATTTGCTTTACTCTCCCTCAGAACATCCTTGCTTAGTATCTCACTAACTTTGACCAAGTCTTGTTTGACTTTCTCCACAATCCTAAATGGCTCCTCGTCTTCCACTTTGTGCTCTTTGGGGGAGTCAGATCGGAAGCTTTTGGAGACAGAGCTTGCATCCGTTTGCAGGATTGCCGACATTCGGATTAGATCCTCCTTCATGTCAGCCACGTCCTTCAGTATCTCTTGGCTGTTGGACAGAGGCGATGGGGAGGTGGACTTCAGGGTTGTGGGGGACATGAACAGGGGCGTTTTGACTGGGGAGAGAGTTTTGGCAAAGGAAGACTGTGTTTGGGCACTGGCCTCAGGGGGCACGGTTTTTCTGGGGGACAAGAGCGCGACGGTTGATTTGGAGATGTCAGGAAGCTTTTTAAACTGGTGCTCTGGCAACACATTTATAACGGAATAAACGGGCACTGTGATTGTGCTGCAGGTAACAGAGGTGGTGGAGTTGGGAGGGGATCTAAGGGAGGCATAAATGGAGCTGGAGCCGGAGGAGCGGATTGACTGATAGGAGGAAGATGGAGAGGACGACACGGACTTGAGTGTGCCGTAGCCTGCAGAGCAGGAGTTCAGCGTCTTCTCCACTTCATCAAAGGCAGCATTGACACTGGTGGTGGCAGCATTGGTTGTAGCCTGTATTCTCTCCTGTAGACTTCCAGACATGAATGAATTCGGTGAGGGGGAGCGGTATTTAGTGGGCGACACACTCCCGTTGATTAGGGCTGCTGCACTGGGAGTAGGGTTACCTTTGAGCGGTGAGGAGAGTGAGCTGAGGAATCCCCTGTGAGAGCTGGAAGCATCGGTGGTCGTTCGGCTCGTGGAGAGGCCTGGGACTGTTTTAATAGGGGAAGCAGTGGATGGAACATTTGAGGTTATGACAGATTTATAGGGCAAACTGGAGTTATACGTGTTGAGAGAAGACTTGGGGGAAGCAGGCGGTGTCATAGCAATGGAGGATCTCTCTAAAAGTGAACCTCCAGCAGGAACCGGAGAGGTTCTGGCAGAAAGGGCTGCCAGGGCCTTTATAGAGACCGGGTCGGGGGCGCTCTTTCCTGGGGACGACAGCAGGGTTGGGGAAGCCTGGACTGGGTATTGGGCCTGCTGCACAACTGTCTTAATGGGGGACGAGATGGTTCTGTAGGAGCGTATTGGTGATGCTATGTCACTGGCGGATTTGATGGAGGATGCAGGTGAGCCTCCGATGACTGATCTGATGGGGGAGGCAGAGTTCACAGACCACACGGACCTCAGTGGGGAGGCTGAGGGGGTGTTGGAGGAGGAGCTGGAGAGCGATCCGAAGCCAGACTTGGCCTGACCGGGGACGCTGACGGGCGGGCTTGTCGCCCAAGCCTGGTAGGAGCGCGTCGTAAAGACAGGCTTGTAAGCGTAGCCAGAAGGCTGCGGCGTGGCTTTCGGAGTGGAGTTGTTGCCTCTTTCGACTGTTTCTGACGCAAATTAACAAACCAAACATAAAAATGAACAGAAATTGTTAAGAGAAAGAAAACAGAGAGACGGGAAAGAAGTTTAGTCAAGAAGTTTCATCAAGATGTGCCAGAAAATAGCAAATACACTGTCATGGACTGCTGTCATACACAATGGACATTTTTTGACAAACTGATGGTGACAAATAGTGAATGCAAACAAAAGACAAAGAAACAAATGTAAATGAAAAAAAAACCCAAAAAGCTGGAAAGGAGCGCAGGACTGTGAAATGCAACCATGTATACATAAATACAGCAAACACATCAAATTAATCATGTGTAAAAAGATTAAAAGAGTTCTGCCAATGAAAATGTACAATAATTACAAGGACAAAAATAGATTCTTTATTTAACAGAATGTAAAATAACACAATGCAAACTCATGAATCATGCAAAACAGAAATATTCCAAAACAAAAAAGGGGAAAAAATGGCATGAAATACAACAGAGATTCTTACAATGCTTATGATTTGAAAAACAAAATGCCAGTGAAGTGCAATGACAGAACAGAAGCCAAAAAATGTGCTAATGTGCTAATTTGGCACTGAAATCAGATCCAGTGGAGGTAATGAACACCGCCTACAGAGGATTTCAAAACTCTCTGAAGAAATGGAGAAGAAAATTAGGAACTCACTGGATGCCGGGTCGGTCAGATAGCTGTAGCGCTTTCGCAACGCAAACGAGGCAAAGGTATGGCGTCGCTCTTTGTTGTCGTTCTGAAATAACAAAAAACAAAAAGGCTATAAGAGAACAATCTGACTCGGAACCGAAGTTATTCTGTTGATTTAATCTTTGGTTTTCCATTTTTAAATCTGGAGGTAAAATTTAAAGCTTAAAAATTTTGAAAAACATAAAGCCTGTTCCACACATGACCTTCACCAGTATCAGCAACTCAGTTACTTTCAGTGTTACTTGTTACTTGGGGGTTGTGCATAAACTTTATTGGAAAACTGATCTGGAATTGTAGTTTTAAAAGGAAGTCCAGTCATATTCAGCGGTTTCTTTATTTAGTTGGAATATTGGCGGTTGGCTCAATAGTATCTGTGTTAAATTAAGTCCTCAGGTTCTATTTAATGGCCACATGATGTTGATCTTAGATCTTGATCCGCCAGTAGAGAGCGAAAAACACTTCAGAACTAAGAGCTCGGTTCAGGTAAGACTCTGGTTCAGTTGGATTCTGAGTTGAGGACGGATCATTTGACACTCGAGCACAGCTCTGTTGAGACTTGGGCATGGTTCAGTCGAGACTCGGCACGGTTCAGTCAAGACTCGGCACGGTTCAGTCGAGACTCTACATCGTTCAGTCAAGACTCGACACGGTTCAGTCGAGACTCTGCATGGTTCAGTCGAAACTTGGCATGGTTCAGCTGAGACTCGGCATGGTTCAGTCAAAACTCTCCATGGTTCAGCTGAGACTCGGCATGGTTCAGTCGAAACTCTCCATGGTTCAGTCAAGACTTGGCACGGTTCAGTCGAGACTCTACACGGTGCAGTCAAGACTCGGCATGGGTCAGTCAAGACTTGGCACGGTTCAGTCAAGACTTGGCATGGTTCAGTCAAGTCTCGGCAAGGGTCAGTGAAGCCTTGGCATGGTTCAGTCAAGACTCGGCATGGATCAGTCAAGATTCGGCACGGTTCAGTCAAGACTGCATGATTCAGTCATGACTCTGCATGGTTCAGTCAAGCCTCGGCACGGTTCAGTCAGGACTCTGCATGGTTCAGTCAAGGCTCGGCACGGGTCAGTCGAGACTTGGCACGGTTCAGTCAAGACTCGGCAAGGGTCAGTGAAGACTTGGAATGATTCAGTCAAGACTCGGCACGATTCATTCAAGACTCGGCACGGTTCAGTCAAGACTGCATGATTCAGTCATGACTCTGCATGGTTCAGTCAAGACTCTGCATGGTTCAGTCAAGCCTCGGCATGGTTCAGTCGAGACTCTGCATGGTTCACTCAAGACTCGGCACGGTTTAGTCGAGACTCGGCGCGGTTCAGTCCAGGCTTGACACAGTTCTGTTGAGATTCTGCACGGTTCAGTCGAGACTCGGCATGGTTCAGTTGAGACTCGGCATGGTTCAGTCAACACTCTGCACGATTCAGTCAAGACTGTGCACGGTTCAGTTGAGTCTCGGTACTCATCTAATGTACTCTCCAACCAAGCCTCGTTAAATGAACCTGACTGTCCCATTTAACGAACATAGAGTCAAAGAGAGACTCTGGTCTACTGAGAAATAGCACGTGCTTGAAATTTTTTCAGATGCGAGAAAACAGGACCGACTGGACCCTATTCATAGACTTCTGTTAAACAGTGACTGTCTTCGCACTTGTGGACCAAAGAGCCACTGAAGGACGAGGTGGGCAGCTGAAAACACTGCAGGTCCAAGATCTGAGCATACGGGACGGTCTGTAAATCTGCAGCTCCACAGGACCGAAGGAGACAGCTCGTCGATAAGAACAGTGAGATATCAGACCAGCAGGGGGAGCAGAAGCACAGGAACGGAGATCCGGGCCTGGTGTAAGTCCGGCATGAAGTGATGAAGGATTTGAAGAATCTTTTTGGTTGTAGCTGCAGTGACCTGCGTCCTGTAATCCAGTTAATGCAGACTGTCTATGTGACACTGAGAAATGGCTGCAGCTGAACAGAGAGCATTAAAGGACCAGCACCTCCTTAAACTGGTGAGAGAATTCTGCTCAACCTACTGGGAATGATCAACAACAGCAGGATTTGGAGGATAATAAAATAATCCTATCTGTTTTCACTATAATCGTTCATTACTAAGCATAATTTTCACTGCATTAAACCAAATTAAAAGTCCTTTAAAAAGTTGGTGCATAATCTTGCTGGAAAAGCTTTGAAAAAAAATGTATATAAATAAACAAAAATCAATAACTGAAATAATTAAACTCACTACTAAACACACAAAGCATGCAAGAAAACTAAGCTCCATCTTATGTCAACCAATGAATGATCTGGGGAGAAAAAAAAGGCTCTGACCAATCACAGAGAAGGAGAGCGTCACCATGGCAATGTCTTAAAATAGCTACTAGCACACGAATTACACAGAAAGCTGGAGCGAAACATGTGGAGCCATAATTACCTCATCATCAGGATCAGACTCCGCCTCCTACAGAAAGAGAGAGAGATAGAGAGAGAGAGACCGAGAGACGCAGAGAGAGAGAAAGAGAGAGAGATAGAGAGATAGACGCAGAGATGCAGAGAGAGAGAGACAGAGAGAGAGAGACAGACAGACAGAGAGAGAGAGAGAGGCAGAGAGACAGAGAGAGAGAGAGAGTGAGAGAGAGACACAGAGCGAGAGAGACAGACAGAGAGAGAGAGAGAGAGAGAGAGAGATTAGAGAACCTTATACTGCAACAAAAAACTGATCATGTGTTTTAAAGTGCAGGCTGGTGTGTGTGAGTGTGTGTTTATGTGTGTTTATGTGTGTGTGTGTGTGTGTGTGTGTGTGTGTGTGTGTGTGTGTTTTTATGTGTGTGTGTGTGTGTGTGTGTGTGTGTGTGTGTGTGTGTGTGTGTGTGTGTGTGTGTGTGTGTGTGTG
>JBBPDE010000001.1:22951060-22967947 GCA_037974605.1 Nannopetersius ansorgii
ACACACACACACACACACACACACACACACACACACACACACACACACACACACACACACACACACACACACGATTAAAAAGCTTCTGTATTTGAGTCACAAACGACTGTGGAGTGCCCCCCAGGTGGAACTACATATCCCAGGATTCCTGGTACGTGGCGCGACGATGTCGTCACTGCGGACGTGTGGATCAGAACCCTGTATATGGGGATGTGGACCTGATGAATGATGTGGGTTTTCATGTTGTTTGTGGTAGCCTCGAATGTTTTTTGACCAGTGTTTGCCGTCGCGCTTGGCTCCAGCGGCTGGCTGAATCATTTCGGAGTGAAGTCGGCTCTCGGGTGGTGTTTATCTGTCTTCAGCTCTGGGCTCAGGGCTTAATCTAAAGTCGGTGGCTAACGGTCAGGGAGAGTGACTTTGGGATTTGGGCTTCGGGATTGCTCCTCCCGGTATGATGCCTCGGGACAACATGAGCTCCCTCATCCAGAAACTAGCCAGACAAGCACTGGCCACCTTCCATAACCACGCTACCGCCGCTGCTGCAGGTGCGGGAGAAACCAAAGCATTCCTGGAGAGCCAAAACAAGCTGAGGAGCCTCCTGGCACAAGTGAAGGCGTCTGATCTGAAGATTGCACCGAGGTACGCGGAGAGCTCCACGGGGCCCAACTCTCTGGGTCCTCCAGTCACCTACATGCACATCTGTGAGACCGACGACTTCAGCATGGGAGTGTTTCTGCTCAAAAACGGGACCTCCATCCCCCTCCACGACCACCCAGGAATGTACGGCATGCTAAAAGTTCTGTACGGCAAGGTCAGGATCAGTTGTTTTGACAGGTTGGACATGTCACCTGAGAGTGCCAGCGCAGGGCCATTCAACCCCTCCTTACTGCCCTTCCAGAAAAGCTCATTAAGGCCCTCCGTACATCGGTCAGTAGGGGAGTTCACAGAGGAGAGCCCCCCGTGTGTATTATCTCCACACAAGGACAACATCCATCAAATCGAGGCCGTGGACGGGCCTACAGCCTTCCTTGACATTTTAGCTCCCCCGTATGACCCAGACGACGGCAGGGACTGTCACTATTACAAAGTGCTCCAGCCTGTGTCAGAAGGAGCAGATAAGAGGCCAGAAGGTCAGGAGCAGACTGAGGTATGGCTCATGGAGATTCCACAGCCCAGCGAGTTCTGGTGCGGAGGTGAACCTTATCCCGGGCCAAAAGTTTCCCTGTGAAAGTCTGCCTGCATGAGAGAACAGTGATGTCCCGAATTTGCTTTATTCTAATGTATACATCATTTTCACATTAATAAAATATGACAAGGTGATTTTTGTCGTTCAGTTCGCATTCTTGTGACTGATATATGTTTTTATTAATCTAAATGATGTGCACATTTCAGTCAAGTAAGTTGAATGCTCCCAACCCAGTGTATAACAGTTGGTCATACAAAACTATAACCTCAGCTGCAAGAAAGACTGGAAGAGTTCTCAGAACTATGAAAGTTCAGTTTTTTCTTATCTCAGTAAAGTGTGTGCGTGTGTTCTTGACAACAAATTGGGCTGTGGACTTGATCAGCAACTTCGTTTTGACCTGTAATGAATCCGCTGCTGTCTTTATAATTTCTGTTGTAATTTGGCATGTGCAAATATGATGGCCTCTTTTGGCTGCCTTGTTTATGCACATAAATACTAATTATTTCAAAGCAAACTGCTTCAAGACTGTATTTTTGAATGGTGGATTCCAGAAATGAGAGCTCTAGGATTTCTTTGCTGCATTTGATGCTTTTGTAGACTGAGGGGGAACTATAATATTACATTGGTAGTACATTAACAAAAGATTATATGCTTCCACAACTTTAGCATATTCATGTTTGATTTCAACTGAGTAGTTTCTGTTCAAGTAACTTAGCTGCTTCTGAAAACATCATGTCACAACAATAAATTGGCCTAGCATCTTATAGATGCATGTTTATATACACCATGCAACTGAAAATATTCTGAAATAGTAAATTTTTTTAAAAAATCATTAGGAGAGAATCAACGCTCAAAATGTAACATAAGCTGGTGCATGAATAGAAAAATACTGAAAGGAGGGACAGAATAATTTCCATGTTTCTTAATGAGTCCTGTGTTGTTTTGGAATCACACTTTTAAATAGTATAACTGCAAGCCAATATCTAGATGCTATAATGTACACTATATTTTGGAGTGTTTCTGTGTCCATTTATTCTGTAGAGCATTTATGAAGTCAGGCACTGATGTTGGATGATAAGGCCTGGCTCACAATCTCAGTTCCAAAGAAAAGGTTCTTCCCCAAACTGTCCACAAAGTTGGAAGCATGGCGTTCAAATGCTGAAGCGGTACGATTCCCCATCACTGGAAGTAAGGGGCCTAGAACAAACCCTCAAAAACAGGTGTCCTAATACTTTTGTCTACGTAGATTAGGTTCACTTATTGGAAAATACTTCAACATGCACTTGTCATTTGTGTGACTAGGCCTTCGTCAGTAGTTCTCTGTTCTGGAGTGTCCTTACTCTGTATGTTTAGGGTAGGTTTCCTGACTCTAAATTGCAGTTACTTTTTCTAGGCTTAGTCTTAATCTGGGTTGATGATCTGGTCCTTTGCTTGATCTGTCACACTTCAGTGAACCAGTCCACTGATTCATAGGCCTTTCTGAACTAAGGCTAGTGTATCACGGGAATAAACCCTACAAGAACAAAATCAGGACCAAGTTTAAACTCCACTGGTTTATGTTGAAAAAGTTCATTGACAAAGAGCTCCCTCTAGTGGTGCGAGCATGACGTGCATTACACAACCACCTTGCAGCCACTTGTTTCTGTGAGAATGCAGTTTGTTTATTTGTCTGTTAATAACATCAGTTACAGATCACATCTTGTAACAGATCTTGCCATGTATTTTTGTACAGAGCAAATGTTAAAATGGCACACTTGGAACAAATTAAAGCGCTGAAGAAAGGCTTAAGTTTCCCAAAACAAGTTGGCACAAAAGAGAACGAGCGAGTATCACATTGACATTCAGATGACTGCAACTCAAAATATGGATAAATATTGTATAACAGTGATTTGTTCATATCTGAGAAAGATCATGGACACTATCACTGCTAAACTTTTTAAACAGTAGACTTTCAAACAGTTCAGTTACAAGAGCCAAAATATACAGAGCTAGAACACTTTAATGGGACAAACGAGTGGTTCTCAGACAAATTGTTGTATAAATGTATTTAGTCACATTGTAAAAAGCTGAGGTTTTAGCTTTATAAGATTAGTAACTGGAGTGCCTTAAAATATGGAGTTCATAAAACATCTAATAGTAAATTAACAGAATGTCAAACATATATTTATTCCATTAACTTACTATAGAACTCAGAACTTCCGTGTTAGTTTGAATTAAGTTTTAACTTAAATATTAAGGCAGATTTAGAGGGGTTTTTTTACAGTCTGTGCCTCACATTTAAATCAGAGTCAGCATGTATGAACTTAGGCTGCAGTTAAAACTAGGGCTAGACCAATAGACTGGTGGAATGATCATTTTGCCCAATGCTGACTTTCCACAGATTTATTGGTATCATCTGCCAAAACCCCACCAGTAAGACACTGATGATTGTTGGCTTGTTTTATATTGTAGCAAACCAACAAATGAGCGTGTTTCTATTCCTCAAAACCACTAACACGTTTACTGCAAAATATAAAGAAAAAGATCGACCAAAGATGAAAATTCCTAGATTTGTGTTAATCCTATTGATACTTCACTTTGTATGTCCCTTTCTACTGTTATTCTGATAAAACGAATAAACTGTGAATCCTCTTCCTTGTTCAGTAACTTTAGTGGTTCATCCAACAATAAAGGCAGCACAGTGCTTTTTATATAGTGATGGAAAACTAAACAGTATACAGAGGGCTCTAATTCCATTTTGCTCTGCCCAGCAGAACTACTCTGGGCATATTTCAGTGACTTCGCCTGTCTATGAATGGCCAAACATTCAGAGTCTGTATTTTTACTTATATTTACTTGTATATGACTTATGTTGTCAAATGCAGTTGCCAGAATGTAACTCCTTTAAATCAATGTCGGTATTGAAATAATTGTTCATATTGGTCCAGCCCCAGTTAAAACAAGGTGCAGCTGAACAGAAATGTCAACTAATTTACTGTTTGACAGACAAGTCCCTTTCTTTCTTTCTTTCTTTCTTTCTTTCTTTCTTTCTTTCTTTCTTTCTTTCTATTGTTTCTATTGTTTCTACTGTTTCTTTTTTTCTTTCTGTCTTCCTTTCTGTTTCTGAGTGGACCCTGGTCTGTCCCTGTGCTGTGATTACCCCATTTGGTCGCTGGTCAGGTGGCCGGGTTGTGTGGAACAAAGTGAAGAGTGATGAGGACTGTGGTCCAGTCTAACAGTGAAAAAGGTAAACAGGTAAAAACGCTCACATGAGCTCAGGTTAAAGCTGCCTTCTCAGGTCAGTACCGTCCCAGTGCTGGTGATCACGAGGGCTCGTGCGTTCTTCACCTCGCGCCCTCCGCGGGCTGTCCCGCGCGCTCGCGCCTCTCGCTCTGTCTCTGGTGGATCTTGGCGTGGCGCCGGCGCTCGTCGCTCCGGGCGAACTTTCTGCCGCACAGCTCGCAGGCGAACGGCTTTTCGCCCGTGTGCGTGCGTATGTGCGTGGTGAGATGGTCGCTGCGACCGAAGCTGCGCATGCATATGCGGCACTGGAAGGGCTTGTGGCCCGTGTGCACGCGCACATGGCGTGCCAGCTCGTCGGAGCGCGAGAAGCGGCGGTCGCAGCCCTCGGCCGGACACGGGTACGGCCGCTCGTGCACGGGAGTCTTGCACGCGCGCGGCGGGTACCTGCGGGGGCGCGCTATGGGCCGCAGTGGGGCGGCGTGTGCGAGGGGGGGCACGGGTGGAGGCGGGAGGAGGAGGCGTGCGGGCGCACGCGGACCCTCCGCCAGCGTGAAGTTGCGTATGGTGTTGAGGGGTGTGAGGGGCGGAGGTACTCGGACGGACTCCAACGAGCACGAGAAGGGCTTTCGTTCCTGGAGAAGCGGCGGGACGTCCCGTGGCGCGCTGCTGCCCTGGTAGAAGCCCCCGTAGTCCGGCAGGATGGAGAAGAGCGCGCCGTCCATTGAGGGCTTAGGCGAAGAGGAGTAGGACATGGCGCACGGGTGGGAGGAGGCGGAGGAGTACGCGGAGGGGTCCTGGTAGACGTCAGCGCTGCAGGTGTAAGGAGGGGGTGGATTGTACATGTGTTCCATGGCGGAGGAGGGGGTCTTCTCGGGCCCTCCGGATGGCCCCGGAGTCCCGGAGAGGTCTGTGGGTCCCGGAGAGGTCTTCCCCTCGACCTCCGCACTGATCAGGCTGATTAGACCCTCCTGAGTCCAGCCGTCCTGAGGGCACTGAGAGTCGATGGAGATTTTACCCGTGTAGGAGAGGGTCGAGCTCTGAGCGTCCGGAAAGTCCAGACCCCTCTTCCCCAGGGAGAAACTGTCAGAGCTCAGATCACCTGTCAAGTGAGAGGAACAAAATACACACATTTACACCCAAACCCATACACAGGCCAAGCCCTCGTTTCTTAAAAAAGAAAAAAAAACTCGTATAAAGCAATAACTTCCTAGACCAACAAAGGAATCACTTAATAACATTAAGGCAATATCAAATAAAAATGCAGATTCGATTGTTTTAAAGACTAACACGCTCTAGGAAAGTTCCTTCGTTCAAATTTGACTTTGTCGTTTGGAATGAAGTAAATGTAAAGGCTAATGAGTTACTGCCCACATCTGTATCACAGCTCTATTACAGCATATTCATAGCTATTATTTTGCGAAAAAGAAAGGTTTTCATGGCATGTTGTTTCTTGAGGTTTTGCAGACATTAAGACCAAACCAGCATTAAACAATCCCAGGTATCCAAAATTAACCCAGCTGTTCAAAAACCAGAGAGAAAACAGTACAAAGTGTTTAATAAATCCCAGAACATGATGAACGTCAGTGAACCACGAACCTAATACGCGTCGTGTTTGGACGGAACCTTACCTCCCGCCGCCTCACTGAACTCAGAGTCGTTTCCAGGGTCTACATTAGAAAAGCCGTCGGGCAGGGGAACCTCGTCCATAGGATAAGCCGGGATGGAGCGCAGGAACTCACTGAGCGACTGGGCCACTTTATCCACACTTTTAGACGTCATTTTAAGAATAAAAGTTGCTCGAAACGGCTCGGCTGCGATAATAACTCGAGCATAGCACGCGCGGGCATCACAGTTCAGCAGGCGGGGGGCTTTAGTGGGCACATTCGGTGGAATTTTGGGCCCGTTCTCCTGTGGAGGATTCACCCTTCCAGCTTGTCTCGTGTCAAATCAGGGAGCACCGTGTGTTTAGTAGCGTTTAAGCGGGGGCCGTGACTGGTCCGTGACGTCACTGACCATATAAGGACACACTGCTCTTTTCATTTTTTTAAAGACAATGAAAAGAGGTTTGGGCTCGTGATGGGCAGAGCCTCTGACGACAACACTGGGAGTCCTCACCTATCAGACCGTGATCTAATACAGCAGTCACTCAGAGACACTTTCCCAGAGGCTTTCGTCTACGACTACAGTTTGGTTTTGGGTTTTTTGTCACCAAAATCATCTCTGTTTTTTTTAGAATCGAAAAAAGAGAAAGATCTTTCTGCCAAACTTTCTCTAGCCCAAATGTACACCCCGTCAGGAATTCCGGTCAGGTCACTCCCCATACATGGGTTTATCCGGTGACCCAAAAACACGCCCTTCTCGACTTAAATGGAAGCATCCGGGAAAAGTCGAGACGGAAAAACAGCGCGATAACGCGGAGCGTGCATCTCGCAGCAAACCCACATCCAAGAGCTGATACGACTTCCCGGATTTACTGGAGGAAAGTTGCATTTGAATAAGTTTTTTTGAAAGTTCCAGAGTGATAAGTGGGGGGAAATAGTGTATCAGTACACAGGGGACGTTGTAGAAGCTTAACATTATCTGCATAATTTATACTGCAGTTTCTTCCCTCAACATGTCCAGCCCTTCTGCAGTCTAATGGAAAAGGAGTAATGTTTACTTGCTCCTTACAGCTGTAGTTTGCTAAAAAATAAAAAAACACACAAAAAAACCCAAAAACAAAACCCATATATTTGGGGGACTGATATACATGAACAGATGGCTGATGTGTTGGTGCAATAAGACCGGTTAAGAGGAAACTGAGGTAAAGTGTTTCCTGGCAAATGTTCAAATGAACTGCTGCAGTTACTTTAAAATGACTATCCAACAAGCAGTGAATTCTTAGATCAGGACCAGTCAATTACTGTGATTCAGGGGTTAAATTATTCCTCCATTAACGTAATTTCATTAGCTCTGGCTATTGCAAGTAGAAGCACTTTTGTTAAGAATGTGTTTTTCTGATTTGTTCCCCTTGTTATACAGTGGCTGGTATTTGTTGTGTCTCTTGCACCAGACTGTTCTGACAACTGCAAGTATGTGACCTGTAAATCCAGTTGCTCACTCTCACTGCTAGGCAGGCTCACTTCTTTCCTATTCATTTTCCCAATCATTTATTCATGTTGACCAGAGGATTCATCCTGGTGTCTATCAGGGAATCTTCCTTGCCACAGCCATTCTTGGGATGCTTACCGGGGGTGTTGGGTCTTCAAAGCTGCTTTTTAACAAAACTCACTTTAATATCTAAACTGAATTTCAAAACTATGTCACTTCCATTTAATCACTTTAATTGTAACTAAATATGTAAGAATAACTAAAATGTCAACTTTAAAGTACAAAATGCAATTTTTGGCCATTTGTTACCTTTTTTTCTTTTTTTTACCATTATTACATGTTTTGTATCAACAGGGCTGATACTTTGTTGTGACAATATATTCACTTTGTTGTAGTTACTGTATAATTTATAGCAGTTTCTTAATATCGCTAATGAAATAACACGCCTGCAGTATGATGTTGCTGGGCATACAGTAGTAAAGGGGAAAATGACATGAGGTGACGTCTTCATTGAGCCCCACCTAAACTGGGGCTGGAGGAAAGGTGGACACCCATACAGCGATTCCAGATTGCGAGATTACGTTTCTCTTCCTCCTTGACACTCACATACACTTCTCTGACACAAGCATCATGCATTTTTTTCCTTTCTGCCATGAACATGATCTATTTTCATTCTCTATGGTGTGAGCAACTGAGCAGTTGCTGTACTTGTGATCCAGTGTTAATTTCTGAAGCCACCCACACTTAGAGAACAGCCCCTTCTCCTTGGAATCTTAGCCTCGGCAGAGGGCTCCTCTCCTCTCCGTTCTCTCTGAATAGATTCTCCCTCCTACGGCTTCTCCTCTCAGCTCCCTCCTCCCTCCCCCGCTCTCCTCCCTGCTCACACGCCCACATACACATGCATGCACATGTCTCACTCACCCTCCACACGGCACAAAGTGACGCAGCCAGTTTCATAAGTAGTCTGTGTTAACTCTCAGGACTACATTTTATGCAATTTAATGTTCTAAATGTCAAACACCGGTCTTAATAAGCATGCCTTAATGCTAGACTATCAAATGCAGTACCTATTATTAAAACAATACTCTGTGGCTGTCATACTAAAACCGATTTTTCGTTTTTTGTTTCTTTTTTAAAAAATGCTGCCCTTTATATATGTGATCATAGCAGGCATCCAGAATTACTTGAGACAAGGGTCTTATATTTATGCACATCAACTTACATTTAGTGTGTATCCATTTTGTGTGGCTTTTTGAAGATATGAGGTTTTATTACATCTATATGGGGGTAAAAAGAACTGACTCTCAGACGCATCTTTCAGGGTGCAATGAAAAATATGAACTCCTCTGCTTTTGCACATTTGTCACAATAAAGGATTTCTGATCCTCAGACAAGGACAACATGAGGAAACACTAAACAGATTGAAAAGATACTGAAGGAAAGTTTCACAGAGTCTGTTTTCCTCCCTAAACTTAACATTGGAGGCCAACTTTCGTACCGACAACTGCAACCAAACACTTTCTGTTACTGAAGCTCATTCTTTTACGTTGATTTGGGGTTTTGTTATTTTTTGACTCATTCAGAACTGGAGTCGCTCTTGTGTTTGAACTTCAGATCAAGGATTGATGACCAGACGTTGTCATTCAGGATTTTCAGATAGAGAGCAGACTTCATCTTTCTATCAGTTATGGCAAGCTGCCCAGGCCCTGAAGCAGCAAGGCATCCCCTCATCACACTACCACCTCCATGTTTCAGTGCAGAATACTGTGTTTACCTTTACCTCCAGTGAAACTGAATCTTCCGAGTTTCACTTGTGACTCATCACAGAATGTTGCTCCAAAAGGCTTTAGTTTATTGTGGGCTTTTCTGGTAAATGTGAGCCTTTATGTTCCTCTCGGTTAGCAGTGTTTTTGACTTGAGTACTGTGCCATGGGCTCTATTTTTGAACAGAGTCATGAATTCTGACCTTATCTGAAGCAAGTTCCCAGATAAATTGTCTGTGTGCTCTAGGAGACAACTTCTGGGAAGATTCATCACTGTTCTAACTTTTCTCAATTTCGAGGTACTGGCTATCACTGTGGTTTGCTGGAGTTGTTACAATTTTATTCCCTTCTCAGCCTCTTTTAGTTTCTTGTAATCATGGAATAGTGTGGAGTCTATTGAGACCTTTTAGCGTAAGCATCCCTGGAAAGGGTCTATTTAAGTAATGTTTAATTTCAACAGCTCAGGCAGAAATCTGGTGTTTCTAGTCTACTTCATGCCAGTTATGAATTTGGTCACATTTTAATTTTAGACAAATGAAATGATAATTAAGAAATGCATTTTGTGTTTATTCAGGTTGTCATTGTCGTATGTTTTTTTAATACATTGAAGTGTGATAAATCCGCATGGTATACAGGGTAGGGTCAAAATTGAATCAGTGCTTCTCAGCCCTGGTACTGGAGATACATCCTGCTCTGCACATTTTAGTGTTTCCCCTGCATTAACACACCCAAATGTACAGGGTATGGATCCTCCAGGACTAGGACAAGAAACACTGTGATAGATGATGTGATGCAAACAGCCAATAATATATCGTTTTTTTCTATTAGATGGTGAATTAAGATATATTACGGTTAGCATGAAACAGGGTTGATGTTTGTAGAGTAGATTCATGCAACACTAACATTGCTTCTGGCAAAAGAGGGGCATTTAGGGAACATTACAAAATTATAATAAATCAAGACATGGCTCCTTGAATGAAACTGAAAAAAGCATCTAGAGATTCCTACATACAGACCCTTGTAGTTTAAGTCTTGATATATACTCCATGTACTATGTTGTATAAATGTAATATTTGTTTGTGAAGGAGCTGAATATGAGTATAAGTCTGTCTCTGTGAGCTTGTGTGTAAATGCGTGTGAAGTAGGGGAGCATCAAGGCCAGAGCAAGTTTTGTATGCAAGTAATTAGAGTGCCACAGATAATAGTGATGGCAAGTACGCACTGGGTGTGTGTGTGATGTAGAGCATGTGCAAAGACGGCTCACTAATGAGGCTTTGTCCCTTCACCCTTAAACACACACTACATTAATTCCAATCCTGTCGTCTGGGTTACTCCAGTGCTGACAGCACAGCTAATCTGAAAATGCTATCATCTGATGAGCTCTTTAATATCCTCAGGCCTTCGGGATGTAATGACTTATGGAGCAAATGTGTCTTCTCTGCTGTCATTGACTTCATCAAACATTTATAGTCTAAGAGGGGAAAGTCTGAAATCCCTTGCATGTTATCCACAGCTGGCATTGCTTTATAGATTTTTCTAAAGGCTGTTGAACAGAACAGTGAACGCGACTCAAATGACACGAAAAGGCAAAATATTGTAACATGTGATAAAATTAAATGCAACACGATTTGATGCCATACTGCATATGAAACTGTTGTACTTTGTTGTTTCGTGAATGTTTTCTGTCCTTCTATGTATGTTTTGTTTTTATGATTGTAACTGTAACCTTGAGCTTGGGAAAGGCGCTATATAAAATAAACTTATTATTATTTATTATTAATCCAAATGAACAGACTGGCAAAAAACGACAAGCAGTGCCACAGAAAAGAAAGGGGGACACGGCCATGGAGTGATTAAGGAGAATGGGGGCCCTGGGCAGAGGTATTTTTGGGGGTCTACTTAAATTCTTTCAAGTACCCAAAAAATTATACACATCAACTTCAATGTCTTAAGAGTCACATAGAATGAATGACTACTACAGAAGTTTTAAATTATGAGACAAAATATGCCGTATCAAAGCTTGTTTGAGCTCTTCCACTGCTGGTTGCTATAGTGTGGTCAGTTACCTTTATATGGCTTTCACTATTTTCATGCTCTCCTGCATTCTGTGGCATGTTTCAGTCACTAAACCCAGATTCTGTTCTCCCCCATGACTACTTAAAGTTATTAACAAAATATACACATACACTATATGGACAAAGGTATTGGGACACGCCTGTTTTTCAGGGCTTGGGGTAGGCCCATTATACTTCCAGTAAAGGGCTTAATTTTAATGCTTCAGCATACCAAGACATTTTGGACACAACAATGCTTCTAACTTAGTTTGTGGAAGGCCCTTTTCTGTCCTAGCATGACTGTGCCCCAGTGCACACAGCAAGGTGCATATAGACATGGTTGGATGAGTTCAGTGTTCAACATCAGTTTTTTTGTTGAAGAAATGCTTATTAAGATTATTTTGGCCCTGGACATTACTGCAGCACTAAAACAACGTAAGAGCTTTTGCATATGTCTGTTGGACAAAAGGCTCCAACCCATTCTTAAGGCGTGTGTGAAAAGTCCTGTTATGCGTTCGCTCCCTGTTACAGAAATACTGCACTATGTAGCGTGTCCACTCTGTGGTACTGCTGTTTAATTCTCCACTCTAAGTCCCAAAAGCGCAATTCAAAAAAAAAACTCTCTCCATTCACTCCACTTCATGAAAAGTTCACGGTCAGCTTGGATGTCGCCATGCCAACGCCAAAGTCAGCAGTGATTGGTCAGTGAGTTTACGTTTCCCGCGATAAGTTAAACAAATGTGGCAAAGGGTTAATATAGCGCATTTTCTCCATCCGAGCCCATACATTGACGGCATATGGTTCTTTAGACCGTGTGATAGGATGGGAAATTTATATTGTTTTTTTATTCGAAACTAAAGCAAACAAGCCTCGACTTTTGTTTAAAATGCAATTCCTCCTGCTCAAACTGTAGGGGTTACATGATCAGTTTTGACCAGATTAATTTACATGTAGCCTACATTGTATATCGATATGTAGTTTCATAGTTTTTTATTATTTGATTCATACTCTCGTCGCACTTTTCTCCAATCAAACGGCCTGTGATGTGAAAAAAAATCTTATGGACCATGGAAAAGCCGTGATGACATCACAATTAAGAGAAAAATTAGAACATTTCTCAGCCAATCAGATTTTGTCTTTGTACAAATTGTGATTAAAATACGCCACTATATGCTTTTCTAACTATGCAGATGGCATCACCACATTTACACTGATTATAGAGAGCATTTAGCAATCAGTGCTTAGTATGTTTAGAAACATAATCTGCGGCAAAGAAAAAGTCCGTTACATCATTATTGTTTCATTCTATTCCTTCTTAATTAGTCTAAAATATATTTTATGTAATGTTTATTTAATACAGAAAATAAGTCTGGTATCATAACATTTATAACGACATGCTAATTTGCAATGTTTGTCCCTAATTGATCCTTTTTTTATAAAACATATGCAATAAAAATAACTGTATGCTTTTTCATGTCTAAATGTAGATGTTCTGTTTAGCTGATGTATCTCATATATTCTAACCTCTTTGCAAACTTTACAGAAAGCTAAATATCGTGACATATATCATGTTTTATGAAAACACCTTCAAGTATCATGATGTTATATTTGTCTTGCATTGCCCAGCCTTACAACCTGCAGTATTAGGGCAATGTATTTTTTCACCCTATTGTGTGCCTGTTTTGTGGTTATGTAGGATTCATCCATGCCTTCACTTCCAGCATTGCTGGGGGCAGCTTCAAACCTACTCCAAATGTCCTTGTCCTTTGTTTCACGCCCACAGGCACAAAAATGTATTCCCATTGTGTCAGTATTGCCAGCTTCTCTTTTGGATTTCTATTTTAATCTGTTCAAAGAGAATGTGCACATGTTAGCTGAGGTAAAAGATAAAGCCTGCTAGATTATGGGTAATATAAGTCTAGTCATGCAGGTAATGTCTACAGTATGTATAGTATTACTAACATCAGTAAAAGCATGTTTTGCTGTATCTGTGGAGATATAACAAGAAACAATCATTAAAAAGAAAAGTAAAGATAATGTTGGTTTATCTAAATGCAGTGGAAGTGAGCTTATGGGCTGCATTAGCATATTTTTAATGTGATTTTTTTGGATACAGCTTCTGTAGCCCCTCCCATGCCCCCTGTGCCCTGTACGCCCACGCCATGCCATGTTGGGGTGAGTTCAGTGACCGTTTTGTTTTGCGTATGCTTTGGTGCTGCATGGGGGCCTGATGACCCCTGCACACGACGATTAATCAAACGTCACAGAGCGATTTCTTTAAACCACATTTTTTTCCCCCTATCACACCAGACCAATATTAGATTTTGTCTAATGTTTTTATGCACCACTGCATTAAGAACAGAATCAGTGCCATAAAATCCACTTAGCTCTTCAGAAAACTGTATTTAAAGTGCTACAACCTAAAGTCAAATCGACAGGGTTCTAAAACTGAACGTGATTCTGGTGGTACTTCATTGGTTATCCATATGCATGTTATGCACACACCTAATATCTTGAGTGTTATATGTTAACATATAAAAACAGTTCTAAGCACATATAATTCTCTTTAACTTTTTCTTTTTCTGTTATTTCACCAAAATTAGACTTAAATCATAATTATAGACCTAAACCATCAACACACATTCATTCATCTGAAAAACTTTAGGCCCTCAATTTACGTTTTGTTAAGTTTCAAAATAAAAATAAGTACACAACCTCTACAGAGAATGTTCAAATGTGTGCACATTTGAATGCGTTCACTATTTGTTGATTTTCTCATATTAATAAAAAAAATTCTCATATTAATAAAAAAAGTATAAAATGTGTATTTTTTCTCCTGTATAGAAACTTCAGTAGGAAATTCCCTGTAGTTTTTTCCCTGTAGAACGCGTGTACTTAATTTCACTTGGAAAAGCAACAAAGCATGTTTGAACAGCTCTACTTTTCATACAGCAGTAATAAAAATTTACTGTAGTTGGTAAAATACTTTGAAATAAATTTAACTTTTTACTGATAATACAAGGAATTTCTTCCAATAAGCTTATAGCAAACCATAAGTTTAACACTTACCAGAATTGTCATGTGTTTTATAGTGTTCAAGCCCTCCTTCAGTCCTCCTGTGGACCTTTGGTTTATGTAGTTAAAGCTAAGCTCTTCCACTATTCAGGCCTTTCTGCTCCAACACACAGTACCACGACTGACACTCAGGGCATCTACTCACACACACTTTTGTGAACCTCTAAGACCAGGGTGATGTACGTTTCCTGCTCCTAAAAAGTCAGACAATGGGCTCATTCCCACCTCTGCACACCCTCAGAACTGAAATTGTTATGATAATGAATAAGGTTTGGGAGAGCCGGTAGAGTGGGTACGAAAGCGGTTCGTTGTCGAGGGGAGGGGTTGTCCGTAGGTGTTTGGGTCACATATGCGCACCAAGCTCTGGGCGTGGTTTCCAAACAGCTGGCCCCTGGGTGACAGGACTCCACAGTGGCCCAAAAGAATTAGGCCCTATGAGCACTGTTCCTTAAATGAGTCTGATTTCCCCCCAAGGATTAGATTTGTATTTGTATACTTATTTTCATATGTATTTTCTCTCATGCAGCATTTTTCTCTCGAACAGCTCTGGAATTGCTGTGAATCTACGGTCTGTCATGACATTAAAGCACATTTCAACCTCATGTGAGCTGAATCAGTCAGAAAAAACAGATGTAACAATCAGCAATACTGACAAAGTTTGTTTTCATTTATAGTGTTTTTGACCATTTCTGTACAGCAGTAAGTATGTAATGCTAAAAATTCAAGTATGGACCAACATGCTGTTCCAGTTTAGCGTTTTCTACTAAACATCAGTGCTCACTCAGTAAAGGTAGTGAGAATATGCTTTTTTATTGTCAAAGACTCAATGTGTTTCTATTCGGTCATTAAGGCAGGAGGCCATTCTTTCTTTGATACCAGCATGAAAGATTTTACATATTCAAACACTGATGATAATAATATGCTCATATATTATAACAAGAAAACGTAAAGTCTTTCATGCCGGTATCAAAGAAAGAAAGGCCTCTTGCTTCATTGTTTGAATTCATGTACTGTGAAGTCTGTACATGAATTCAAAGAATGGTAACTGCCCCCGAAATCTGAGGGTCATTTGGTTTTATATAAATCCTCACTCATAAATTTGCAGAAATGTATCATATCTCCTCACTGTCCATTTATTAAATTATTTTACTACATCATTTGAACAAAGCAACCACTCTTTGTCTTGTGAGAAACCCCAAGATAAAGGAACAAATAGAAACCCCTCTTATAAAGTTACCACTTTGGAAAGCTGTTTTTTTTTAAACAGCTTTTTAGGGGAAAAATGGTTTGACTCGTGGCAGTTTTTTTTCAAACCATTTTACTGTCACAAAAAGTCCAAAGTCCTAAAGGACTCCATGCACCCTAGTTAGGCATCCCAAAATATCACAAGGAAGACGGTTTCAATTCATTTAAGAGTGAAAAATAAAAGGCTAGTAGAACATATGGAAAAAATGCTTGTAATATATTGTAATGAGGGAGTGTAGCTCTGTTTTGGAGGCCGGCGTGCCCCCGTCACCCTGGGTCCACATTGCGTGGGTGGAGAGTGCAGGAAGATGGATGGCCAAGCCCCCAGTGCGTGATGGGTATTGCCCATGTCATCACCAAGAAACAAAGACATAAAGCAGCAGGATGGATTGCATGGGGGTGTTGATCATTAAGTGTAAAATCGACACCGGCCCACAAAAAAATCAAGATTGCTGCTCTAATGTTTTGCAGCTCCTTCTTTGTGTCATTCTTTTTTTCCCATCATCCCACCAGTTTCTGTTTGCAGCCTGATGGACTCGCCCCTTTTGCTTGGTTTCTCTCATCATTTACTGGTTATAGATTTGGTGTGAGAGTTGATGATTCCTCTTTCTGCTCAAAAGACAAAGCAAAACAGAATCCTGTCTGATCATTATTACTCTCAGTGCTGTGGACTGATTCGCCTGTTATATTAGTTTGCATGTGCCGAAGTGTCTTTCACCAGTTGGCACAGGCAAAGCAGTTACTCTTAGTGCTGCAGCTGCAGAATCTACACCTTTGCAAATGAACGGAAATGATCAGAACCAGTCATTCAGTCAGAATTGCAGCATTATGAGTTTTCTATTGAACAACTGGAAAAAAACATTACTTTTACTAACGACTTCTTACTCACTTTGGAGCAATTGCATTTTACTCCAGACCTATAGTAAATTAAAAAGTGGAGAACCACGGGTATCTATTACATATTACATTACTTTGTCTTCTGAGGTTTGATGAGTCAGGCAGATAAAATTATGATTCAATCATTTTGATTCAGCTTTTTAAAATCTGTGCTACACTGGATTCATTAAACATGATTACTATACTCAATTTCTAATGAAACCTGAGACTGGTCTGTGTTCTTTAGGCACTGACAATATTCATGATAAGCTCACTAAAACACGGTATCACAGTATAATGTTGCCCCCATCCCTAACTGACTTAAATATTAAACAATTTGCTTATACTAACTAGATAATAATCTATCTATCTATCT
>JBBPDE010000001.1:22994493-23005314 GCA_037974605.1 Nannopetersius ansorgii
ACAGATCCGATCTGTGTCACATACGAGCACAAAATCGGAATTGGGTCACATTTAACTGACAGTGTAAACGAGGCCATAGAGTCAGATTTATATCTGCTCAAGCACTCAGCACATGCACACCTGCTAAACACAGCCTCAGTCTCAGTATGAGTCTGAGTAAAATATCCCACAGGGGGTTACCAGTGTTTGTTTGAAGATCTTACATGGTTGCTTCTCTATTGACTTGCCTCCTAATCCCCAACACATTTACCACATCACATTGGTCAAAACTGCAGTACCTCCTCACTCTAATGTATTTATTTGTGTGTTGAAACATCAACACATAGGCCAACAATGAGCAGTTAAAGCACGATCTTTATTTCCTAATGAAGCTTTTACATGCCATCTTTTCATGATCATACGCTGATTATCTGCCCTTGATCTTTCAGTTACTTTCCGCTAGATGTCTCGATGCTCTGCTCTGCTGCACCATTACTGTCTGAGTCTCGCCCTTAATTGAACGCTGCAGTTTTTGTGCCATCTGGTGGTAACAAGAACGACTGATACACCCTCTCTACAAAAACAGGTACACTACGTGGACAAAAGTATTGGGACCTCTAACCATGACATCAACAGTAACTTTTTTTTTTTTAATAACAGTAACTTTAATAAAACACCCAACACAGTTGTACATATAGTGTATTCTTCTCCAGAACCCTCTCTTATGTTTTGGCAGGGATGCTTTTTTAGAATGCTTTAGACTGCACTGCTCTGCGTGAGAATACATTTTCTACCGCTTATTTTTATTTCTGAAACCATAGAAAAAAGTAAACATTGCTAATTTTAGATCCACACCACTCCCTCATATGCAGTAGAATTACAAATGCAAATGTAGTGTAAAATCTAACGCTGTTAGGATAAACCACGGGGGATGAAATTAACCGCAGTAATTAAAGAGTAGCTTTATCCCTGACGCATGCGTACTAACAGTTGTCTGTTTAATGGAGCCGATAGACCGGATCGGTTCTGTCTGCCCCCCTCAGGCTGTTGGCAGCACTGCAAGAGATTCAAGATTGTCACCTACATTGCAGTGACAAAAATTTTGGGACACACCTGGTTTTCAGGGTTTGGCCTAGATCCCTCACTTCCACGGAAGGGCGTCCAACTTTGTAGAAACAGTTTGGGAAATGCACTTTCTATTCCAGCATGACTGTAGCCCAGGGCACAAAGCAAGGTCAATAAAGACATGGTTGGAATTTGGAGTGGAAGAACTTGACTGGCCCACACAAAGCCCTGGCCTCAACCACATCCGACAAATTTGGGATGAACTGGAATAGAGATTACGAGCCAGGCCTTCTCGTCCAACATCAGTGCTCTAAAGTTTAAATGGGCGCAAATTCCCACAGAGGCAGGTGAGTTACAGTGAGATAGAGTTCGGGTGGAGTTATGATGAGCAGTTAAAAGTTGTACTGGAGTATTGTAGTCTGAAGAATCTTATAGTTCCGCTTAAATCGGAAAATATGAAAAAAAAATGTTTTAAACAATTAACAAAATAAAACCGTCTTATCCTGCGTCACGCATGGGCGTTCCCTTTCTAAGACCATCTCACCTTCTCGGCTTTCTTCATTTCAGACCCTGAACTTCCTCTGAAAGGTAAACAAATGGAAGGCCGAATACCAAGCTGTCAAACTACCCAAAATGTAACCCGAAAGCGGGCACTGAAAGGACCGAAATGCCTAGACAGAAACGCAAATACAACGTTCGCTTTCCACCCGTGAGTAACGCAGACATTTATAGATTCTGAGAGTGTCTGTTTGTAACCTAACCTTTCCAATCTCCACCAGGGTCGCATCAAGAAGATCATGCAGAAAGATACAGAGGTGGGAAGAATGGCCACTGCAGTTCCAGTTATCATCTGTATCCTTTAAGAACATTATCTGTTGCTGAGGGTCATGATTGAGCTCCAAAAGGGCTGTGACCTGATGCTGAAGAAATAACAAGAGTGTGCACAGTTGGGTTCCATTACTTTAAACTTAGCCAAAGCTTTGGAACTGTTCTTGGTATCACTCCTCACCAAGACCAGCTTAATCACCCATTCAAAGAACAGCAGGGTCATGTCTGTAAACCACATGTAAGTTTCTTTAAAAAAATCCTTTTCATTTATTAATGCAAGCAGTTAATGGAGTGTTTAATCAGTACCTCCTTTGTCTGCATTCTTGAATGGTCACTGCAGGAAGCAGTGCATTGAGTCTGAGAAGCTGTTTGACTTCCTGAAGGACCTTGCAGAACAGGCCTGTGGCGTGCCGACGCCTAAAGAGGCTAAAACCAAGGGGAAATGTCCACGGCACAGGTACAGAACCACACTGCAGTGTCGGTCATCGCTTGTGTCATTTCACATATTGTCCCTATAGATACACGCTTTGTTCCTACCGTCTAAACAATACAGACAAAAGTATTGGGACCCCTGACCATTACATCACCAATTACTTTAATGACATTGCATTTATATCCATAGATTTTAATATGGAGTTGGTCCCCTGTTCGCAGCTATAACAGCTTCCACTCTTCTTCAAAGGCTTTCCACAAGATTGTGGAGTTTCTGTGGGAATCTTTGCCCATTCATTCTGTAGGGTATTAATGAGGTCAGACACAGATGTTGGATGAGAAGGCGTGGCTTACAATCTCTGTTCCAGTTCATCCTGCTGCCTGAATGCAATAATTAAGAGTAATGTCCCAATACTTTTATCCAGATAGAGTTCCTAACACCATTGATAAAATGTATATACTGTGTACTTCTCTTAATCCTAACAGTGTCCTGATTTTGGCATAACATATGCAATTCTTGCTATTATACATCAGATCCAGCCATAAAATTTCAAAACATTTACAGAATTTGAATTCTGACTTCTGAATTTCCTTTTATAGAAGAAAGTGGCATAACGTGTCAATCAAACCTAAGTCACCTGAGAAAGCGGAGCTGCCCAAGAGGACCATCACTGAGCAAGCAGTCCACAGTGAATCATCTAGTGTAGGAAACCCCTTGATAATGTTCATTACGAACAAATCTGTTCCTCTAATGCCATGTGATGTTTGTTGTCATGGTCTAATTTTCCACAGGGCAAAACTGTGGATTTAATTACTCTGCCACTGGGTTCTCTCCATTGAAAATCAGTGACTGTGGAGGAGAATGGTCTGTTTTGCCAATTTTGTGAAGGGTGCATGTTTTCTCTGTTTGATCAGGAGTCGGAACTCGTCATCTGTTTGGAGACCCCGTCGCCTTAATGACAGCTGGAACAGTGAGTCTCATTCATTCAGTTTGTGTGTGCTTGTTAAATAAGGATCTTTTTTCCAAATATTGCATAACAAATGGGAGCTTGAAGAATTCCTAATTTATGTTTTTATCATGTTGGCGTGATATATTGACAGTGTTATTTTTATTCTCATAGCGATGTCTGTAACTCCTACTATCCTACTCCTGACTGAAAACTGCAGCAATATTTATGAAGATCCAACAAAAGTTTTTCTTTTAATATTTCCCAGAGAAACTGTTTTAATTTGTGTATTTGTTTTTGGCAAAGAGGCAGAAGTAAATTGTGGAGAAATCGAAACTAAAATGCCCCAACTGCTTAAAAAAACTTGATATTGAAACAAAGTGTTATTAGTAAAGAGTAAATGGGAACAACTTGATGTTGATGTCTTTAGTCTAAAGTTTTTTATTCCTGTATATTGAAAAAAGGACTTTGTGTTTATTTAGAGGGAGATGTTTTCTTTTTTGTGTTGGATTCATATATGTTGTATTGGTCACAGTTTAAGAGTTAGCCAAACACCAATTTTACGCAGTGGGTTAGGTAAATTCAGCAGATATGATTATATATGAACACTTCTCCTCACTTTCCATTAATCACTTTTGAGTATTTATTCAGGGTCACAAAAGATGTAGATCAGTTAAGATGCAGAGTTGAAGAGGGTGGATGTATTTTAAAGCTGCATATGTCATATGTAATGTTTTAAAATTTCCTGTAATGAAGTTATGTCGATGTTGTATGACTTTGTAGACTTGCAGGTTCTGCTCTTAGCTAATGTTAAATGATAAAACATGTACACTATACATTATATATATGAATACACAAATACATTCCATAATTGTGTGGAATGCATGTGTATGTATATATAGATATACACACACCGTTTTATATACACACACACGTTAAAACAGGTTTAACACTGGGGACTAAAAATAAAATCATATGTTTTGAAGATGACGCAAGGGCAATTTTATTTTAAGGAAGTGAATGCAACAGTTTCACTTGTTTACAAATTGTGATGCCGAGGTAAAATAAATAAATCATTTATATAAATCCAAAGCATGACCTCTTTTCAAACCTATTTTTAATACGACAAAGTGAGTCTGTGAAATTATTTGTCTCTGTTTTGATGAGTAAGCCGTCTTGAGGAATGATGAACGTATTTCCTTTGAGTGACACCTTGAGAGCCATTGAAATGCAGGGAAAAAATAATGTACAAAACCGAGTGGAGAAATTAATACAGTACTCGAAGACTCAGGTGAAGACAAAAGCAAAGTCATATGAAGCAATGCCCACTTGTGCCTCTTGACACAAATCTCAATGCAGCCTGTTCAACACAAAAGACCAATGAGGGTGTTTTAAGCTTTTCATCTTTTCAAGAATTAAAGTAGCAATAAATCATAATTATTATGAAAATATCATTTGCCATCATGATGTTCACAAACATACAGAAACAAAGCCTTCCCTGCAAGTTTAAAAACTGATGTTTGAATTTTCTTCTATTTATTCTTCTTTTCTCAATCCCCCATGACATCCAAAGGTCTTTGCCATAGATCATTTCGAGGAAAAAAAAAAGCCATAACTTATCAAAAAAAAAAAAAAAAAGCTCAGTCCAAAAGGCACCATTCAACGCTGCACCTCTCCAGGCCAGGTTAGAGTGCCAAATGGAGAATATTACCATGCTACAATAAAAAAAGTTTCCTTTATTACACACAGATTCAGACAATGAATGAATGAGCTTCCCTATAAGCCTCTCTATAATTCATACTTTTTCAGCTGTTTGGATTTTTTTTCTTTGAAAACTTTTTTTTAAAAATCTGGAATGAACATGTAGAAGATGGAGCAATGCTAAGTCTCTTATTCAGTAGAGTCACTTTCCTCTGCTCTCATTTGTACAAGTGGACAAACTGTGGGAACAAGAAATAAAACGGCCAAAAATAGCGCTGGGTGTGATTGGAGCTCAGCAGAGTCGTGCACCAAAACCAAACGTCTGTTTGATGGCCTGACAGTAGTATCTCTGCCAGCCCTCCCGTGTGCGGTCCTCCTCACTCTCAGGAACAGCGCGGCACTCTATCTTCAGGTCTGTCTCGTTGCCTTTGTCTGTGAAAGTCAGGGTCACTGTTGCGTAGTGCTCTACATCCACACACAGAGAAACATCAGAAATAGAAAGGTAAGATGCTAGTCAAATAATGACAGATTTTTATTTTGAAAACCTCAAACTGATAAAAGACAAAGTCAATACTTCAACTAATTACAATGTTTTTATGTGTAAGGTCTCTTACCACATGGCCATGTGTTGTACCTCCATTTCATTACTATCTTCTCTTCAGGAACCTGTAACATACCAGAAAGAGGTTTTCAGTCAAGATCCACACTACCTACTACAAATAATCGTTGAACATTCAGACAAAGTAAAATCCCTATTATGTGTTTTTCAGGTACTGGATAAGGAGACATCTCACCAGCTCCTGAAATTCTCCAAAAACATTCCCATCCAACAGGCGGAACTTGCCACCTTTTTCGGGCTCTACTACGGCAACAGAGTGGGTAAATGCTTGCACCATCTACACAAATAGAGACACACATAGGAAATTCACTACTGCATCACAAAGACACAGCAATCAGCCAACAAAGAGAAAACATTTTTCTGTATTACAAGATGGGATGAGACTGACCTCCTGGTTGAGGAAGACTCTGTAGAGCTCCTCTGGTGAGGTGAGGAATGTGTCCTTCACTGAAAACTTGCAGGTGGGGATTCTCACTCCTGTGGCAGGGGGAGCAGCTGTGCTGCTGGACCCTATCTGTCCATGTAAATTATACATTTACACATTATAAATCTAAACGTGTCAATGTTTCCTTCTAATTCTTGTTTTTTTGTTATTCAGGGGACAAGCATGTGGTGCCAGCAAATGCTGATACCCACCTGAGTTCTGTCCATTTTGACTTTCGACTGAGATGTCTGCTGTTTTGTAACACCATTGGCTGTAGGCAAGATCATACCCTGTGTGAACTCTGTAAGATAACAATTAAAAGGTCAGTGCCAGTACAAATCTTTAGTGCTATATGGTTAAATTGATCTATTAGGCTATATTAATGCAAATCACATTTAAACAGAATAACTTCTGGTTTATGTTTTAGACAGCTAATGGTGTTACATGTTTGGTACCCAAGAAACAGCCACTTTAACAGTCAGATACAATAGTCTATCAGCATAACAACAAAACAAAACACACCTCTGATCAACATAGTAGTAATGCGTATATGGAAAGTAAGGAGTATCTACTGCCTTGATTGCTGGGGGAGAGACCTCCGGTACACAGGTATCCAAATGTGTGAAACCACTAACTCTAACACACTGCTACAACCAGTTAATAAACAGATTGTGGTCCATGGGGGAGGGCCAGAAATGACAAGGACAGTAATATTAATACAGAATTCACACTGTCATTCATTCTGGCTTAAGCTACTGTAGTGGTTCAACTCTGCTACTGCAGTTTGTGGAATTTTCCTTTGCTGATGTGTACCAATAAAATGGCCAGATGTCAAACTTTGCTAGTAGCCTGCAACAAGTTTTGCTTATAATGATTCACATTAAGAGCATGGATATAGTTGTCATATCTCATGGGAGCGTACTGAAGTATCCATCATGCTAGATGCAGCAGGCTATTTGAGGAAATGAGTCTTACCGGTTTTGAGAAGCTCTACGTAGCTGTTCAGTGCCCAGCGGAATTTTTCAGCCCCCTCTTTCTTCATCAGATCCAGCAATGGGGTTTCAGGTTCATCTTTGCAAAGGCTTACACTGATCTGTTCACCCCACCCCAGAAGCAAAAGTCAATGGATTAAAACGTGTTAGAATTAAGTGCATGAGGAACATATTACCAAAAACTGTTTGTTGGTAATATAATTTGGACCTTTAAAATAAAAAAAAGTTTCAAGTAATCTATAGTTTAGACTGTAATACGAACAGAGCGTGTGTCGAACCACACACACTTCTACTTTCCAAAGATTACTGCTTCAATTTTGCAGAAACTTATTTTTCAATTAAACTGAAAAATCAAGTGGCTGGGTGCAAAAAAAGCTTTATTCTAGAGATGCAGGATTGGACACAATTATGATATGAGTCTAGCATTGTATTAGATTACTACTAAGATCATGTTTGGCTATAAAAGGTGTAAAACTGAAAAGAAAAATGTAGGTTTCTTGTCATTTTTTTGTATTAAATTAAAAGGCCACAAACTGATTTTAGACAACAGAAATGGAAATCCCATTTAAAATCCCAGTGATCACAGCATCTGTTTAGTGTACACTGTGGTGGTCAGCTGAGTGAATAAACAAGGTACATGCCAGATAGAAAGATAAACCAGTCTGCTAGATCAATAGTGCTCAGTTATGTTTGCTAGTTGTCATTAGCTTTTGCTGTCTACCTTTTCTTTATCTGTTTCTGAGGGTTTTTTTTAACTTGTAAATAGATAACACAGGAAGCTAGCTTGGGACTGCCAAGTTTACATCAAAATAGGGCATATCTGGCAAAATACATCAAACACTATAATCAGTCACAGAACAAGCTTTGTAAGTTCCATAGGGAAAGCTAACATTAATTTTGCCAGAGAACTGAACAACAATTAAGCCAAATGTGTCTCAATTTATAAAAAAAAAACCCTGTTTTGAGCAGAATATAGACTTTTATCAACTCAGGAAAACAACTAATAATAAATACTAAATCGTTTGAAAATTGAATGATTCGGGGCACAACTTACATCAAGATCTTCCATTTCATTTTCATCTGAAAGGTTTGGAACTTCAATATTACCCTTGTATTTAATCCCTGATGTTGATATTCCTGCAAAAAATTCATAAATAAATAAAAATAAAAAATCAACTTAAAACAACGAGCAACACAAAAATGCATTAATTATGAAGAAACAATAACCTGCAATAGAACAGAAATGTATTATTACTGATTAGTCACCATATGTCAATTATTAATTCAACCAAGATGACCAGAATAACACTATTTCCTAAATTCCTCTCTCTCACCTTTCCACTTGGCCTTCAAGTTCCACTCGTAGAAAAAGATGAGCTTCCCTTTGCGATTGTTAATGGAAGCCTCACCTTCTGCCTTTGAGAGCTCCGTAACCTCACACTTGCCTTCATCATTCTCAACACACAATCCAACCAGTAGATCTTTCAACTTTTCTGAAGACCAGTTTGTGGCATCCCTCTCCGTCCTGCCCAGAAAAGTAAGAAAAATACAGATATCAGTACAAAACACATATACATGACCCATTATGAATTAGCACCACTACACTGTATTGAGTTTCAGCAACAGCACTTGTAATAATACTTGCCTAACACTGAAAAGAATGGAGTGTTATACATGAAAAGTCATTGCTGCCTTTACTGAATGGAGAACATCTGACTGGTGATCAGGTAAAAATCCAATGCTGCTGCAAAATACCCAAAACAGTAAATATGTGACGTATAGGTATTGATACTGTAGCCGTTCACCTCGTGCAACAAAGTAAAGTGTCCCCTTAAAGTCACAAGTGAACACACCACAGCACACATTGTGAACCATGTGAAATTCTTTCTTTGCATTTAACTCAGTTATCAAGGGAAGCGGTGGGTAGCCAGCAAAGGGGCACCCGTGCAACAGTGTGTGGGGATGCTACCTTGCTAAAGAGTAACCTTAGTGGTACCACTAACAGCCATGAGATTCGAATCCATAACCTTCTGATCACAGGGGCAACTCCCTAACGACTGAACACCCCAATATGATATCCACGACTTAATTTATGTTCACGAGAAAACTGTGACAATACACGTATGTTCTAGCAGGTATGAATGATCTGATGCAGTATAGCTTCGAGAATGTTCCTTTATGTTAAGAATGGAGTACAGAAACGCGGTCAGGCTCAGGTTAAGAATAAGTCTTACCACGTTACTACTGGCAACACCTTTATTGTTCATGTCGATACTACGTCGGCCTGTGTTAGAAACAGCTGGCCACAGTGCAGGTTTACAGACCTGAAGCAGCACTGGACGTGACTGTGAGGATGTGATGTCCATGTTGCTGCTAAAAGCTAGGTACCCAACAAGAGAGCTACGGGGCTAAGCTAAACCCAAGTATTTCTTGAATAGCACACCAACAACGAAGTAGGACAACAACACACAGAAAACATGCCTGATGACTGGGTTCCCTAAGTCTCTAGGAGAATATGTTTAACAGACACTATCTTTTAATCTGAATTATTGATGACGGTTGTGGGTGCTGGGATGGCTCCTCACCACGCTAGCGAGGTTCCTCGCCGGCTCCTCTTTATCTTACCAGTGCCAGTTGTTCACATTCGTGGCGTCCGCTCTCTCCTCCACGATCCACCGAGGGTCTCCTTCTCCCCACTTGGCCATGTTTTCAGGTAGAGGAGTCTGGCAGGTCGGTCTAGTGAGAGGAGAGAGTGTGCGTGCGTGTGTGAGAGGGTTCTCTCTCGATACTTCTGGAACCGTGTCTCCAAGCTCCGCACGCAGAAAGTACTGGAAAGAGATTCGCGTGTCACTGCGAAACACTTCCGTACGTGCACCAGAGCTTCAAAAAATCAGTCCGCCCTCTGTTTTCAGTGTAAACTTTTGATTCAAATTTAAATTTGCATTTCATTTTCATCAGTAAAAATATATTTTTACCTTTTTATTGAACATCTGAAAAACAACAATAATGATCATACTATAGTAAAAAATTAGTGTCTAAGACATTACTTACTTCATCTGCCACAAGAAATGTCAGCGATTGGGAGAGATGTTGTACTTTCAGCAGATTGTTGGTCTCAACATGAGATGTAGAGGTCAATTATTGCCCTGTTTAATTAACCAAACAAGTTATCATTTAGAATGATTATTTCCTTCTATTTCTCTCCCTTATTGCTATCTTATCTTGATTTGAGTAGGATTATTCACAAGAGACCTTATGTTGTACGTGTTTATATTCAGTTCAATACACAGGACTCTCAAGTTGACCAAAAACCTGCGCGTGAGATTCTCGGGATGTGCGGCCGAAGTGGGCGTGGGTGGTGGTGGTTCAGTTTGCCGAACGCTGAGCGAGGGGGAGGGGGGTTGTTGCGTGAGTCATTGCGTGAGACTTGAGAGCCCTGTCAATACAATTGTATATATACAGCAGCTTTTCAGAATCCCCTGGTGAGCCAGAGGTGAGGAAAAAGTCCCTAAAGCTGAAAGAAGAAACCTCAGGAGGAAGCAGGGCTCAAAGCAGAAATCTCCTGTGGTCGACCTGGAAAGTAAAAAAAGAGTCCATGTGGAGAAAACTAACAATGAATCCTGCGTATAGAGACTTAATCACTGCTGAACAGTTGACAGTCTATAGCTAACAGAGTGGGTACAGTTAGAGACTGTTTTTGTTGTAGTCAGTATAAGTAAAGTAAAAGGGGCCCCTTGTAATCATGCGTGAACATAGCACAGCACATAGTGTGAACAATGTAAAATTCTCTTTCTGCATTTTACCCAATTACCAAGTGAAACCGTGGGCAGCTCT
>JBBPDE010000001.1:23211624-23227189 GCA_037974605.1 Nannopetersius ansorgii
TCTTCCAGAGCTTTATGTTCAAATGGACATATTTGTGTATGTATGAACACTGTGGATTTATATACAGGTACCCATTGAGTGTCCTTTTTTGGTAGCAGTAGGCATTAACAGTAATAATGCACCAGACACATTTAAAACTTACAAATGTGAAGGGGTTTTGTTTATGTTAGGTTTATAAGAGACATTTACATCTGTTCACTTGGTAGAGGCTTTTATCTCAAGCAGCTTTTATCTCAGTGCAGCCATGACAAGAACCAGCTTCAAAGCAGGTGTTGCACAATTATGTTTCCATTTCAGTAACATTGCAATAGAGGAGGCAAGAGCATACCTGTCAGTCTAGCTCTAATAAAACTGGGAGATGAGCAATGAAAAACCTGTAGAATTAGCTACAAATCACACCTTGTCACCGATTATGTCGATGGAAATCTGAGTTTACTTTGTGCTGAGTGCTGTGCTGTTTTGTACAAGCCTGTTTTCTACCCTGATCAGCCTTTTAGTGATGAATTCCCATTTAGACACATATGAGAGCTGTTTAGCTGTGTTTTGATTTTGCCTGACATTCACATTAGTAGTGTAATTAAGTGCCAGCTCACAAAATCTGCACACTGTGCTAAATTGAGAGGGCCAATAAAACCAAAGTACACAACCTAATAAGTGGCAGACCCCAATAGTGGCTACTTGGCTGTTATTGCAACGACACTGCACAGCACCAGCAGAGAGTTATAAGCTTCCAGATTTAGACTTATGGCCATGAGAGCACAGTAAAGGCAGAAAACCCCAATGAGAACCAGGCAGTTGACAGCTGTGTAAGAAAACCCCCCTCCAATTTCCACAGTAAACTTAATCCTAGATGAGAGGTCATAAATATTGTCATGAAAACGTTTTACCAAATAAAATATTGGATAACATGATTTGGATAATAATAATGAAAATGATATGATAATATGAAAAGATGGGTTTTTTTGGTCATGGTCCTATATTGGGGTACAAAGATGTTCTCATGGTTTTGAAGTCAAAGATGAAACACTAATAAATAATAAAAGACAGTTGCAGAAATTCAGAATGGCTGTGTTACAGGGACTGCTGCTTGGAATTACATCCACTATCAATCTAACAGAAATGAAGCCTGAACTGACATAGTGGCACAGATAGATAATGCTACCTGATGACTTTTTTTTATTCTTGAAGATTAACTTGCTTTGTAGCCTATAATGTTATCGTCGTATGTTCCACACACATCAAACTTGATTAGATGCCATGCCCAAGATTAGAATCATTAATAAACTTTATTGATTCTGTAGGAAACTGCACAGACACACAGAGACACAGACACAAGAAAAATATAATATATAAAATTAAAATAAAACCTCTGTAGAATGCTCTGTACATTATACGCTATGCTATATATGCAAAAATGGTCAGTAAGATAGATGGATATAAATATATATATATACTGAGTAATATACTAGTTAAGACAAAAAGTGATTATTAGACCCATGTGGTACAGTGTGGCCTACAATAAACTTATAATAATACTAAGGTCTCACGGTCTGTGGACACCTTAACTCTGTGACACTGTTGGTTCTCTTTGTGTGAAGAGTTTTGACTCTGTGTTGAGCTGCTAGCGAGCAATGAGGGGTAAGAGAAGATTGTCATGCCTAGATAAAACAGACACCACAAGATCATATCATATAAAACAGCATGTAAATAATAAAATAAAACATTGACTTACCCACTGAAGTTTGTGTAGTGTTAAATAAATCACACACAATTTTAAATAAATGCCCAGTTCAACTAAGGAACTCTGAACTAGATGGAAATTGCTTATATTACGTGGCTGTTGTGCAGCTGTGTTTAGGGATTTAGCCTTCAGGTCCACTAAATATCCTGGGAACGTAGTATACTTTTTGCCCAGAGGGTTATTGCTGTTCCAGGTTGTGATGGCCTGCTGTTTTGAATGCTCCTTTCAAAGTCAAAATATAGTAAACATTTGTTTGGTTTGTACCACTAGTACAGGGTATCATCTGCAAGATCAACTTATTAGTTAATGCTTGTCATGCGGCATCCAGCATATTAAACAGATTTCCTGTTGCGCTTTGTGCTGTTTGCTGCATATCTCCTGCTTATGAAAGCCCCTCATAATCTCTGCTTGTCCCGTTACAGTTGCGCTGTTTGTTTCTCAGCATATTTATGTCTGTCCTTGTCTGCCATTTGTTGAGAGGTTGAATTATATCTGGCAGGTTTTTTCGGCCATCTGCCCCTCCAGCGAAACAGAGGGTTGCAGTCATGGGCCTGTTTCTCATGTACTTCATCAGGCTGTAAGATTAATCTCAGAAAATTCAGAAAATTCCAAACCAAGTACAAAAATGCAATAAACATTACAGGAGAAAACAACAGAAACATATAAAGAAATGAAAGCATACAGTCCAGTTTCTGAGAGCCAAAGACAACACAGACTATCATGAAATATCACAAGATAAGGAATAAACCTTTAATAAGATAAGATCAAATGAGATAAGATAAGACAAGATAAGACAAGATAAGATAAGATAAGATAAGATAAGATAAGATAAGATAAGATGAAATAAGATAAGATGAGATGAGAAACCTTTATTAGTGCCACAAGTGGGAAATTTGCATTGCTACAATAGACTAAAAGTCATACAACACAAGAAGATAAAATAAAAAGTACACTTTACAACTAATACAAAATTATAATTATAGACATTTGTGTATGTATATATAGCCTATGTGTACATGCATATTGTGGAACTATATACACATATATGTATGAGCAGTGTCACACAAGCCAGTCTTGGTTATCTTTAGAAACAATGCAGGTTTTTCCTGAATAAACGAGCAGCAAATCACTGGTGGACAGAATAAGAACATTTTGATAAAAGGAGCCAGAAGTGATTGAGGACATTTTATGCATGTAGTGACCTTTAAGGAACGAAACCGAAAAATCCAGAGAACTTTGCTGGCCAGTATGGGCGGAGGGGAAGTACCACTATGTCATATGAGTTTGATGTGCTTGAAGATTAATTAACTGTTGAGTTTTCCAAGTAAATATGACTGGAGGACAACAGTCTGTCTTTTACTACTAGAACAGAGCTCTGTGAGAAGGCACAGCTGCCACCAGATGTCTGTGCACCTTTGAAGTCCAATTCATGGAAAACAAACAGAGTTCTAAAATTGTTCCCACTGCCATAACACAATACCGGTGTGTGTTACTTGCACACAGTGAGTCTTACAAAGGGCAAGGCAGAGAGCTGGTAATAAAAAAAAAAAACAGAGATGGAAAAGGTCAGAGGGCGAAACGGCTCATAGCACAGGGCCGCCACTGAGTCTATACAAGCAATCTTTTTACTTTGGGCGAAAAAATGACATTTCTGCACTTTTTCAATTCACTCCAGATGCACTTGATCAGTTTCTTTGGTTTAGCACAGGACCTATGAGGCTGACAAACACTGATAGTCAACAGTCACCCAAATCTCTGTAAAATCACCAAAACTTCTCTCAAACTGCTCAAACCACATCCAGCTCTACATTAACCCCCAGAACTCAGAGTGTATTAGTAAAGTCTGATTTCAGTGAAAATAAATGGTGTACAACCCCACCCTCTGTGGACTACCCTGAAAGTTCTCCCGGGTTCAAAGATCTTTTTTGTTTGACATAAAACAAAAGACATTCGTTCATTTTTGTCCTTTACGTTCATTTGCTTGAGACTTAATTTTTAAAACCCCAGTGGTGGTTAATCCCATTATAACACGTTTTAAATTACAATAACTTTGGTCCTATATGACATAGGAACGCCAAACAAAAGTCAGCATGATGTCTGACACCCCGAGTCTCAAATTTGTTGCCATTTGTTGCACTTCCAGGATGGATCTTCTCTGTGTCCTAAAGGTTGAGGTTCCTGGACCACCTTGATGAAGAGCTGGATGTGGGTTAAGCAGTTTTAAGGAGGTTCTGGTGATATTTTAATGGAGACAATTTGGGTGACCATTGACTTCTTGTGCTTGCACACATGTTGCTCCAGTGCTGAACTAAAGAAGGACTCCAAGTGTCTTCCCTGATAGTCTACATCTGGGGGGAAAAAATATGTACATCTGTTTTTATTGCCTCATCATTTGTTTGAGAAAGAAACATTTATGTCCATTGCCCAGAATGAGGTAAACAGTCCATGGTTCTGGTCTTTATCGTGTGATTTCATGCTTTTGCTTGTATTTTCCTGCTGATGGTCTTTTATCTCCACCCAGTACAGAGCACCACCACGCTGGCACGTTTGTGTTCAGGAACATGCTGTATTATGTTCCCAGCTCAGAGTTTAAGTGTTTTCCATGCTCTAACTCACCTGATCCAATAAATGAGGAAAAACTGGACAGGGCGATTCCAGGACCAACGCTGGCACTGCTGTGCAAACCGCACCTCATACCAGCAACAGGAGCTCAGCTCCATACAAAACGAAACTGTTGGCTTTTACAGAGTGGGAGCACAAATGAAATTTCAAGATTTTAAGAATCACAACCATCCCTTAAACCACCAGCATTTCAAAGGTTTTAATATATAAGTGTATATATACGCTTTCAGTATCTAATTCCTGTAGTTCATCAAACCCTCAGACAGTATATGGGAGCAAATACATACAAAGGAACATGTTCTGAATTCAATATGATCTGAAGGGAAATGTACGTAATGCAGAAACGTACTTAGTCAGAATTATTTACAGTGGTGTTGAATGGTTCACTGGTGGTTTATTGTTGTTAATAAATTGGCCATTCTTGCATTGCAGACATTGCAAGCCCTGGTTCCGTTCACTGTAAAAGTGGTGAGCTTGTTAGGTTCTCCAAAATGAACCCTTTCATGTCAAACCTAATTTATCACTATTTTATCCTAGTTCCATGTAAAAACGAGGTTCACTGGTGGTTTTAGTAGTCAAAACAAAACGTATGAATAATTGTAAATGTGTTCTGCATTTCAGAGAGTATTTCACATAAAGAAACAGCAACAGCAATAAATGCTTATGAATATGCAGTCTGCAATATTGTTAACCAGTTCATGGGATTTGCAGGGCATTCTGATGCAAACTAGCCCCTGAAGAAATTTTCTTTTCAGATTTATCACTATTTTATCTTTTTTTTAACTTTTTCTTTATTTATTTTAATCAAACATTCAAACATTCATCGACACCAGACAAATAAAAAATAAGAAGATATAGGGTAAAAAAAAAAAGGGACAGGCCATTGTATCACAAGAGGTATTTGTACATTTTCAATTTTAAAGAGGCTTTTCTACCCACACATTTTTTAAGTTTTGTTATGATAGTTTTGTTACAATAACCCATATTCCTTAGTCAGTCATATAAGTATCGAGTAACACCATTCCACCTCTGTTCAAAGTTGTCCATTTTCATTTGTAAACTCGCAGCCATTCTCTCCATTATAAATACATTTTTCAGTCTTTGTGCCCATTGAGTTACGGACGGTGATTTTGTTTCCTTCCACTATTTTATCATTATCCAATAAAAAAGACTCATCTGTGTCCACTGGTGGTTTTGAAAATTCGCCATATTTGATTTGCACATGTTGCAACCCCTGGTTCCATTCACCACCACTGTAAAAGTGGAGGTGAATGGTGAGAGAGAGTTAGTTTCTGCTAAATGAATTATGTCACATCAAACCCACTCTGTACGACATCACTTTTACATACAACATACATGAGTTTTCCTTTGGTTCTAAAACAGATTTGATGGAGAAAAGGTTAAGAAGTGAGCTTGGCCTGGTCTTTCACATGGATCTACCTCAGATAAGAGCTCAGTCTGGCTGTGTTATCACTCAGACGAGTTCACAGCAGTCTAAAGGAAAGCCAAAGTCAGTGAAGCAGTTTATTTCCAGATAGGATAAAGGAATGTCGGGGTGCTTTGCTAAAAAGCACATTCGGTTTGGTCAAAACACTGAGTTATAAGCAACGTAGCCATAAAGCATCGTCAGAGTCTTATTCTTGTTCATCCGCTGTTGAGAGCAGGGAGCAGGATGCAGGAATTTAAAGCAGATGGAAAATCAGTTGCCTGGACTCAGCACTTTCCAAAAGGTGCGGTACCTAACATTCACTGCCATCACCGCTCTTGCTCAGTCTGCAACTTCTTTCGTGATTTTATTTTATTTTTTTCCGTAACCGAGCCTCAGTTATCTTCCCTGACAACAACCCTGTTGTCAGGAGTTCATTAGCCAAGCTTTGGAAAAGAATGTTCTAATAATGGCTGGCGCAGGGCTGGACAGCACCAGAGACTTTTTACCCCAAAATGGAGCAGATACATACACATCTTAGACTTCTCCCATAAATTCTTGCCACAAATAAAGCATCTCTCATGAGGAAATCAGAGTGTGCCATTGCTTAAACCGCACAGTGCCAGTGTCTGATGTCCTCCACCTGGACACGCCACACAGGGCTATTAACCGTGCATTTGGCAGCCAGATGTTTCAAATTTGCTTGTTGTTGTTGTTGTCGTCGTCTGCAGCTTCTGTTATGTAAAACGTAAGTCTGTAAATCATTTGTACTCTTCCGCCCAAGAAAACTTGACACCTACGCTGTGTTTGGAATGATACACTTAAAAAAGGCTAATACTGTTGTTTTCAAAATGTTTGCTTAATGAAACAGTTAAGAATCAGAGGGGATTGAGGTGAAGTGAAGTGCTCTGTTCTAAAGAAACTTACTGAGTCAGAATCTATTCATGGTGGAGGAGTACATAAGGGATGTTGTGAGGGAAAATAGTGCCCTAAAAAACGTTAGCAGCATTCAATATAAAAACCCATTTGACTCATAGTGTATATCATATATTTCTGTAGGTCCATTGGTGCTTTTGGGTAGTAAAGGGGGTTCTCCACTGACTGGTACCAGCTCGGTTCGGTTCTATTTTGTTCAGTTTGGCATCAGACCTGCAGTTTTCACACTACAACTTGTTGCTATAGCGACCAAACATTGCAGCAGCCCGAGCGCTCTAATCTGAGGTAAACAACCCGGCATTACAATTGTCAGCATGGATGAAATCAGAGGGTTTTTATTTCTTATCCTTGGTTTGTAGCTGTTTGCTACAAAATGGAGATAACTCGTTTACCAGACAAGGCTTCGCATTAGCTAACAACATTAGCATTAGTTAACACAAATGCTAACGTTCAGTCAACAACACCTATGTAACCATAGCGATCACCAATCAGTAACCTCCAATATGTACACGTCATCATTTAGTATAATTTGGTACCAAGAATGATATCGAGTAGAGCTGAACCAAACCAGTCAGTGGAAAACCCCCATACATGTCTGTTTTGAGCCCTGGTCCCATTCACCATCACTATAAAGGAATACGTATTTGTAAGAATCTCTACAATGAACCATTTCACACCAAACTACTATGATCTCAATTATTTGATGATGCATACATTTTGACAATTCGATGTAACTCATCTAAATCACACACTGTGGTTTGCAGTATGGTGAACTGGCCGGAGAGCCATCACTGGAGCAACTGATCGATAAAACATGCCTCACTATTTCTCAAAAGCAGAGTTTGTGCAGTGACGGTTTGAACTGGGAATGTATAGCTGTGCAAGTTTTAGTCCTCTACAGCGTAAAAGACAGTGACCGAATCACTCCTTTAGGAAGAGCCGTGATGTATTCCAGGCAACTATGCGTGTTACAGGGGAGCAGAATTTATAATCACATACATTTATTACTACATATCACTCTAAATCTCACTTCAACTCTCTCAGCACAGGACAACCATAAAGATCCAGACCATAAACATGGGGTCAGCTTTCAGCTGCGTGGACGTCCCAGTACGAACGTGGTAAGATGTGAACGAGGGCAGATAAAGCTTTTTTCGGGGGATGTCTGCAAATGTACAGTTATGAACCCTAATTTAATGGACTTTACGGATGAAAAATGAACACATTCATTTAATAAATGCAGATAAATCATTTCTAAACGAATAAGGCATGCAGGACATTCATGCAAACATGAGAGACAAAGCTCAGGACAGGCAGCATCTGAAGGCTTGGACGCGTGTGAGGCAGCTGGATTACAGTGTGAAGGCTGCAGCAGCTGCGGTTGGAAAGCGGAAGACAGCCTAACGCCAGGCTCATTCCTAGGCACCGGGAGCTGCCAGCCTTTGGCACAAACCCTTACCCACAAGCACCACGGCAGGCCAGCTTGACCTTGTTCTGGTTTTTCTCCTTGCCTTTCGAAATCCTCGATGCTGAGATATCACTGAAAGCCTCGCAATCGTGAAAAATCACGCGTCCTGTATCCGTGACAGTGTTTGAACATGTGTTTGCAGTAAAAAGGGAGGTTTGACATGGCCTGGGGGAGGGGGGTATGAGGGATTCGAGGTCCAACCTTTTCTTTGTCTTTGTATCAAAGAGCTTCTATTAGTCTGCCACCCATGAAGTCCGTATCTCTCCTGTGTAGTCTCTGTGTGACTATGTTATACTACCTACTGTTGCATGATAACAGAGCGCACTTAAGGTAATTATGAAACCCACATCCAGAGCAACTTGAACTCAAAGTCTCTGAAGGCAGAGGAGAGTGTCTTTTAAATGAATAGATGTATTGTATTGTTCTCTATAAATTAAAAATGTGCATTGAGTGGATTCATTCAGCGCTGATCTGTATTCACACATTCTAGTCTCTCTCTGAAAACAGTAGACATGGACATGTGTCTCTGGGGTGCAGGACAGAGTCGAGTCTTGAACCCAGGGGATTAAAGTCTGAATTGAGTCTCAAGTCTCTGGGGTGCGAGTTCATGTGGCATCTAGGGTCTCATCAAGTGATGGGAGCCCGAGACAAGTCTCGTGTGTCTGCATCTCAAGTAGCTGGACTATGAATTTCTGGGGTGCAAGCTGAGTCTCAAGTCAATTGGATTAGAGTTCCAGTTTTACTCTCAAATCTCCGCAGTTTGTCAGGTTTTGAATCTCTGGGATTTGAGTCAAAGTCAGGTCTCGAGTCTCTGGGGTTTGAGTCCAAGTCAAGTCTCGAGTCTCTGGGGTTTGAGTCCAAGTCAGGTCTCGAGTCTCTGGGGTTTGAGTCCAAGTCAGGATTCGAGTCTCTGGGGTTTGAGTCCAAGTCAGGTCTCGAGTCTCTGCGGTTTGAGTCCCAGTCAAGTCCTGAGTCTCTGGGGGTTTTCTGTAATGAAAGGCTCATTATTCGGAGCTGTATCAAACAGGAAACCACTGCAGCAGAGCAGCGTGACCGCAGCGAACAGTAAGGCTGGAAATGAAAGGTTAAGGCTGTCGGTTTTAATTTAATTCATTGTTTGCGCATTTTTCTCCAGCTGAGTCAAGTCACTCAACATGTGACTCAAGTCCAAGTCACTGACTCAAGTCCCCATCTTTGGCAAGAACTGACAAACTATGATTTTGGGATTCTGGGAGCAGACTATTTGAGTCATGTTACACAGTAGTTTACACTGAGTGACTACTATGAAACAAAAGAGCTTCAAATCAATGCGTAAACAGGTAAAGGGGGAGTGATGCAGTATTAAAAATACATCCCCCCGTCATAATAAATCATAATACTGTTCATCATCAACAGCTTTATAAATGAGCTCACTAACCCTACTACACATCACTATCAAACCCAAACCTCCCCATGGGGGAAAGGGGACTCTGGGCCTGACTGAACGACCAGCCGGGCCCCTGCTGGACACATGGCGGACACAAGAGCACCACAAGCGTTTCCTGATGCGCAGAACTGATCACGGCTGCGCGTCCCTGCAGGACTGCTAACCTCATGAATCAGTGTAGTCATCCCTAAGCCCTTATATAAATCAGCCAGGCCCAGGCAGGGGGCACCCTTTTTTCCCCGCAAAACATTTATTTACAGTGACATTTTTACTCGGTATCGTGGACCAGACAGCGTGAAAGATTCGCAGTGTACTTGACCCCAGTCTGGGCTACATAAGCATCGTCCTTTATGTAACTCACTGTAGCTTATGCTTGTCTGCTTTTTATGGGACTGTGTATTTCAGTAGACTAACACGCTTGCGTCATGCGGGGAGAGGTTTTGGCCTGTTTAATGTAAATGATGTAAACCTGGGACATATTAAATGTATTTCACACTAGTAAGAAGAGATCTCTTAAGAGGAAAGAGATTTCAGGACCTATAGATACAATCTGAAAAGCCATTGTGCATTTGATACCCTAAGCGCAAAAACACGCCAGGCGTGGAACGGGCCAAAAACAAATCGTAGACGTTCTGCTTGGCTGCTCACGACAGCGACTACACGGCCTGTGCTTTAACGCTGATTGTTTTTTCGATGATCACATACTCAAGTCGTTCAACATCAGCAGTAATGAAAGAGGGGAAATATGGAGAGGGAAGTAGTTGGGCTCCAGGCTCTGAGACAGATGCTGGCTTTTGATGAAGGGTGAGGGGGGAGAACTGGGGGGGATGTTAGCAGATGGAGATCTCACACTCTAACCCAGCAGTGGGAATCACTAGAGGCCACATAATGGGATCTTATCAAGATCCTTGAGCATAACAGGATTCTTTTGGGATTATTCTGATCAGCAATTAGTATTGCATTGTGACTTGTATTGTGATTCAATACTTATTTACTGAGAATCATGCCCCTGTCTCATTCCTGTTCACATTCTGCCCATATTACTTCACTGGTTTTAATGAAGGACAACAGAATTGTAAAGCAGATCAGACAACATTAACTAATGCTATGTTCACACAGCAGGGTGAGTGGGTCTTAAATCCTAGAGTTGAGTGTTCAGATTGGCCAAATGTGATTTGGGTGATCGGACAACAGACAATAATCTGCTCACATATCCATACTGGTTGCCATAGTATTTCATGTGTACACATTACTGAACTTAAATCTGGTATTTAAAAAAAAAAAATGATGCAGCTAGAAAACACGACATTGGAACTGAATGACCTGTTCATCAAATATGTCAGCTCAGAGGCTTCATAGGCTCTACCATTAATGTTCATAGACAGACTTAAGTACAGTTTTGTACTGAAAGTCACTGTGAAAATTCAGCACCAAGTAAAATAAAATGTCAGTTAAAGCATCAGCATATAATGATTAAGTCATGATAGATGTTGAGGGTACTTGCATGATTTGCACCCAAACAGCAGAGACTTTACATTTCACAAGCAGATTCAGTAGCAAGTGATGCAGCGAGGAAAAGTGACAGTTATTTTTAGTATTTGCTCCTTAACAGTGTAAAAGAAGTGCTCCTGACTAGATGGGCAACCACTGCTTGTATGTAGGAAAATAGTGCAAGTAACTGTGCTGTTAAGTGTTCTTACCAATGCTACTGCTGACTGAGCCCTTGGAAACCCCAGAAAGGGTAAGAATTCTCAGTGCCACCTTGTGGTCTAATGAAACATTGGCTTTCAATATCCTGTCAGTTTACCAGGGATTCTAAAAGTCAAAAACTGAGTGCCTGGAAGATCAGTGATAACGGTGAGCAGCCAGAAGGTTGTGGGTTCAAAATCTAAGATTGACTAGATACTCCTGGCTGGTGCTCAACGCCCACTCCACCCATGCGCCCCACCACTAGCTGACTATGCTGGATACGGTAAAAGTGTTATTAATCTTGACTTTTGGTCCACCATTACTCTTAGATATGCCTCTATTGATAACCGTCTCGGTTTATCTTAGATGTGCCTCTCTTCTAGGGTCGTCCCTCAGCTTTGGAGATCCTTCACGGGGTCTTGTTGGGAGGAACCCAGGCTGTGATGACTTCCAGCTCACAGCGAGCAGAGACTCTGCTAATCAGCATCAGCCCCCGGCCTCATTCCTCTCACTCTCCGGCTGCCAGCTCCCTTCATCGCCCCTTTAAGCAGGACAGACAGATTGCTTATTTGCCTCCTAACACTTCGCTATAAGAGATAGGAACAGGAGCTGATCCCGAATCAGCTGCTAAGCGTTTACAGGAAGTTGTGCAGCGCTTCAGCGACGTCTGTTGCCCATCTTTAGCATTAGTCACCATTAGTCATACACGCTTCCAGGCAGCATCTCGTCAGACACACAGCCGCAGTGTCACAGCACCATAAAACGTCATATGGTGGGCTCTGTAGTCTTTAGGAAGAGGAAAGACCCAAGAGGACACAACAGCCACTAAAGGTCCACAGATCCGTTTGGTTCATCCATCAGCTTGTCAGAGGCAGGCTAGCAGGCCAGCTCTTACAAGCTGCAAGAACATTCACTCTCACGAATCGACTCGTCTGCATATGTTTGCCAGGGTCTGGAGTCCGGCCTAACAGAGCGGTCGCACGGCATGTGAAGTCACTGGCACGAGAAGAACATTGGAGGGACCACATTCTGCCAAACCTGGAGGATTTATTGCCCAACAGGTCCTCTCATCCCACACAGATGATTATCATGTCAAAAAGGCCCATTTGCCCATCAGTCTTCCGATTAGTCAACACCTCCAATCAGGAAATCCGGAACTAGGTTTGGGGAGACAGCCAGACCCTGAGGGTATCCAGCAGGTCCGGCATATTCCACACACACTTCCATACTTCTGCTGCCCAAGCCACTGGAGGAACACACGTAATCCAATCAGGGGTTCAAGTCATTACCAGGACAACACACTCCAGGAGGAATACAATCAGAGACACATTACACACACTTTCATTTCAGGAATATTGGGGTCGTACCTGGCAAGGCTTTGACAAGCTGTGAGGTCTAGAACTGTTTAGTTTCTGAAGGGTACTTTTTATTTGACATTTTTCTCATTTTCTCCCCATGTTAGTCATGTCAGGTGACAGAGGATAGGCAGTTTCTGTGTAATTCAGCATTCAGCAGCCTATTCTATGGTCTACCACCTTGTGGATGAGCTGTTGTTTCTCCTAGACATTTTCATTTCACAACAATAGCACTTACAGCTGACTGGGGAAGATCTAGCCGGACAGAAAGGTTATTAGTTGAGTTTGGGCAAAGGTGGCATTCTGTGACAGTGCCTGAGTGACAGAGCTCTTCAATGTGACCCAAACACAGCTCTGACCTCATCCCCATCCAACACCTTTGGAATGAACTGGAATGGAGATTGTGAACCGGCTCTTCTCGTCCAACATCAGTGTCTGACTTTATAAATGCTCTACAGCCGGGGGGGGTGTGTGGCTACTCCGGTCCGGGAGGGCTGGTGTCCAGCACAGATTGGTGGAAGTTCTACTCAAACACATTCACTAAACCTGTCAATTAACTAATGAGGTGAACCAAGTGTTTCTGAGCACGGACATCACCAAAACGTGCTGGACACCGTCCCCCCAGGGTCCACCCATGCTCTGCAGAATTGCCCACCCCTGCTCCACAGAATGAATGGGCATAAATTCCCACAGAAAGAAGCTGCAAGGGTGAACCAACTCCATATGAAAGTCTATGGATTTGAATGCAATGCCAATAAAGTGTCTCTTGGTGTACAGGTCAAGTGTCCCAATACTTTTATTGATTTAGTCTACATTAGTGACCACATAGTGAGGGGCTTAGTGCTAGTTTGGTTTAAAGATAAGCTTTGCCTTGCCCAGTATTTAATATGAGGACATCTCACTATACACTAGTCTATTGATGGCACAGTTTCAGACAATGGAACTCATAAACTTAGGCTGTATTATGTTTCATGAAGTGCATGAGCAGCCTCCTATTACCTACATTACCAAGGGTTTGGTAGAGCCAGTCTTTTTAGTTGTTTAGTCTTTTTTTTTTTTCATCAGAGGTCCAAGAATAGAAAAAAAGCAAAAAAGCACAAAGTTAAACTGCCTTAGGTTTGCACAAATGAAACCAATATGAAACTGTAACTAGATTATCGACTTCAATGTGTATTCCGTTCTAAATAAATAAGTAAACAAATCAAATTTAATAACAAGGTAAATAAAGTAAACTGTTTATGGAACAGTATAAACAGTTCATGGAGGAATGAAATAAACAAATGTTGGTTATGTAACGAACATTATGGTGGGTACAAAAGGCAGCGCTGCTGGAATCCTGTGAACTGTGGTTGAGGAAGTCCAGTAGAACTGGACATGACTAAATTGAGGAGAAAACTGGGGGGCGGGGGAGGGGTGTTTCTACACAGTTTTTTTTATCCTGGTTACGGCTCTGGGTGGGTGTGTGTGGTGTGTGTGTCCCTGGATCGGTTTGCCATTACTGTAATTAGTTTACTGAGGCTGTTGTCTTGCCTGGTATAGCTAAATCTATGGATCGCACTTGTTTCGGACATGGAGTCTGAGGCCAAATGTGCAGGCATTCCCTTCATAGCATCAGAAACTCTGATCTAGCGATTCAAGTGGAATCGATTTAAGTCGAGGCGCTTGCCAAACGTCAGGTTGCATAACCCAATCCTTCGTATTCCAACAGAAGACAAAACATGAGCCATAATTAAAAAATCATATAATGGATTTACTTGCTAGATCCTAATCTACCAAACTGAGAGCAGGCCTTCTTTTGACGTTTTGACCGGTGCGTGATGCACGAAAGAGCAGAAATGTGGCGTGGCCTCAGCGCTGGCAACTTCAGTGTCAAATCAAAGGATGAATCAGGGCGAGATCACACAAACGGCACCAGCAGTCGAGGGTAAAATGTGGAATTTTTCTGGAAGCACATAAAGTAAGAACTTACAGGGATCAACAAATAACTCGGGTACCTCTGTAGCGAGAGCCAGCAGTGGATTTCGTGGTTTGCTGGTCAGGGGTCTGCTCTTTGCCCACTGCACATTCCTAAGGGGAAACTGAGAGAGGGACCATTATGCAAATAGTCAGAGCCCTGCCAAGGAAGGAGGACCAGAGCCGCTGTGTGCCAAGTGCTCCGAGATGCCTCGGTCTGATCCAGCACGGCTTAACACAACAACAGTGGGGCTGAGGCGAGCGAACCAGTCCGCACATGCACACAGACGCATATACAAAAACACACACAGCATGAATACAGTCCAACATCTACAACAGACTGGTGCACTAGTGCTCTGCATATACACCCAGGTGTTAATGGGCCATTATCACCAAACTGTGACCCTTTCACACCATACCAGAAGGAGAACTTGAAAGTTTTATATTTTCTTTGGTGATGTTACACAAGAAACACAGGCACTTGCCAGTTAGTAATTCTATACACTTTTCTCAATCATTTCAAATGGGCAATTATATGTTATGGACATTTTTCAGCCCAGTATAGCAAACAATTGACATTTCAACAAAGACGTTTTACAAAAACCATTTCCAACCAAATCTAATAAAAAGGTATAATGACTTTAGACACTAGGGGGACTAATGCAGTGGCCTATAAGCCATAAATATTTAGCAAAACATCATGACCTACGCCACAGCTTTCACGTGATCTATCTACACCAGTCCGTTTTCTCTTTAACAGTGTTTCCATCCCAGTTTCGCAGATAAAATGAATTCAATCATTCATTAATGAATTCATTTATCAATCTATCAATCTAGCTATCTATCTATCAATATATCTATCTATCTATCTATCTATCAATCAATATATCTATCTATCTATCTATCAATCAATATATCTATCTCTCTATCTATCTATCTATCTATCTAT
>JBBPDE010000001.1:23273366-23297483 GCA_037974605.1 Nannopetersius ansorgii
AAACAGTCTAGAACCGGCGTTTACTCTCAGAACTCAGAGTGTATCAGTAAACTCGGATTCAGTAAATATAACCGGTGCAGAACAGTCTAGAACCGGTGTTTACTCTCAGAACTCAGTGTATCAGTAAACTCTAATTTCAGTAAATATAACCGGTGTAAAACAGTCTAGACCCGGTGTTTACCCTCAGAACTCAGAGTGTATCAGTAAACTCTGATTCAGTAAATATAACTGGTGTAAAACAGTAACCGGTAAAAACCCACTTGTGGGCGGAGACTATCCAGAAAACGATTAATCAACACCATGTCTTCTTTTCTGCTGCAGCTCCTTCAGTATGACGCTGGCTGTCGGCTGGGCTCTGGAGGCGGAGGTGTGAGTGACATTAAGTGTCATCCCTTCTTTAACTCGGTTCCATGGCACACACTGGGCAGTTAATGGGCGTGTGACCTCCAGCACATATCAGAGTACCTGCACTCCTTCAAACTATGGGAGACTGTTGGATCAACTCAACCCAAAGGTTCATGAGAAGGATTCCCTCATGACTGCATCTCTGCTGCCCCCTGGTGGTGAACCACAGATAGAGCATCAGTATTCCTCTCTAATTACTCAGACCCGTTTGCAAGGTACACCTCCCTTGTATCTGCGTATTGACTTTGTGCGGATTGAGGTATTGACTGTAGCTCCTCTCCATCGGAAAAGGATCACGACAGGAACAACACTGACCAGATATTGTCTGAATGATGGACCATTCCCAGCACAGCAGTGTTTTATGCTGATACAAGTATTAGTTAATTTTCCTGTACACTCTTACAGGCCACTTTGTTAGCCAATCCTACTTTGTAGGGTCACCTTAATGTCTTCATCCAAGAATGGAAAAGGATCACCACTAGACCACCACTGACCAGATATTGTCTGAATGGTGGGCCATTCTCAGCCCAGTAGTGGAACTAACATGGCATAGTAGTGTTTTACAAGTGAGAGTGTATGCATACTCCTATAGGCTACTTTATTAGACACACCTACCTTGGTTCACCTTTTCTCCCCCAGTGCAAAGTGTTAGTCATCAGTGGTCAGTTTCTGGCCACAGTTGGCTGAAGACAGCAGTGCAATGACTTCAGGTGCTGGGACCTTCACAGCCTGAAATAGTCATAGCAGCACCACAAACACATTAACATTCATGCCATTTAGCAGACGTTCTTCCCTAACTACAGGGGACAGTCTCCCTGGAGCAACTTAGGGTTAAGGGTCTTGCTCAGGAACCCAGTGGTGGCACACTGAAGTTAGGATTCAAACCCATGACCTCTTGGTCCAGAGGCAACTATCCTACCCACAAGGCCACACCACCACCAATGCCACTGCTGTGCTGAGAACAGTCCGGCACCTAAATATCTGTTCTGCTGTGGTCCAGTAGAGGTGCCTTAACATGTGTGGTCAAGGTTGGGGGGAGGGGGTGATGAATTATGCAGCAGCAGATTGGCTACAGTCAGTAACGGTAAACCTGTAAAGTGCATTTTGCAGGAAGGTGTTCTGGATATAGCACCTACCCAAGTGCAGGTCCATCAGCCACTGGATTTTTGAATAAATCGGACATTTCTATCACATCCTCGGTCAGATTCTGTGGTCATTAACAGAACTAACTGAAATCCAGGCTACCTTACAGTAAAGTATTATGTTTTCCAAACAGAAGAATTAAAGCCAGTACAGCTTTTTACAAATTTTACTGATGAAAAAACTTACTGACGAAATCTCATCGTTCTTCCATTACACAAATAAAAGGAAAAGAAGCCCTTTGATTGGTCTGTCAGTGTCTAAAATAATACCTACCTCAAATTAAGTGTAGTATTTCTGCAGGTATGGATGCATGGGAATGAGGTGTTAGGACAAAGCCAGTATTCTGAAATATTAACATTCAGAAAATTTAGAAATTGGGACTGCATTTATCTGAATGGAAATGTTTATTTATGCTATAAAAATGAATAAAACGCATGTTTTAGCAAAGCTTTCCAGTGATTTGCTCTTCCAGTGTACTAGAAATACATATTGGTTTGAAATAACAGAAATTTCATCATAAATCTTGCATCTATCTATGTCAACAATGCCAAAAAATTATTATAAATCTGTATCTGTAAATGTTTGGGGGGTTTAAAGCTAAAATCAGACCAGACTGGAGCTGCTTGATAATTTTAATGTAAATTTTGCGAACGGACCCGTTCACCTTTTGTCACAATCTGATGCAGAAGAGAGGAAGTCATTTCGACTTGCTTGATGCAGAGATGGAAAACCCTCTCTAAGGTCGAGCTTGTGTGCGTCTCTGAGCCTGAGAATAAAGGCACTGATATCACCACAAGACCCCATCAGCAGCCGTTCAGAATATTTGCACAGCTACCGCATCCTGTCTTGTCACTTAAGTCACAGATGTGACTCTGGCCTGATGACTTTAGGGGCGTTTACTTTAAAGCACAGCAGACTTACCCACAGCGTGCATGTATTTTTAACCACGCGGCTTCAGGTCTGCCCGGCCTAATACAAGAATCCAAAAAATAAAATAAAAAAAAAAACAGTAATGCGGACGATACACTGCTGGATTACACAAATTTATATTCACCTGCATCTGTTCGTGTCGAGTGCAGAATAAGTAAAATAAGTAAGTCCTCAGGGCTAAGCATCACAAGACGAGAGAAATATTTTCTTCAATTTATTGTTTAAAAGCTCATTTCCACCTTAAATACTCGTTTCTTTAAGCGGCATAGACAGAATCTGTTCCCAATGACTGATCTCGAACAGATTTAAGGGACATACCATGAGTTTCATGTATGTACCAAATTGTGTACAAAAAAAAGGTCTTGGACACAGAACATAGTGTTTCTGGGTTGCTGTTCATCTGATGAATTACAACTTCAATATTCTTTACACAGAATATGAAACATACGACATACTGCATACTACTGTGCTTGCTTTGCCGTTCAGAGAACCAGTAATTGGACAGTTTAAGTTACTTAATTACATGTAAAACGACTGTAATACTCATACAATTGTACACAATTGTATAGGTGTTACACCTGTTAAACATTTAATTACATTTTTTTTTAAAAATGGCAAAAGCATTTCTGAACTTTTTTAAAGCCTTTCTGCTAAGAAAAAAAAAATCCCAGCTGAGAACTTTATACAATAAGATCCTTTTATCATTCTAACTCATGCAGTTTTCAATGGTAGTTTCCCTCTCCTGCTCCTTCCGAATAGTAAAGTGTCCTTTCCCTAGTTAACCAACATAGTAAATCAAATGCAGTGAGGAATATCGGGGGAGACAGTAACCACTGTGTGAGATGAGGACTCGTTTTGCATTCTGAGGAAGTCAGCCATTGGTGTGCGTTTCTTTAAAAATGACACCCTCACATGTCCAGGAGGAGCACCCTGGGGTCCTCTACCACAGCCTTGATCTTACGAAGGAAGGTGACCGCCTCTCTGCCGTCAATCAGACGATGGTCGTATGTCAGGGCCACGTACATCATGGGCCTGATCTCAACCTGAGAATGGAGAGAGGGGCGGAGCCACATAGTGAGGCACGGATGGAAGAAGAGTCAAGAAGTAGAAAAACGAAGAAGTCGAGCTCTTTACTGACCTTGCCCCCGACAGCCACCGGCCTGTCAAAGATTCCATGCATGCCCAGAATGGCGGACTGGGGTGGATTAATGATGGGTGTACCAAACATGGAGCCAAACACTCCGCCGTTACTGATGGTGAACGTGCCGCCGTCCATGTCCTCCACTGCCAGCTCATTCTTACGAGCCTGCACAAAACAAGGCATTCGGTTAACCCCATTATAAAACCCTGTATCTTGATTGAACGTGCCACATTTAAAGAGATGAGACAGCAAATGTTAACTGAATTCTGAAGCGAAAACTGAACATATGCCTGGCAACTACAATGTAAGCCCTACTTGGGAGAAATACCATTTATTGTTATTTATATAGTGAAAGGGGAGCTACGCAATCCGGGGATTGTGCTACACAACCGTAGGCACTTTGTGTCACATGCAGAAAAACGATTCACAATTCATCTGTTGACCTTTCTCTGGCTGCAGCACTACTGATGGAAGGTATTAAGAATATGACACTCTGTTCTAGGACGCCAAAGCGCTCTATCTGAGGAATAACCACTTGTTTTTCAGAAGCTACGTGGTCGGCGTCCCCCCACCCTTCACTTAACATCTGCTTAGCCCAAAATATAACCGCCTTTGATTTAGGTCATATCACTAATTTATCTAAAAAAGGCTTCTGGTTAGTTGCCCCATTTACAAGATACCGTTAGTTAGTTCGCTCTCTACTTGTGCGCCCAAAGCATTTGCAACCAAGTCCAAGCTGATGGTGCGGAGTGCATTAGAAGCATGAAAGCTCGAAAACGGGCCAATGTCATTAACCATGAGATACGATGTGTGACGCACATACAAGAAAGATTCCTACCTTTTCTCCAAGCTCATTAATGGCCTTTTCAATGTCAGTGAAGTTCATTCCTTCCACTCCTCTAACTACTGGTACCACTAGTCCCTGTGGAGGTAGATGAGAAAGTTCTTCATGAGTGAATATAAACATGGGTCATGGTCCACACGAGAGTAATACTTCATGTGTTGCTACCCTAAACAGTCCTACCGCGTTGAGGGTCCTGGGTGTCTTTTGTTCTTAAGTAGTTATGATGCATTACCCAAGAAATACAGCACATTAAGTTTGACTCACCAGAGTAAGATTGCCATTTTGACTAAATGCATTTATTCACTTGACTCATGTCATTAGATGGTGCACAACGTGTTGTGACAATCTGTTGCTAAGAGGAACAGACAAACTCAAGGAAGTACCTTTGGCGTTGCTACTGCCACACTGATGTCCACATAATCCCGGTAAACAATCTCTTTGGTTGTGTCATCAATAACTGAACACACAAAGGGAAAAATGTAAATGGTTAAACACAAGCACTTTTAAACCCCTTACACCATATGGGGCCTCAGTCAGATCACTAATGAGATTTATTGATGTTACTGAACAGTTTTTAACAATTCATACAACTATAAATCATGAAGCACATGATTTCAAAGAACCAAGTTATGAACATTAGTCCATTATTTCTTAAGTTTCCCAGCAGGCATTGCTAGATGCCATTTAGCAATACAACTTTAGGTTTATATATATATAAAATAAATAATCAAGCTAAACTAAGAACTCTGTTCAAGTTGTCTATCGTTGTATTCAAAAGTGAAATATTAGACACAGCTTGTGAGTACAGAACTGCTGGCCTTTTCAGATGCTGTACACACTGGCTTCGATAAAACCAGGTTCAGTGTGGGTGCCTATGTAGGCCAGGCTTCTGCGGTTCAGAAGGAAGCAGCGGGGGAAAGGTAGTCTGTAAATCGTGATCTTAGACTCGAAATGCACGACCACAATAACCACGTATACTTGCTAGTAGTTGATTTTGAAGTGGTGACATTAAAAACACGACCAAGCCGGGGCTGGAGCACGTACCGGCATTGACTGCCGGCTGATCTACCAGAGCGTAGGCAGCCGCTTTCACGAAGGCAGACATAAAGCCCAGTTTGATGCCGTGCTTCTTCAGGAAAGCATCTTTGTAGACCTTCCTCATCTCTGTGATGTTGCTGCAGTCAGGGGACAAAGAGGACAAAATTAACATGGAAGGCAAGCAACAGAAGTCTGCAGCAAAGAGGCACATTCAATAGCTAAAGCAGAACTTACATTTATTAGCATTAAACTGGAACATTGTCAGAAAATGAGCTCTTTTGATAAATAGTTCCCATGGTTGCTACTGACAGTGATGCAAAAAATTTCCTGCAGAGGCAACAACCTTGAAGTCCTACACCAGGGATGTTACTGACAGTAGTCTGAGTGTATGATAAAAATGGGGCACTTGCCCAGCTCTTTTTAATTGTCTGTTTTCCTGTCTCTAACTCCGCTTAGGCTCTAGGGTTTCTCCGCTAACGGAATTAGCACCGTCCCAAGACACACACTCTCCGAGAAAGGAGAGAAGACGAGATAAAAATCTTCACTCTCCAAACCTCTCAAATCTTATTGGCCTGTCATAAAAGCCCATAACACTGCAGGCTGCCCGCTCTCTGAGGGCCGCTCTCGAGGGAGAGCTGGGCAGATGCTCTTGGCCCCTGACCGGCCGTGCTCCTTCGTCTCCAGACTAACCCTGGCCTGCGGAGTCTTCCTCCATCCCATCAATGCCAACTAGATTTGCGCGAGTACGAAACCCCTGAGCAGCCGAAAGCCGACACCACCATTTGCGCCGGGAGAAATCCTCAAAGTGTCATCTTCTGGAGTGAGGGAGGGGCTCTGAGGACATTAACGTTTCCTTGTAAATTAATAAACCGTGTTTTACCCAAATCTTATCTTTGTTTTTACCGACATTAGGACCAAATATTTACATTCCATGCTTTAAGTGGGCATTGGGTTTCAAAAAGCTCTTCCTGTAGGGCAGATTCCAATCTATAACCATTTGTGTTAGCATTGCTGAGGTTCTAATCACATTTGGGCAACGAGCGGGATTTTCACTGCACTGTTACAAGACTTCTTTCCATATTATTGACCAGAACTCCATCCGTGACTCAGAGAGCGTCTTTTAAGAGAGATCTATTGTTCTGCGCTGGCAAAAACCAATAATTGTCCTTTCAGGCAGGAAAAATAAATAAATAAAGACAGATACTGGTAGTGAATCTGACCTCATGTCCACCTCGTTGAAAGTTGTCAGCATGGCACAGGTGTTCTGGGCTTCCTTTAGCCTTTGGGCAATCCGCAACCTCATGCGGTTCATTTTAACCTGCAGAAAATACAAAACATCGGAATCGGCAAAATTACATTAGAATCACATTTTCTTGCTCTAAAATTAAGAGCAGCTCTATATACAGGGCAACACATACGTTTATTTAGGTTGTTTTTGCAGACACTCTGTGGAGATCTACACTGAACTACCCGGCCACTTTACATGCATTTCTTTATGACCTGAGGTGATACGCAACACACTCATACAGAGAGATCACGTAAGTCACAGTTTTTAGAATACTTATATGTGTACATTAAATTCATGTAAATTTTGCAGAACATAGATTTGATACTGTGTCCAGCTGTACCTTTGCTGCTGCTTTACAATCATCAGTGGGTGCGTTAAAGAAAGATCCATAAATGCTACATGCTGTCTTACCCTGTGCTCTGACCTGGCCCCCTTGACTCCAGCGTCTGAAGGTGCAGCAGCAGGAGCTGCAGTCGGTTTGATGGCTGAAACTGTTGAATAATGAAAGCATATGAAGCTGAATTACATTACTGCAACACTGAATCTTGGTATTGTGTCCATTTTTTTAATCATTTAAGTTGTTAAAAATCGGGTGCAAATGGTGATTCCCAGTACAAAACCCAGTATGACTATTTGAAATCCATGCAATCTAAAATATTCAACATAATGCACAGAAATTCTCAAGATTTTACTACGAGAGCAACTACAACATATTAAGCTCACTTTTGTTACAGATAAGAGCAAAAAAAAAAACAAAAACAAAGGCAGGACAACTGCTGACTAAGTGAATAATGCATGCAGTGTCTCACAGTCCTAACGCAGATTACCTGGTTTGGAAGCAATGGGCTGTGCTGGCACTGGTGGCACCGGGGGCATGGTTGTTGGGATGGGCCCCACTGCAGCAGGAGCAGGGGCAGGTGGTGCAGAGGGTGGAGGAGGGGCTGCAGCCGCAGGTGCCTCTGCTGCCGGAGCTGGGGCAGGGGTCACTTTAGCAGCAGCAGCTGAGGGGAGCATGAAACCACAGAGAACATCAGTTTCAGTTTTCTCATCACATTGAAATCATACAATATTTTGGAAGCTGTCTAAGATTTTACACGATACAGCCATGGAACAAAAAAAATATTTCTGTCCACTGTATGTACAGTTTGCGGCAGTGTGTGTGTATAAAATTCTCAGGTTGCTATTCTTTTCTGAACTACTGCAGTGTGTGTGTGTGTGTGTGTGTGTGTGTGTGTGTGTGTGTGTGTGTGTGTAAAAATAAGAAAAGCCTTCATATGTGTTGTGAGTGCAGTAGTGTGTGCAGAGCAGCTTGTCTGTATTCCAGCAGCTTCACTCCTGATTCAGTTTCTGATGGATGAAACACACTCTGCTCTTAGCATCACTTGCAGTAATTGTTGCAGTTGTAAAAAAAGTGTTGTGTAGTTTCCAAGGTATTATAAATTATTTATTTTCTCCAAACATTTTTTTCTCTCTTACACAGACACACTCACACACATTACAAAAGCAATGAGCAGAAAAAAAATGCCAGTGTCTTATTTTTTTCCACGGTTGTATGCCCTGCTGTAAGCATTCGTTTTCTTTTGTTCACCCGATCTGATTAACAGTTGCTCTGATACCAACCTCCTTTTCTGAGTTTGAACAGAGGAGTGCCTCCTTCCACTTTGCCTCCATCAGGAACCAGGAGCTCCTCAATCACTCCGGCCGCAGGAGAGGGCACCTGCACTGATGTCTGAGGTAAAAGAGGAGTGTGCATGTCGTTTATACGAGTGTGTAACCTTCTGAAATTAACCTTCTGAAATTAACCTCCTGAAGTCGTAGTTGTTGCCTGGGAATAAACAACTTTTACATTTAAGCATTTGGCAAATGCTTTGATCTAGATCATCGCTGAATCAGGTTACAGATGGAGGCAAATGTAGTGTTAGTGTAACCTGATAAAGTATTTTTACTTGCAGACCACTGAAACAAGCAGGGCCAAGTCTGCTGAATTTGACTAAATGTATTGTGTGTGCCGTGTTTACACTGTTGCATCATATTACTATTTCCACACAGAAAAATTCTAACAAAAAGGCCTTTACCTTATCAGTCTCAATTTCACACACAACTTCATCCTCTGAGACTGAGTCTCCAACAGCTACAGGACGAGACAAAACAATCGGAAAGAATATAAAATTAAAACATCTTCCTAAAACATTAACAATGTATAAAGTGTTATGAAGGGAAGAGATGAAATTAAACACGTCTACCTTTCTCCCACCTCACATCCCCCTCTGTGACAGACTCCGCAAACGCAGGTGTGTTGACTGTAACAACTTCATTCCCTGCAAAGGAAAAAGGATCCTTGTCTTTATCATTCATGTCTTTTGGAAAAGTAGCACCAAAAGTCTACTTACAGCTTATGCTACTTAAGCCACTGACTGCAAAACTGAATATTAGAGGCTGGTTGTGGTTGTTGGTCTTCTAACACTTGCAGGAGACTAAATTAACCACTTTCTTGCAAAAGAAACTATTTATTAATGATTTCCAATGCAGCAAAAGGGAGACTACATTAAAACCACAGACTGGTGAAGATCATGGATTATCTTGATAAAGAGACACCCATCAAGGGATGAGATATTAGGCAGCAAGAGAACAGTAAATTGAAGATCTGCACCATGCACTAAATTAAGACATGACCTATATAATGTCATTTCAATAAGGAGAAGACGACTTTGGGCCTCAGATTAGAGAGAAAGGGGTCCAACGTGAACCCAATGGACCTAAGTGTTTGTTTAAAAATGCAGTTTTGACTTTCTTCTCCTAATATGCTTTAAAATACATAAACTAAAAACTACACTTTGCAACATATTAAGACCTGATTATGTAACTTCCATGATGTGAATAAGACAGAGATGGCTTTGGTCTGAGGGCCTAAGATAAGAGAGAAAGGGTCCAACATGCATCCGAGAGCTTGTGTACACAGCAAGTGAACAGTCAGCTCTTGAAATTGACATGTTAGAAGAAGGAAAACGGGTAAATGTGAAGATCTGAGTGACTCTGACAGGGGTCAAACTGTTATGGCATAATGGGTCAGAGCATCTCCAAATCAGTGGGTCTTGCGGGATATTCCCAGTGTGCAGTGGTTAGTATCTACTGAAAGTGATACATAGAAGTTCAACCAGTGACACTGTCACGGGTGACCACGGCTCACTGATCGGCCTGGAGGAGCAAAATCTATCCCATCTGGACCTCAGAACAGCCACTGCAGCACAAATGTTACGGAGAGCCATGGCAGAAAGGTGTGAGAACATACAGTGCACTGCGGTCTGCCCATGGTTAAATAATGCATAATTTTATCTCTGCATCTCATTTTCATTTGTTAAAACCTGATAACCCATCAGGATACTACTGGTGACACTTACTGTGGCTCGCAGTGGTCTTGAAGTATCTGATTTGGAAGATGCTGGGCCTGGTCTCACACTTTCTACAAAATGAAGTAAATATGGAATATTCACCGGAAGATTTACATTTAAAAGCAAATCAACCATCAATATTTACAGCAAACCAATGTACTTACAAACTGCTTTTGAAGGTGACACACTGAGAAGACGATATGCCTGGGAAAAAAAACAACACATTTCGAGAGAAAAATTATGCAGGTCAGAAAATCTGGCCATGAGGCTTTTATAGTAATAAAACTACGATAAAAAACATTCTTCAAAAAACGTTCTTCAAGTAGACATCAAAACACTGGATAAGGAATGTGCTAAATGCCTTAAACACAGTTTGGAACTGCAGCTTCACTGAGGGACAGACTTACCTGAAGCAGCTCGTCTTGCTAGGACACTGTTACCCTAGAAATAAAAAGGCATTCATGAATTTGTGTTAAATTAGTGTTAAAATACTAGACAGTATATTTAGTGTTGGTCTGCCAGACAGAGAGATTAAAAAAGGGCATTTAAAATGTGTTGGTTAAGATTTTCATTGTGATCTTACATCACTTTGGCCATCTGGTCTCTGTGGCCTTATTGACCATATTAACCACAGCAAGCCATGATCATATAAGATGTGTGACCAGATTAAAAACAAACACTACTCTGCTGGGAAGGCACATGTACTTTAAACCTGGGGGAAACGCTTGTAGCCACCAGGCTATATTTAACTCGCACAGCTGACATGTCATGTCTGCCACTGGAGTAGGGAGTAAAATTTCACAATTATTCTCAATGGAAAGGCGAGTGGTTTGTGCACTCAGTTAAGATAATGGCTCTTAAAGCAATTACTCATTTGGAACTCACACACTTCGAGACTGCTGGGGTTGTAACTTTGCACCAGGCGCTTCAGTGGAAGGTACAGAGGTCACGAAAGAAGTACAACTGAGAGAAATGGCTGTTTTCATGTGCTTGTGCAGACTTAATGACAAACTTTCCTTCACCTGTATATCTGCTTACTTCAACGTAAAAGCTTTCCTTAACAATGACAGACACGTTCTGTAAACCTTATTCACAAAATATGTTGCAATTTTCCTTGCCAGCACTTTCAGTGTGGTGTTTTCCTCCCCAGAAAATCAATTAATAAAGGCTTATTTCAATTCTGCTCTGTGCAGATCTGCCTTAAGCTGTCTAGTCAGTGACAAGTCATATGACTGTGAAACAATATGCACCCTGCAGGCAAAACACACAGTAGCATTATAACTGACAGGTTAACCATTTAGGCCAAATTACTTTGTTTAAACAGTTCAAAGAGTAGACAGGGAGGGGGCTGAGAGGTCACTCAGTAAACTGACATCTCAGTGCTGTGGGAGTAACTTGTTTTTGCCCTTTATATAAAAAAAACACTACAGGTGTTTGTATAAGAGACACACTAAGAGCAGCATGTTTCAGGTCAATATACTGTAATTTCAATAAGGAGAAGAAAATAGAGACGATTTTTCACCTGTGGGCCTAAGATGGAAAAGTAAAATCATGCTTGAACTCTTTCCTCTGTATTTAACCCATTCACAAAGTGAAGCAGTGAGTAGCCACAGAGTGCCCAGGAAGTAGTCTGTGGGAAGCAAGCGTTTGAAGTAGTGGTGCCGCTGTCAGAGAAAAACAGTGCTTGTAATTTTGACTCTCCTCGACCAAGATGTTTAAAAATGTGGTTCTTGAAAGCATAAACAAACAGCGACTTATTTTGTTTTGCATATTCAGATCTGATCGAACTTCAGTAAGGAGGATAAGACTGAGATGACTTTGGTCCATGGGGCTAAAATAAGAGAAGTATCCAAAGTTCAACTAAGAGCTTATTTAAAATGTAATTTTCACTCTAGAAACAAAATTTGTGACAATATGTTTACTGAAAGCATAAACAAACAATCTCCAGCATATGGCAGTCCAATGTTAATTTAGCTTAGCTAGCCAGCAAGCTAACATCATTTTCATGTTGTTATTCCTTCTTGGGCCAAAAACACGACGTGAAATAATACAATAAAATACTAAAAGCAATGACAGACACTGCCGGAATAACCTTGCTTGACCTCCGAGAGTAGACAGAAGCTGGAGGTGACAGATTGGGTGCTAATCGCTAAGCTAACTAGCAAACATGGAAGTCCAGAGTGGTTTTCCTGGATGACCTCAGTGAAAAGACTGGATTTTCTGGGGTTTTGGGTCGAGGAAAGAGCTATCGAGTCCCTCGGAATAAATAAGGGCGATTCAACAAGTTGAAGTTGTGAGTAAAAGGTTAAAATGAGCTCCAGAAGCTGGCAGCAGGTGGAGGGACATGCTGTCCTTGGTGTTATAGGGCTGCAGGCGAGGCCTCCGAGCCGGTCCTCTTTAAGGACTTGGTAAAATGTTTTGGGACAGAAATGGAGAGACCCGTACCTGCCGGAGGGCTGAGATCGAGCGGCCTAGGGTGCGGCTGAGACAGCGGGATCGGGAGAACATATCGGCTCCGAAGCCAGAGATCCGGACCTCCCGGACACAGAGCTGTGAAGGCCCGCAAGAGGAGCAGCAGCAGCAGCAACGGGGAGAGAGACTCAGCCACGCCGGGGCGAACCAACACCAGACCGGGGAGGGGACCAGGGCGGGACATACCAAAAGCAAAGCGGTCAAAAGTATGTGGACGAATCAAGGTTCAAGGTTACTTCATTGTAACGTGTAACTGTGAACACGTACCTAAGGTGACTAGACGTTTCTCCGTCGACCACGGTGCAAGATGCAACAGTCAACAGATTTTTACGACAGAAACAATAAACAAACAATAAATAGACAACCACCAAACACAGTTGGTGGACGCAAATTGAAGGCTAATCCTAGTGTGGTCTACCCTTGCAGCCCCGACAACAAGGACATCACGTCACTCCACCTGTTCTCGTTTTCTGAAACTCATTTTAGCCTTACATGTATGAATTCGGGTTCTATAATCTCGCTTATTTATGTTCAGGGACCCGATACATATTTCCCTCAACCATGAAACTATGGGGTGAGGATTTGATGCATTAGCACTGCTGTGAATATTTGCATCCGCAAGAGCCCAAATGACATGATTCGCATGTCACGAACACCCCTCTCTGGAGAACGTGTTGGATGGGTGAAGCCTCAGATCAGGGTTCAAGGTTACTCTTTTGTCATCTGTAGCAAATAGTGCAATGAGGTGTTTCTCTATGAACAGAGAGTAAATAGACAAACAATACAAATACAACTAGTGGGTCATACCAAACACGCAGTGCACAAAAGTTTGTGGACGCCTAATCCAAAGGCCCTAGTGTACTCTTTAGATCAGGCCTATTCAAAGGGCGGCCCGCGGGCAACTTCCGAGTGGCCCAGCCCACTGTTTCTTAATAAAAAATAAATAAAAACACTACCCGTAGCCTATAAACAGTTAAGCCACAATGCACAGCACTGTTGTGTGTCTAGAATTGGTGGCAGTAGCATATGTTAAGATCTAAGAGCATGTCTTTCTCAACCAAGAAACGTAAAATTGACACTTTTTTACTTCAAAAAATGAAAAAAGTATTGCTACTTCTTCATATTTTGCTAGTTTATCATTTAAAAAAGTTCAGTTAGTGTTTTTTTAAGGCACATTTTGAGATGCCATTGTCAGATGTGTCCATATTTTTAAGGGAAACAAAAGTTACTTGTTTTTTCAATATATTCAATATGTTGGTTCAAAACATCACCCACTGCTCACCATCCGTTAAAAATGTCTGGCCCAGCTCAATTTTTAGGTTTAAAACTCTGACCCAACTGAATTTTTAAATGAATAGCCCTGCTTTAGATGCTTTCACACTGAAGTGAGGATTTGGTTGCAGCCACAAGTGCAAGTTGCATGTGTTGAGTTATACATGTTTGTGTCATGGTTGTACTTCATGTCATAACTTGACTAGTTGCATTATCACAAACACCACTCTCTCCAAAATGTCTGGAATGGTGACACCTCACATCAAGTCTAATCCTATTGCACTCTACTCTTTAGATGCAATTACACTGCTGTGACGATTTTATTGCATCCGCTAGTGAATGTTGTGTATTTAGTTGTGGATCACAAACACCCCTCTCTCCGGAGTCTCCACAGCTCAGGGCTGGTCTGCTATAAAACTTCATACAAGAATCAGTCATGATGGCCTCATATGCAGCTTCTCCAAAGCGTCCCATTTGTTTAATATTAGTCCCATTCGTTTTTTTTTTTAAACCTTATTATTCTATCCATTATAGAATAATAATCTCCAGAACCAGAATCAGACACCTTGTGTTAGAGACACAGAAAGAAGGACAATATAAATAAATAATGTGTAAAATCTGCAGACCTCAATATGAAATACACTATAAACAGGCTGGGTTTAAATAATAAAGATAATGACACACGGATTGTGGATAGAAGTCTGTAATTGTATGTAAATGAGTTCAGTTATATTGACAAAGTAGTGATATTTCACATGGTAAGACTATTGCATTTAATAAGACTGATTTACCACAAACTGGCATCAGTCATTGTGATTTCATTTGTGGCTCCTTCCATAGCATTCCAAAAGTGAATGAATTTGACAAATCTTGTGTTCCACACGTGGTGGGTAAGGGGTACCTCAGGGCTGAGAAAGCGAACGAAATGTTTAACATAACGTGTGCAAAAGTTTTTGGCAATTTTTTTAGCTATCCATTTCATTTATTGAGTGTAAATTTAAATCATATGTGCAATACTTGTTACCTATGTGCAATACATTTCTATTCCAAATACCTCTTCTCTCTTGACAACTGCATTTTTGTAATTTCACAGTTTCATATTTTTGATAGAGGTACTTAGACGTAACTGTCTATTCTATTTATTGTACCGAGGGATTTAAAATAAACTTAAACTATATTCTCCTCTTGGTATACTTTTTATTATGGGTAAGTTGTACTATATTTCTTTTCTTAATATATTTGTAGTCTGAGTATACTCTATTATATATTCAGGTATTTTATTCTGTATTGTTCTGTCTTGTGTGAGTGTGCAGTCGAGATGTGAACAATTTCCTCCGGGATAAATAAAGTTCTCTGATTCTGAGTCTATGTTTTAATGGGGCATTTGCAAAAGTTTGCTTGCACTTCTTAGCTATTTATTTCATTTTTGAATGAAAATTTGAATGATATGTTTTAATATTACATGTGCAATTTTTTGCTACTTTTTTTTTCATTATTATTTTTGAAGGCAGATCTGGGCACTGAAACACATGCAGCAGGGTTCTCACGGTTCTGCATCTCTAATGTTCCTTGAACAGGAGGCTGTCCTCCCGCAGCAGAGAGTAGAGTGATGTGAAAGCAGGGCCTGTGTGAGCTGGCCTTGCCTGCGCTCTGATGCTCAGGCTCCTCCTCTCCATCCTGCAGAGGGTCTGGAGGCACAGCCCCTCTCACTGCCACTCACACCGAGCAGAGCAACAGGTAAGACGGGCTCTTCCCCCTCTCTCCTCTCTCCTCTCTCCTGCTGTTTCATCACATTTCACATTCCTGACCTTAGCAACTTTGCATGTTAAAGAGATAGTGGTGTTCTGTATGTTCTCCTCTCTGTTTACATACTTCTGTTTATTGGTACGTATATGTATGTATGTGTGTGTATGAGGCTGCATGCTTGGGCTGTAGATATGTTTCGCTTAGTGCAAGTTTTTGTTGCAGTTTCAAAGCCTTTAGACACCTTGATAGGCCAAAAGATTTTAGCTTCAACACATTTTAGTGAAGTAATCTGTTATAGAGTATTGCAATAGAACTACGTTGTTTGTTGTAGTAGTTGTGGTAGTGATATTAGTGTTATTGTTGTTATTGTGTTAGTATTATTGCAGTATATGTGTATGTATGTATGTGCATATATATATATATACATATACATACACTTATTTTATATATATATATAAGTATATATAGTATATATACACTAATATATGTATATATATATATATGTGTGTGTATACATATATATGTATATATAGCAACTATTTAAAATAAATAAACATATACAGATTCATATGAATTGTGTACTATTTTGCCAATATTATTATTACAATTGATGTTGCTGTTGTTAGATAGATGTAGTGAAAACTTGATATTTCCACAGACATGTTCGCTTTCGTGTAATGCGCAGTGTTTTATTTAACTGAGTTGTTTACTCTTTGTATAATTTGTTATTGAGTGCCAAACGAGTTGCGATTTTTAGAGATATGAAGAAAAAATACGCGTATTTCTTCATATCTCTAGGAATTACAACTCTTTTACATATAAATATATATACTTACATTTAAAAGACTTGTAATTCCTAGAGCTATGAAGAAATACATGTATATATATTTACACATACATACAATGTGTATTTACAGTTATAAAACATATATTTACTATATATGTTTACTAGATGTGAATACATACATTCGGATTTTGGACCGTTTTCTGTAATCCTCCCTTATTAAGGTCTCCGGTCCGGTTCTCTGGTCCTTCATGTGCGATGTGATGTTCCTTTTAAACATCATCACATTTTTTATAAAAAACATTTAACAAAATAGGGAAAAAAGTAAATGTGAATGTGTTGCTTTTGTAGACCTCGGTGAAAATTCAGGGATTTGACTGTTAGTAAAATTCTATAGTTTTTTCAGTTTTATTGTTACATCGCTTAATTGCTGATTATCACTCGTTCATTAATTGGATGAACATAAGAGGATCATTGGTTTGCTTTCGTTGTCTTTTCACTCATCATGTGATTCCTCCTCTGTCTGAAAAAACGATACCCATTGAAGAGTTCTGCCACTTCAGCTCCTTGTTTGTTTGCTTTTTAGACAAATCTATAATTCATCACTTCGTTTTTAGCTGAAATGGTATGGCGGTAATGGGCAGTGTAAACAAAGTAAGAAAGGGTTACCGACCCCGGCGCATTTCTTACTCTGAGAAAAGTGAAACAGATCTTTGTTTCACACAAAAGGAACTTCTCAGATTTGCTTTCAGCGCCCGTCAAGTTCACACAAGACTGCTCATCGATGACTTTGCTTCACTTTATACTGTTTTATACTTTCCCACAGTTTAAAACAATAGTGAAGGCATCCAAACTATGAAGTCTCATACAGGAAAAAAGGACCTAGAAGGTATTAAACAAATGAAAACTTTGACTTTAGATTCTTCAAAGTGAAGGAATCCTTTGCCTTGATGCGGCTTTACTCTTGGCATGCTCTCAAGCAGCCTCATGAGGAGCCACCTGGGATGCTTTTCCAGCAGTCTTGAAGAAATCCACACATATGCTGTGCACTTGTTGGCTGCCTTTGAAAACACAATTCATGCTTTTTTACATAAAATTGTGAGAAAAAGGTCTTTTTGTTTCTGTGTGGACCTCCAATATTAATAATAATGACTCATTTATTTACTTAAATTGCTTTCTCCTTTAGGTTCACCACATTAATAGCTTGTTTAACCTGCACGATCCACTGGCCAGGTGAAGTATCGAGTCTAACAAAAGGTAATTGAACTGATTGCTTTGCAAACATGAACCTAACGCCTCCGGATCAAAGCATTCATAAGCCTAATGAGGGCTGTCTGGAGGACAACAAAGCAGACCTAATGCTGCCCTGCTTCCGCAGAGGCGTGTACGAGGAATCTCTCTCGTCTTATCACAACGGATCCCTGATCTCTCATCTCCTGCGAAAAACCATCCACAATAAGCGTCCCGCTCTCAGCAGCAGCCACCTATACTTGCCGCCCACCTCAGTGTCTGGAGCCGGATTGGTGGATTCGGGATCCACCATGGCCGAGTCTGTTCAGGAGGACCGGAGTAGCATGTCTTCCAAGGATAGCCTGGGGGAATCGGTGTCCCCTGGGGGTCACACTTCTGGTGGGATGAGCGCTGAACCTGAACGTCCACTGAACGAGCACCTCCAAGCCAAGCGGGCCAGAGTGGAGAACATCATACGAGGCATGGCGGGTTCCCCTAGTGACAGGTCCCACGGAGAAGGAGATGCTGGGGAGGCTGAACCCAACAGGTACAGTCCGGAAGTGTACAAGGAGAGCAAGCGCAAGCGGAAGTTTCCGCAGCATCAAGATCACAGTCACTCTACAACTCTGACTGCATCAAGCGGCTCTAATGCAAGCAAAGACGAAGAGTGTCACAAGCTGAGAGAGCAGCTCCAGAGCATGCAGCGCCTCTTGCGCCAACTCCAGGAGAAATTCCTACAGATGTATGACCACGGAAGCTCGGAAAATGAAGAAAGAGGGGAGGAAGATGCCCGAGAAGACTCCGGCGAGGCACAGCTGGACTTCAGCATTAACTCGGAGAACAAAAGGATTGCCAGCAAGGACAGAATGAAAGTGGACGGTGGCTACACGAGCTCAGAGCGAGATCAAAAGAGCCTGCAGGAGATGCTGAAGTGTGAGCTGTCCAGGGCTGTGAGCGAAAGTGTTGATACCGTGTTCAGAAAGCTCTCCATGACTCTGCAGAACCCACCGCCGCAGCCTCGAGTGTGTCAAAGCCCAGAGTACACGGTTGTTGAGAAACGGGCCCAACAAGCCTGCACTCCAGAGCTGTCTGACTCTGAAGATGTCTCCAAGGCCAGGCCTCTGGAGTTCTATGAGAGCAGCCCACTCCCCAGCCCAGAGCACCAGACTGAAGCCCTGTCCCTAGTGGTCCGCAAGCCTACTCTGAACCAACTGAGTTCAGTGAGCCAGCAGGTCAAGAGGCCATATCCGCTCCACCAGACTCCCTTCCAGTTTGGCTACGGTGCCCCCCTCCATGACAGCCAGATCCTGGAGCATCTCCTCAAGTATGGACCTCATACCAATTTTGGGGGGATCCCCTGCCTTCCCCCGTCCTTGGACAGGTCATCCCCAGATTCAATGGACCTTCCTTGGGAAAGCATTGCCATGAGGTCCAAGGTAAGCTCCGGGCACCTGGGCCCGCACCATCGTCCCGGGGCACTCGGGCAGGTCACAGTGGACGGCCTGTGCCTCCCACACGTCAAGATGGAGTGCAGTGACCTGCAGAGCATGGCAGAGAGGAGCACCTTCATGTCCCTCAATATATCCTTTTACAAAGCCGGGCACACTTTGTGCTGCAGGTTTTCTTACGTGTTTAAATAACTGCAGTTCATTGGCTTATGCTGTATGTCACGGTATTAACAAATGCAGTGTTATATGCGACAGTATTTTCCATGTTTTCTACCATGCATCCTTTTAACTGCATATCCATACAAATTTCCAAGCACTTTGCCTAACTGTTTTCTGAACCACCTCGCTTGTTCTTTAATTTACCGTTATTTGCCATGTAGTGGCGCGGATATAGACGGGATTTAACACGGAGAAGCAGCTGAACAAACCACCAGCTCCGAACCCTACCTTGGTGAACAATGACTCGTTGAATTGAGTGCTGCACTGAGCAGTTCCACTAACACAGACTTCAAGGAGAATTTTGACTTTGATCTTGGTAACCCCAAAGAAAATTGTAGCATCTTCTTTAATCTGGGCCCAGTAATGACTTTAAGTCCAGAAAAAGACAAATAAAAAGGAATACAAGGCTTTGATAAGAATTGTCAGGAACAAAAGCCAATTTTCAAAGGCAGAAAAAAGCAGCAGTTTCTGTTCAGGAAATTCTCTTGATTTTTTTTTTTTCTTTCCTTTTTTTTTTTCCCTCTCTTGACTTGAAAAGGTGCAGAATATGTTTCTGTACTCTCAATGTGATTGGAATGGATCAGAGAGGTCACTTTCGGTTGTTTGCGAGAAGGAAGCTCTCTGCTATCATTATATTTCGACCCCGCTGCACAGAGCACGGCGTGTATGTTGTTAGGTACACATGTTGAGGAGCATCGGACATTTGGCCTTTTATCATCATTAAATTCCTCACAAGAGTATTTATTTTTTCTGAAAGGATGATTACGATGGTGGTGAAGTTCACTTTGTTTTTTTTATCCGCTGTTATTATGGCACGAGACAGTGGTCAGAGTTGGAGCCCATCCATGGACGCAGTGATTTAAGGTGCATTATCAGGTCTCTTTCAGGATGTGCTTTATCTTTCCTCTGCATTGGGCAACGGCATGCTTCTCTTTGAACAAATTCTCATCAATCTTTTATTTCACTATCCCCATTTCAAAGGCACTGTTTCCTAATAAATGCATGCAGTGTTATGACCTTCCAGTAGATAAAAAGCTAATACCTGAGGTGTGGTTCCTTTCTGTACTTTCTGGACCCCCCCACGCTTGATGTAAAGGTGATGTTAATAGGGTCATCTTTTAAAACAAAAGACTCAATCTGTGCCAAATGATTGTTACAAATTTTTGGAAGTTTTATTGGACGTGTGAAAAAAGTAGATGAATTAAAATATGCAGATGAGATCTACGTTTTTTTTAATCTTGTATAATTTGCATATTGTTAAGGACTAAATATCTTGCCTTTGAATGGGGTTGAATTAACGTGTTTTATTGAAACATGTTATTTTTAATTTTTATTTTATTGATACATTTAATAGAAAATAATATTGCTTTATTGAAAATTCAGTTTCAGGACTAAATCTTACAGGAATCCTGGGTTTAGCAGTATTTTAGCAAATGCGTCCATTAAATTCTTCAGAATAGGATTAGAAATGTGTTGAATTGGATGAATGTAGGTGTTCCTCTAGCTGAGATGTTTGTCATTAGTGTGGACAAAAGATGGACCACTAGAGTTTTGAGAGTGGACCGCATTGCTGCATCAGAGACCTCCGAGAACTTTTGTCTGGTACAAAAGAATTAGGCGTATATAATCGTTCCAGTTAGGTTGTATGGAAGAGCTACGTTAAAGTGACTAAACACTGGATTAGAGTGGATGTGAAGTGACTAAATGCATGGCTTTAATGTATTTCTGTTATGTTTTGATCACAGTTTAAGAGAAGACATTATAGATTTATCCATTTTATCGCAAGATGTTTTAAAAAAAAAAGTGAGCAGTAGCAGCGTCTCAGCCCAGGACCTGCAGGCCCCCCGGCTGACACATTTAAATACGGTCGCTTCTAACAACTAATCGTCTCATCAAAAACCCCTCAGTGAGCTGTTAAGGCAGGCAAGGCATTAACATGGTCAGGGCCGGGTGTCTCCAGGACCAGGGTGTGAAACACTGCCTTAAACAATTAGGCCGTTTTTAAGTGCGGCTCGGGAGTAAGAGATCCCAATCGTGTTTGGTCTTCTCAGTATTTTCACAACAAACCGGTTACGGCTGGCAGACATGAAACTGAATGCGTTCGCTGGAAGTCTCTTATTGAAGTCCCTAAACTAATTTATTTAGCTCTTTTTTCCAATTAGCACATGCTGCCGCTGTGTTAATTGACTCTCCGGTTGGACGAGAGTTGTCTAAATGTATTTCATTTGCGCTGCACAGTAAAGTCACCGGTGTCAAATTAAATCCCACAGAGTTAAACAGAGGTACATATGTGCTTTCGGATCTAAACTGAAAACGGGATCTGAAGCAAGGAGTCAGAAACGTTTCGTGCATTAATATACGCGGTCCTGCGTGCCCCCCAGCAAATTACGCGTTGCTTCTCTGCCTGTAAATAAGTACAGAGTGACACTTTTATACGTGATTGCTGCTTATCTGCTGGATTTGACATTAAATGTGAAAATAAATGCATCAAATAAATAGAAAATGCGCTAAAAATAGATGAAAAAACACCACGTTTTAGTTTGCTCTTTAGTAGAGGATCCATAATAATCATTTTCACTTGTAATTTGATTGGAGTTGCTCAAAATTTAGCCTGCTTTTCTAATGTCAAAGTCAATTATTATTGCGTTTTCTCTCTCTATGAGTCTGTGAAATGTCTGTATCAGATTGTTTGGTCCTTAACTGTGCTACATCCAAGAGGGTCTAACCCCCAACCATCTGAAGAAAGCCAAGCTGATGTTCTTCTACACGCGCTACCCGAGTTCAAACGTACTGAAGACCTTTTTCCCTGATGTCAAGGTAAATCATATATCAGCTGCACCCGGACATCTCCTTCGTCTTTGTTAAGGCCGCTTCCCTTCCAGTAACTTCAAATAGGGTTCTTTTCTATATAGATGGGATACATTTATTGTGGAATATTCTGTCTAGTCTACCCAGTGCCAGTGTGAAGTCTGCACATGCCATACATTTCTTTCAACACTTTGAAATGAGACATGAACCATTATGTAGAGACCAAAAAGAGTTTAGGAGTCACCTTAGCTTGGTCAGAGTGGGCCTTTAGCTTAAGCAGCTTCGTGAAGAACCGCCTAGGATGCTTTCCTTCCCAGGTCCACACATGCTGGGCTGAAAAGAGTCATAAAGTCTGACCACCCCCGGTCAAATGAAATGGTTTGTTGAATCTGAAAGTGAAAATAGGTTCATGCACTCTGTGGGGAACACACTCAAATATGGTGTTTTCCATAGTTTACCGTGCTATAACTTTTGCACATGTTTCCAGCAATTCGTTTAATTCAGCAAATCAACAGTAATTGTGTATTAAAATGCACAATAGTTGTGTGTTCTGGAGAATGTGCACTTCTTTACACTGGAAAGTCGACACAATGTCTTTAATAGTGTGAAGAACGTAAAGTTAAATGTGCAGTATAATCATGTAATGCATAACTTTACACAGAACTTTTAATATAATACATAATTGCACAGGCAATGTCCCAAATATGTTACATTTGGCAAATAAAAAGTGTGTTGTGGATGTTATTTTGGCCCTGGGGCACCCAAACTATTGCAAACAAATGTAATGTTTATATATATATATATATATATATTAATTTATATATATATATTAATTTATATATATTTTAATTTATATGTAAAGCTTCGTATATATTTTTCTAAGAATTCAAGCCTTTAAGACTTTGGATCAAAGAGTCTTTATAATTATGTAAAACATATGTTCAGTCTGGTGCTGAAGTATCAACATTTCATTTTATTCTGTTATAAAGTATTTACCTCAGAGACTAAGTATGTGACTGAATTGGCCATGAGGTATTTAAGGGTTTCCAAAAGGCCTTCAGGAGTTTAGGTGACCGAGGGCTGCTGGTTTATCTTTAACACGGTTTTAAAAAAAAGTTCCTCAAGTCAGCAAAAGAAGACAAAAGGAGAAAGGAGATGAGGCTGCTGCCTTCTGTGTTTGGAGTTAACCCTCGGTGCTGAGCAGCCAGTGAGCTGTCAATAGGCAACAATAGAGCTGTGAAGCGTGGACTTTAGGCACCACAACAACAACCTTCACCAGCCGCACATCCTGTGAGTCCTGGGGCACAACACTGGGGATGAGTCATCTAAACACGCACTTGTTCGGAAGGGCTTATTAGCTCTTGTATGTTCGGAGGTGCAGTTCGCTGTTATTTGTCTTACAAACCACTCAAGCAGGGCTTTCAAATCACAGTGAATGTTTTTTTTTTATCCCTTTTAAATCACTGTTTGCGACTTATAAAAGTGAACATGGCATTTCTTTCCGCTAATATTGCTTCAATTTATCAAAACGTTCAGCTCTTAGTAACAGCACAGACCCTTTCCATCTGGCGCCGAGAACACAGCTGCTCTGTATTTGTATTATTATTTTTTTTTTACTATTTTCTGCGTTTGGAATAAAAGTGATCATCAGGACCATGAATTAACTTCATGCGGAGATATGAAGTGACTAGAAAAGTCTAAAAGAAATCAAAACAATCTGATATTTTAGATTCTTCAAAGAAGCCGCTCTTTGCCTTGATGACAGCTTTGCACATTCTTGGCAGCGCCGTGAGGAGCCACCTGGGATGCTTTTCCAGCAGTCTTGAAGACATTCCCGCATATGCCGAGCAGTTGTGGGCTCCTGAAAATTACTTTGATGGGGGAGGGGGATCATAAAAAAAAAATATATATATATATATATATATATATATACATACAGGGGCGTAGCAGCCACTTTAAA
>JBBPDE010000001.1:23336314-23338814 GCA_037974605.1 Nannopetersius ansorgii
GTAGTTAAGCTTAATTCAATGTAGAGTAACTGATAGCTTAGCTCACTACATTTTCTAAGTAGCTTGCCCAACACTGCGTATTATATCAAAAAAGCCTTCAAACTTTCTGTTTATTAAAGTCTCTTAAATTGATCAGGTTTTAATTACATGACCATTCAAAAGTTAAAAAAATTCTTTACAGCATTTAACGAAGATCAAATCAAATCTGGCGTATTGACAAAACATGTCATATAGATAATTACAGAATATTTTTTATTCTGAACATCTTGTGTGTAGACTAGCCTCAAACTATTTCATAAAAAATACATGAAAAAATTAGGGTGAATAGTTGTACATCCACTTTGTGTAAGATATTAGCACATATTAAATGACAAAAAAGTGAAAATGAGAAGTGGTTACAAGCTTTTAAGTGGTCAAGTCGATACAAACCACATGTATTTTATTTATATATGAGAACAATGTTTGCATGATTGTCCTGTTTGAGGTTTGTTTTTATGGGACGAATCTGGCAACCTGCCTTTTACGGAGTGGTGCAGGAAGTTGTGTGATGTGAGCTGGTCCTGCACACAAAGGCCACCCACTGAGCTGAAAAGGCCACAGAAGGAGAAAAAAACACTTAGAAGTCAAATCAGCCAAAAGAAGTGAAAGAGGAAAGGTCAAGACTACTGAGTGCTACTGAAACCGGGGAGGAAGACCCTGGATTGTTGGACAAAAAAATCAATTTGAACCTGAATTATGAACTTTCGGGCTCCTGTCTCTATTCTGCGCTCCTCAGTTTCTGAGTGTGTGCTCTGAACACTCACATATAAGAGGCTATGTGTTGTTTATCAGCGAGTGGAGGAGGATATCAGGGGGAAAATCTGTGAAACTGCCAGTCAAACTAGTTTAAACTAATTTTGGATACAGATGCACTCCTGAGGGGGTGATCTTGAGGGAAAAAAATATATATAAAGTTATTGAATACAGTAATCCCCGCTTTATGCGGCAGGGGTACGTTCCATGAGCACACGCATATATTGAAAAAAGTGTGTTGTTGTGTTTTGGTTAAAAAATGGCTAAATGCTTATTTTTATTGTGTAAACCCAAAATATGCCGCCAAATCTGCTCACAGAAATTTTTAATTTAATTTTTATCAGAAAACTTTATTGCTTAGAAAAAGTTAGCATTAGCGGTTAGCATTAGCAGCGTGCAAAGACTCGTACACAAAAGAAGTCAGCTCTCCGTGCTGATGCTCAGTTAAGTCAGGGACAAGGTAGGAAATATTGGTTTATTTGTGTGTGTGTGTGTGAGTGAGTGAGTGAGAGGGAGAGATAGAAACACTGTTTGTATGCTACTAATGCTAACCGCTAATGCTAAGATTCGTACACAAAAGAAACATTGAAATAACTCTCTCCACTCTTTCTATGTTTATACAGGGCACAGCTCACTAATACTAACTAAACTGAGAACTTAAAATTTGGGGTGGGGGGGGGGGTTAAAACACTAAAATAGGAGGACAAGACACAGAGCAGACGCGCAGGCATCTTCTTTTTATGGTGGTTCACTTTTCAGTGTATCACTGCTGCCGCTTGGCTGATAGCTTTTGTTTATTATGAGCCTTCCATCCATCTGGTTCTTCTCAGTGCTTGACTTTCGTGTTATACTCGTTTATACTCAAAGAGTCACTGTTTCACATTTCATTGATTATGATTATGAGAAAACAAACTTAATTCTTACTGCATATATATTAATGTTGTTTTCTATTGATAAGGTGGTCTTTGACTGTTGGTGAGCCTTGTAATGTTACCTGTGTAATAATTTGACCATGTGACTTATAACACACATCTTATACACAATCCACAGTGCTGTTGTCAGAACAAAACCTCTTATCTGTATTTTTGTCTTATTTATTTATTTATTCATTCATTCATTCATTCATTCATTCATTCATTCATTCATTCAACAATGTATCTATTCATGTAGGACAAGTGGTTCTTTACATTGTGTTAGAATTTCATGGTGAATGGTGATGAATATTATTTCCAGAATTACTTGGAAAGAATATTTTTCCATTATCTTCCATTGTAGGTTCAGGGGGTTTTGTTTTACATAGGAATGTACATTTATCTCTCTGTATAAGTTATACAAGAGATGAATCATGATTAAGCTCTTTAGTTACTGTGCAGCAAATTAAGTGTGATTTTGTTATTTTAAACATTAGTTAAATGGTAAAACTAAACAGAATGTTTTTTAAAAGCAATTTAGTCCATATAAGAGACTTGATAAGCTGCAGTTCACCCTCCTCAACACTGGGGGAGCTAAGGACATGAGGTTAGCTTGAATAGGACCTTGTAGGACTATTTAAGGAGTTGTAGAAGCATTTTGTAAGGTTGGTGTTCATGTTGTACTGAGTGATCTGTGTCTTTGCACTTCCCTGATTCTTGTAGCTGCTTGTTTTGTTTCTCAGCTTCTGCCTCTTGCCTTGCTTGTGCCTCTCCTGTTTTTGCTTTTTGACTTTTTT
>JBBPDE010000001.1:23343814-23355009 GCA_037974605.1 Nannopetersius ansorgii
TCAGATTTAAGCTGTTTTTCAGGTAAGAAACAGTCGTGGACTTCTTAAGCACTGATGTACGTTGCTCTGGATAAGAGCGTCAGCTAAATGCTGTAAATGTAAATGAGAATGTGTTTGAGGAGGAGAACCATCAGACTGTGCTGGACGCCGGTCCTCCAGGACCTGCATTTAAGGAAACATTTTTAATAGCGAGGAACAGACAAAAAGGCGGAAACGCTGTTTTTTTAATGGCAAAGAAGAGAACACAGTCACTTAAACAGTTCAAGGAAACACATTTAAAGTGACAGAAAAGCGCGTGGAACCTGAACGTTTCGATGCTTGTTGGCCTCAGACTCCAGACTCCAGCACCGTCAGCGGCGCAGGATGCCTGTCAGCCTCGGAGGAGCGAGAGGAGGACGATGGCGGACAGGTGCAGGCCAGTGGGAGGGGTGGCTGATGAGGACAGGTGGAGGGGGAGTGTTTAGGAAATAATTGAATTCTACAATGGCTGGCAGATATCTGAATGTGACTTTGCAGGGCTTCCGATCCTTTATCCCTCTCGCAGTCTGTGTATCGACAGGTAAAAACAACAGTCATTATCTGTTAATTACATTAACATTTTATCAGCCGCACTGGGGTGGGGGTGGGGTGGGAGATAGCTGTCAGTCAGCTGCTGAAGGTTTGAAAAGGCCGAGGTGGGAAGCGAGCGTAGATCCTCAGGGCTGGACCGGAGGGAGAAGGGCCGTGTGGGTTTCCACCTCTCTGGAGTAACGAGGACCGCCTAAAGAAGGCTTTGTTTAAAAATGAATGCCCCTCCTTATATAGATGGCCATCAATGACTAGAATAAATGGAACTGTAATTCGCCTCTTTGCTGACTATTTCTGTGCAACGAAGTCCAGGATAGCAGAGCAGATGAGACCCTGAGAACTTTTGATTGAAACTATAGGGTTAAATTCTTGAAAAATATGTGTTCAGTGGTACACATTTCTTATGAAGCATGGAGTGTTTTTTACAAGCGTCCACTGTCCATTTCTAAACTGTTCTTGTGCAATTAGCTTGAAATAATAATAGGGCTGTTTTCAGAAATTAGCATTATAACAGACAGTATTTTTTTTATATTTCTAGGCCATACTCAAAAGCCTTATTCTAATGGTCATGGTTCATCCCTATGTAGATCATTATCATTGGTAATAATCACAAATGAATGAATAATTTCTTAAGTTGAGCTTAAATTTTTGAGTTTGGTTTAAAAATCTGGTTTAATTTTGTCCTACCCGGCCCACAGCACCAAATCTAAATGTTGCCTGCTATTGCAGCATAATGACAGTGGGACTATCATCATATCATCAATAAAATTCATAAAAACGAATCTAAAATTGCATTAAAATTTCACTTTGACACCTTTTTTATGGACTGTGGTGTAAGGAGAAAGAACAAAGTAATAAATATCAAACGCCACAATCTGTTACAGTAGGAGAGGATTTATTGAGAATTTTTTTATTTTTATTGAGAATTTATTGAGAATTTTATTGAGAATTTAACTTTATTGGTTCTTCTAGTTTAAGTTCTAATAAGGTTTCACAAAAACATAAGAGGGAGCCCCCCCCCATGCTACAGACTGTGATTGCCCTGCTGCTCTGCTGGTAGTTGAACCGCTGTCCTCACTCACTCAGCTGCCCCCTGGCAGGCCTCCTCGGCCCCGCTGGGGCTAACAGGGGCCAGTCACCTCAGGTGAGACCCAGGGGCCTGGCTGGGCCATTGTTGCCCTGACCCCTGTCCCGCAAGCAAAGGAAATGACTAATGACTTCTAGCTGTGTGCCTTTTTCTGCATCACACAGCTTGTACTGGTCAGTGCAGTGCAGTTTTGTAGAAACAGAGATGGAAAGTTGTCAGAACAGAATATTTTAGACTGTTTAAAAACAATTGAAAGCCATACGACAGTTGCTGCACCAGAACATTGTAACTCGTTAATCCTAAAAGGTAGATGACACTGAAAGGGTGTGAGATTCATATCTTTTTAACCTCTTAAAGATACTTAAAGTCAATCCCCTACTCATATATATATATATATATATACAGTACCCCCTACTTTAACGTGGATCAGCAGTCACGGTTTCAGCCCAGAGCAGATTTTTCTGAGAACCGAACGAATAATTGTTTGCTGGAACCCTCACACTAAGGCCTCGTTCACACGAACGTCTGAACCAGGCATTTTCCTGGCGTTCGTGACGCCAGGTGAGCGCCTATTGAGCGCCGCCCGTTTTTCTGCTCATTGAAGCAAATAAAGCGTCCACACGGGCGTTCAGCACCGGCGCTCGGACGGCTGTGCATTCGGATGGCGTCAAATAAAAGCTGCATGCAACGTTTTCTTCAAAAAGCACCAAAAATGTCCCTTTGATCTGACGTTGCGCAGTAAGAGGGTGAACCCAGTAGCAGTGGCGATGTTTGTTCCTCTCCTGCCTATGGCGACGTATCAGGAGGATTTTTAAAAAAAGAATGTAAACGGTGAGTTTTAAGAAAGAATAGGATCCATGTTTTCAGTGCAGAACTATAAACCAAGAGGACACACGTGTAAACACTAGACAGAGTAATTACTGCCTCCACAGGTGAATACACCAAACTACAGATTGGGCGTTAAACTACAGGCTGGCGTTAAACGGCGTCAGACTAACGGCAGTCAAACGCCTTGCTGACGCCGATCAAGCGTTGCTACCAAGCGCCACAAAAACGCCTATGGCGTTCAGTTTCCGCGTTCATGGAAACTGCAGATCCTCCATGCCCCCTTGTCCTCCCCCGGACGTTACAGCTTTTTTCATGGCAGTATATCATTTTCACACATTTAAGTGCTACATTTATTACAAAATATAATTTTGTAACATAAATATTAATGTAAATTCATTTTTTGGATCAACGAGTAACACTTTATGGCAGGAGTCATATGGCTTACTTGTGTTGTTAAACATATATTTCTCTTCCAGTGTGGCTGCAGGACATTATGTTCAGATTTCTGAAAACTGAGTGGAACCAGTGAAATCAGATGTGCTCAGGCTTGTTTTGAATGAAAACCTGTGACCACACTGGCCCATCGCACCTTTTTAGACACATGGACCAAAATAAATAGTCAAAAATTACTCAAAATAAACTTTCGTGGCACTAACCATCATTAAAGAACATCAATTTTGGAATCACAGAAAATAATACGGTCCAGAACTGAACCTGACACAGACAGTGTCATGAAGTGGCGGAGGTACTCGCACTGCTAGCATGACAGAAACCCTTGACCATATGTTAAGGACAGGTGCCATGTTTATTTTACTGATTTATTTATTTCTGAGTTCATGCGATGTGCTCTGCTCAATGTCAAAGCCTGCCTCCCCGCTGCTCGTGGCTTCAGGTGACTGGTGACTTGCCGTTTGGGCTGCGTGGCCCAGTCCTGTCCTTCGCCTCCACGACCAAGTGCTCGCTGCTGGCCCTGTCCGTATTTCCTCATTACGGCGCTCATATGTTTTATTTATGCGCTCTGTACTGTGTCCAGTTCTGCCAAAACTACCCTGGGCACGGGCGCTGGTGGCAGTGCCAGAGCGGGGAGGACAGGAGCAGCAGATGCCAGCTCAGTCGATAAAGAAGTTGGCCTCGAGGCAAGAGCTGCGAGTGTGTGATCGGGGCCGGGCGAGGCCCACGGAGCTTTGGTCCGGATCCACGTGCGCTCCCAATCCCTCAATCATATTATGAGGGTCCGCCATCCAGGGACGTAACCTCTCTGCCCACTGCAGTCATGGGGGCTGTTTATTGATTGGGACCTGCCCCCATAACTTAATATTTCACCTGCTTATTTCCCTGACGGAGGCCGCCTCCTGTCACTCCAGCCGGAAAAGGATCAATGCGAACGTTGTCCCTCCAGGAAAAGGCGCGGGCCGGGGTCGGCGGCTGACTGACAGGGCTCCAGTCTCTGGCTGGCAGCTGGACAGCCAGCCAGCGGTCAATGAACAAAACCACAGAACTCCGGACGCATGCAGCCTTTTCAAAGCAAGTATTCACCGGCGCCTAAGACCAGAGGATGGCTTTTTTAAATGAGAAACGCAAAATGACAACAGTAGCATCTGGTTAGGGAGAGGTTAAGGAACGAGTCTGTAGAGAGAAAGATCCTGAAAAGGGTTCGAGGGGGAGGGAGGGAGAGATTGTGTGTGTGTGTGTGTGAGAGAGAGAGAGAGAGAGAGAGGGAGACAGAGAGAGAGAGAGAGAGAGACAGAGAGAGAGAGGTGGGTGCTTGACCACATAGTCTTGATACACAAAAATGCAAAGGACCATTGCTGACAAAGAAAGAGTAAGAAAGAAAGAGATATCAAGTGTAGTAATCAAAATGAAAAATGGGTCCCCGGCTGCTTTAAACAAGAGCTAATTTATCACCAGAAAGTACGGATAAGTAGCCGAGTTGTTGCCGTTCAGTAAGTACCCGTTCTGCACCAAATTATTCCACCCCTGCTTGCGTGCAACCATAAATCATACACTTCCACACATCTTTTCCCATTAGCGCCCATGCTAGGCATGGGTGCGTGCTCAGCTACCAAACAGAGACTAATAGGCTACAACTTTTAATTTTAAGAATGCCCCAAATGCCCCGCAGCCACCACCCCCAATACAAACCTTTCATTCGCCTCCCCTTCCGACCGACACACTATTCACACAGGAGCATGAAGCAATTTTGATCACCATCACCCAACAGTAATTCTCTTCTTGATTGTGGCACAACAGTATTTACTGCGGTTCTCTCGGCAGAATTCCTGGGTGGCTTCGAGTGTTTCGAGGGACATTCAGCGCGTGTTAGAGATAGAGCCGATCTCCTGCCGTTGGGGGCTCAGGGGTCATTGCCTTCTACAGTAGCGGGGCGCTCCCATGGCTGCTTTAACCAATAGAGGCTGTTGATTAAAGCGGCTCTTTAGGGGAAAGCTGGTAAGCTTGTATTTGTGAAGAACAATAGCATCGAAATGAAGCCAAAGCCGTCCATTCAAAAGCCGTCTTCAGTGCTACTGATTTAGGACTAATATGTGTGAAAGTCAACTACTTAAGAGATTTTCCACATTAGTGTGTATTGTGAAATGGCCAGAATGGTGCAACACACATCTCGGCTTTGTGTTTATGTCCTGTTTACATAACACGGAGCAGGCCGTCGCATACACTCATCTGTTTCTTCATGGATGTGCTAAAGTCTGTCAATGTCAGTGAAAAGTGATTCATATACATTTGACCCTTTAAAGTCAAAACAATATATGTAACTTTCTCTCAGGCCACAGTTTATGTTTTATGTGATGCAATATATTACATTTAGAAGACAAATTGTACTTGTGCAGTAAAACATACAGGCCTGAGTTCTCTGTAGTGTACTTACATTACATAACTGAGGACGTGCACTGGAATTACACAAGTGCACATTCTGAATAATACATTAGAAACATGAGTTGAGCAAAAAAAACATTTTAAAACACTTAACTTCCTCCAGATCAGCTAAGAGATGCAAAGTCCAAATTTTGTGGCTAATAAAGGAATCCCCCAGTTTTACGCGGATCAGGAGAACCAAACTCATCGTTTTACATGGAAATCCCTACAATAACAGGAAAACTGGCAATATTCTTCACCTTTTTTGCTTTTATGTGGCAGTAAATATATTTTTTCTGGTCGTTTTAACATAAGGGGACCCGTTCACCTCGCCACGGTGTCCCAATACTTTTGTCCCCAGTACTTCATAGTTTCATAGCTCAGCATTGAATTTAAATTAGAATACGGGTTTACCTTTACATTTTCTTTAAGGGTAATGCATTAAACTGAATTTAAAATATCATAGTGTTCTGGGAGCAGATTGTGGAGCCTATTTAGGGTTTACACTATAAAAATAGGCATTTTTACCAAAACACAACGCGTTTTTTCAGTATATGTGGACGCTCTCAGAACGTAACCCCCAGGAAAAGTGGGGGATTTCTGTATTTCTAACAAACAAGAATAAAACATTCACTCAGATATCATTAAGGTGAAAAAGTCTTGTGGATGTGGTTTAGCTCAGTGTGACTTCACTGAAAATTGGGGACGTATTTACACAAAAGATTTGGGTGACTACTGATTTCCAATCTCTGGGCTTCAACAATAATTAGACATGAAATATCCAAAATAGCTGTTCTGAATGATTGTTTTCATGATGGAAACCAACACATTTACAAATATTTTACGGCGGTTTAGCTCCTCCTAATGTTTTAGTCCAGCCTGCATTTTTCAAAAGGCAGATTCAAGGCAGCCAATCAGAAAAGATATTTATATACAGCCCATTAGTCTTAAGGGAACCGTAATGTGCTGTATATTAATTAAAGTACCAGTTTAATGAATGGCAGAAGAATAGGTCGGTGTAAAACTGAGTTATGGCTATTCTTCTAAATAAATTTTATTGATGAACCTCAGCAAAAGTAATAAAATCTATGAAAAATGTGTGATAGGGGCCCTTTAATGATTGAATATTAAGCTTCCAGAATGAAGGGTTCATTCGTGTCCGTGCATCCAGAGGACTGTGAGGTGTATAGCCGCTCTTAAGCTCAACACTGAATCTGGCTGAATAATTATACAGACTCTGGCCAGTCATTTGATTCCTTCTTCATTTTCCTCTCAACCTCGGCGGAATACGGAAGGAAGCAGAAACAATGGCCGGAAAAATAAATTCATCAAAGTGAGCGCTCTTGAGTGACTCAGGGAAGTCCCTTGCAAGACAGCTCGCGAGCATCGAACGCCGCTCTCAGTCAAATGCTAAAGGGAGCTGGCGCATGATGGATGGAGTCTTTGACTTCCAATAGAAGTGGCATGATGGCCTGGCATCTCTCAGAAGTACTCCCACTCACATTGTGACCAAATCCCGTTCTGTCCCTGTTTCATTGCGGTGACAGTATGAGGAATGCTTGGTTTTGTTCCCCCTACTGTTGCTATCCATCATCCATGGAAAGCTGGGACGCCTTGCTTCACCCCCCCCTCTCCACCCAGCTCCCCATACATACACTCGCATACACACTCTCTCACATGCACACAGACCCACACACACCTTCAGTTCCATCCACACACCCTTCGAGTCCCAGGGTCTCTCACATACACACACAAATATCTGCACACACGCGGTTAAATTGCTCTTCATGTTTGCCACACAGACCAAACTCTTGGCTTTTACGAGACATGTGAGGGAACGACGAGAGGAACGCGTGCCGTCTCTTCCCCGAGCCGCGGCTTGTAAAGCCAAGCATTTTCAGATCAGTTCGCTTCTAGGAAGCAGCTGACGCCACGCGGTGTGTGTGCTGGTTATTGCGTGCTGTGAAACACTAGTGTCCTAGGGAACATTAATCGAGTCCCTCGCCATTAACCTGGACATTTAGTGCAACATGTCTTTATGAACAGATGGCATCAAAGATGACGGCACTAAAATTTTATAGTGTTCAACAAATGCAAAAGGCCTGGTCACCTTTCTCAATAGTTAATCAAATCAGAAGAACGGAAGAAACTGCAACCTGTACAGCATTATACTACAGTTGCAACTGGCTTTGAAATCCTGTGCAAGAAGTTATGAGATGATATTTTTCCTTTAAGACATATTAAGTGCTGTCTTTCTCATACGACGAAGCAGTTTGTTTGTTAAGGGCCTTCTGGGCCTCCAGAAAAGGTCTTATGATGTTTTGGTAGAGGATCATTTTTTTTCCAGTAGAAACATTATTGTATTTAAAATGTTCAAGTACTTCTGTATTAGTATGTCATATTATAACAGCTGATGTGTTGTAATGGAATAATGCTGCTATAACAATACGAGTCTTGGGCAAGACTCCTAATGCTACATTCGCCTCCTGTACTGTAATCTGTTATATGAATAAAAATGCAATCTGCCAAATCCATAAATGTAAAAATTGGTTAGAACCAATAAGACTGAGATCGTCAAAAACATTTTATCCCATCAGTTTTCTTTCTCTGTGGTATCTTGGTACATTTAGCTTGCTGTTCCGTTGGTTAGGCCTTCAGTATTTGGATAGCAGTCCTACAACATCAGACTAACCATCAGTATAATTAGCAAGTCATTAAACAAAACCAAAATCCAAAAAGTTTACAATTTATTATCCATCTCTCTCTGGGTATTTTTGTATCATGACAAATTCATTCATTCATGTTTTGTAACCACTTATTCCATTCTAGGGTTGCAGGTACCTGGAGTCTATCCCGGGATCTGAGGTGCGAGGCAGGGACTCACCCTGGGTGGGGCACACACACACACACACACACACAGTCAATTTAGAATCTCCAATTCACCTGACACTCATGTATTTTAACTGTGGGAGAAACCCCCAGCACCACAAGAGGACCATGCAAACTCCACACACACACACACACACACACACACACACACACACACACACACACACACACACACACCCTGCAGGTGTGAGGCAACAGTTCTACCCAGTGCAAAACCGTGGGTCCTCATCATGACAGATTATGAATGACAATTTGTGAATGATATTGTAAGTTAATTACGACAGCTGCTATTTAAAGGAATAAATTATAAATAAATGCCCACAGTATGATCTTCTGTAGGCTGCTCGAAGTGTGTATGACGTGAGCTCAAGTGTCAAGATGTTATCTCATAAAGGAGCTTATAAATGTACAACTCTCTCCAGCCACGTAAAGAGCAGCTGTGATTTATGGCCATTGATCAGCTGCCGGAGGCTCTGACAGCTTTGTAGACAGCATCAGCACCCTTTACACTGTCAAGGTACAGATGCATCTTTAACAGATAGAAACATAGTCTTGGAGCCTCACGCCCTGAACAATGAGGCTTCAAATAACAGGCAAATTTCAGAGCTTCAGCACGTCACTCACAGTCAATGTGACAGACATTTCTCTGCAAAGAATTGGGAGGAAACACACACTTTTGGCTTTAATTAAATAAAAAACAACAGAATATATGCAAATGAGGCCTCTAGCCAATCACAAAATCGTTTACTGAGTGCTATAAGCATCCATATCGATCTCTTCCTGGGTGTTTTTGTGCATTAATGTTCTGTTTTTAACCTAAAGTAGAAACAACAGCACAGTGTTAAAGGGCCCACATCAAGTTACCTTGGTGCCACATGTTAAAGTTTGAGATTGTTTGGTTTCTCCTCCATTCCACACATGGGAACTAAGTTTCCAAAACAGGCCTTTTTGATTGTGATGTCATAAACCTCAGCAAATTTAAATAGATCCACCTATTCAGCCAAGAGTGGTTTAGCCCCGCCCAAAACTCTTTAATTATTAAGGAGAGAAAGAGAGGTTGGGAATCGTCATGTAAAATCGTCATGAAAAAAAAAAAAACCCTGAAATGTGAGCAAAGATAACCTTGAGTATTAAAGGGCCACATTCAAAAAGTAGTCCAGCGTGAAACACTCATTACAGCTTTCGCATGAATGAGCTGGGCCGAACTGTCGAAGGCCAAAAAGGCGGTGTTGTGTGAAATGCATTGTTTGTTGTATTTTTAGCTTTATTTCCATACATATATGACTTTAGAGTGAATGGTACCTTTCAAACTTTAATATTGACACACTCCATCAAACATATATTTAAAAAGGGGATTTTTCATGACATGGGCCCTTTAAATGAGTGGCATTAACTCATTGGTTTAGGACATTATTTCATGCCACTCCATTCAGATTCCTCCAGTGCATTACATTAAAAGCAATATACAATACAGCATGCAATATAATGTGTCTGGTTCTGCTACAAGGTAGCCTGTTATAAGCATGTTTGAGGATTGTACTGAAGTCCTCTATAGCACCCTTCCTACGTTAGCCACCCAAAGGTTTGTAATCCTCAGCTGCGGCTCCATCCGAACCGTTAGGAAGAGAAATCTCTGCTTCTCCAGTGGAGCCTAATTGTCTCCCGTGAGAATGGATAGCACGTCCATTGCACAGCTTAGTTTAAAATGCAAAATGTGGACATTATCTGGCACTGAGATTCAGCGGCATCCATCATGCTATGCTAATGCGGCTGGCTGGTTAAGATATTCTAATATAAGCCACCCTGGAGATGTAGAGGAATTAACACAAACAGAGAGGGGAGGCAGGAACACAGAGGGGTCAGGAGATTGAAAGGGACAGGGGAGTGTCGGGCAGACGGGATCACACGCATAGACAAATGCACGCACACACACACACACGCACGCACACACACACACACACACACACACACACGCATGGACAACAAAACATACAGATATTTTACATCACAGCCAGGCCAGTGCATCAAGCACTCACAGCTGCACTTTCCTCTTACCTTTCTTCTCTTCACGAAGTAACCACTGCTCCTCAGAGGCCTCAGGTGGGTCTCAGCCAGCCTCGTCCCCTGAGGAAGATTCCTCCCTGCCCCTGGTTCTCCAGCTCCACACACACACACACACACATACAGTCACACATACACCCGCTCCCTGCTCCAGCCCGCCAGCGCTGCAAGGGAAGGTATTATTATCATTATATTAATGTGACATTAATTGCTTTTACTTTTTCACTCCATTAAGTGAGCTCTATCTCTTTGGGAGCCAGGCCAGATGGTTTATCACTTTGCCGCTGTTGCTCGCGCCATTAATGGGCTAAGACACTGGGCTATAAAATGATTGCGCCGCAGTGTTGAAAATGTTCATCGCACTAATTGAAAAGTAATTGTGGAGGTATAGTGCAACTGTCACTCCATAAAGAGCCTGATTATTGAAGAGGAGGAGGGCTGGCGGGCGCGAGGCTGTTGTTTGGCAGCAATTACAAGGTGTTCTGAGTCCAAAAAAAAAAAAAAACCCTCTCGCAATGATCATCCATGCGAACTCTTTCAAAGAATAATAGACTGAAGACAGCTGTTTCGCCGTTTCCTCCGTTCAGTTCAGTTCAGTTCAGTTAGTCGTTTGGTTTGGCTTAGCCATGCCTGTGTTGTGCGACTGAGTGCAGATTTCATTGGTCCAAGGCACCCAGGGATGGGGGGTTGAAACTGTGGGTGCTGAAGATTTAACCAGCGTATGTGATGTACACACTCACAACATGCTAAATTATACACTCTCAGCAAAAATAGAACCAACAAAAAGTTGTTTGACATAAAACCTTCTAGTACTGTAAAGCAGCGGTCCCCAACCTTTATTTGGTCACGGACCGGTTTAATATCAGAAACTATGTTCACGGCCCGGCCTTTA